>VZSF01003173.1:108398-389772 GCA_013398295.1 Chionis minor | reverse complement strand
TCCCTTCCCTTCTCTTCTCTTCTTTCTTTTTGTAATGGGGAAATATAGTTAAAGATTTTCATGTAGTCTGAAATGCACAAACCGAAAATTCAGGATTAGTGCATCCCTATGAAAAAGAAATCAAGCAAAGGAGGCAGGAAACTCATGTGGATGAGCAAGGAGCTTCTGGATAAACTCAAATGGAAGAAGGAAGTTTACAAAATGTGGAAAAAGGGACTGGCCACTTGGGAGGAGTATAGGAATGTTGTCAGAGTATGCAGAGATGGAACGAGGAAGGCTAAGGCCCACTTGGAATTAAACCTGACAAGGGATGTCAAGGACAATAAGAAGAGCTTCTTCAGCTACACATAAAAGGAAGACTAAGGAAAATGCGGGCCTGCTGGTAAATGAGGTAGGTGTCCTGGTGATGACTGCCTGTCATCACTGACATCACCTTTAACCTGTCAGTTACTGAATGCCTTCTTTGCTTCAGTCTTTACTGCTAAGTCCAGCCTTCAAGAATCCCAGACCCTGGAGGTGAGAGAGAGAGACTGAAGAAAGGAAGACTCTCCCTTGATCAAGAATTAGGTTAGAGATCATTTAGGCAAATATGACACTGACAAATCCATGGGGTGCACCCACAAGTGTTGAGGGAGCTGGCAGATACTTTTGCAGAGCCACTCTCCATCATCTTTGAAAGGTTATGGAGAACAGGAGAGATGCCTGAGGACAGGAGGAAAGCTAGTGTCATGCTAGTCTTCAAAAAGGGCAAGAAGGAGGACCCAGAAANCCTGTAACTAGCAGTGTTCCCCAAGGGTCAGTACTGGGTCCAGTCTTTCTCAACGTATTCATCAAGGACCTGGATGAGGCAACAGAGTGTACCCTCAGCAAGTTTGCTGATAACATGAAACTGGGACAAGTGGTTGACACACCAGAAGGCTGTGCAGCCATTCAGAGTGACCTGCATGGGCTAGAGAGTTGGGTGGAGAGGAACCTAATGAAGTTCAACAAGGGCAAGTGTAGGGTACTGCACCTAGGGAGGAATAGCCCCATGCACCAGTACATGTTAGAGGTTGACCTTCTGGAAAGAAGCTCTTCAGAGAGGGACCAGGGAGTCCTGGTGGACAGCAGGATGACCATGAGGCAGCAATGTGCCCTTGTGGCCAAGAAGGCCAATGGTATCCTGGGGTGCATTAAAAAGAGCATGGCCAGCAGGTTGAGAGAGGTCATCGTCCTCCTCTACTCTGCCCTGGTGAAGCCACATCTGAAATACTGTGTCCGGTTCTGGGCTCCCCAGTTCAAGAAAGACAGAGAACTACAGGAAAGATTCCAGCAGAGGGCTATGAAGATGATCAAGGGAAAGGAGTGCCTCTCATGAGGAAAGGTTGAGAGACCTGGGTCTGTTTAGCGTGGAGAAGAGAAGACTGAAAGGGGATCTTATCAATGCCTGTAAATATCTAAAGGGTGGGCGTCAAGAGGATGGGGCCAGACTCTTTTTAGTGATGCCTGGTGACAGCACAAGGGGCAATGGGCACAAGCTGGAACACAGGAAATTCCATCTCAACATGAGGAAAAACTTTACTTTGCGAGTGACAGAGCACTGGAATAGGCTGCCCAGAGAGGTAATAGAGTCTCCTTTTCTGGAGATATTCAAAACCCACCTGGTTGTGTTCCTGTCCAACTTGCTCTAGGTGAAATTTCTTTAGCAAGCGTGTTGGACTAGATGATCTCCAAGGGTTCCTTCCAACCCCTACCACTCTGTGATTCTGTGATTCTGTATAATATGTTTCAGCCACATAAGGATGAACATCCTAAACGTCCTTGAACATCCTGGAGTATTTCAAATGGTGTGAGACACTTATACATGGGCCACTAAACTGAATCTCCAAATACCCTCGATATTGTTGACAGGCTATGCATCTCATAGTGCATGCTAAGTTTTTGTGAAACTTATGTCTAAATGAATTGGACGCTTTTGCCTGTCAATAATAGCACTTTGCAAATGTAAAAAAGAACTATATACTTACATTCTCAAATATTTTTCTAGTGGTAAGGAACATACACTACATTAGGGATGCTTCCTGGCACCTTATGAAGTAAGATATAACTTAAAGTGATACATGAGTCAAAGAATGAATCAATCTGTGTAATTCCACTGCTTATGTGAATGAACCAGGTTAGGGCTTTCAGAGGTAAAAAGATGGATTTCTGTCAGCAAGAAATGTCAGTAAAAGTAATTCTTTTGTTTTGATCTTTTAATTTTCTACAGACAGCTTTAGCAAATATGGAACTCAAACCCTTTGTTTCCTGTCTCATTATGAATGTGGGTGTTTATTGTGACAAGTTAAAGAAAAAAACCGTGGAGTACAGACCAAATCACTTTTAAAAGGTTTCAAACATAATCAGAGGTTGATGTAACTCTTTGAAGCACCAGGTTTCTCAATTATTTGTGATAATATTAAACCTTTCACAATGTATATAAGTTAACGTAGTTTTCTTAAAGCATCTGTTTTCCTTCATGGCTACGGGTTGCTCAGAAAGGATATGAAAGGAAGGAAGGAGGTAGGGTAGCCCTGTATGTTTGTGGGGGGGAGCTGACTGTCTAGAGCTCAATGATGGTGATGAGAGAGTTGGGTGTTTATGGGTAAGAATCAGGAGGAAGACCAAGAACGCAGGTATCATGGGGGGAGTCTGTTATAGACCACGCAACTAGATTGAATAGGCAGACAAAACATTCTATAAAGAGCTGGGAGAAGTCTCACAATTGCTAGCCCTTGCTCTTGTCGGGGGCTTCAACTTTCCAGCATGTCTGCTGGAAATACAATACAGCAGAGAGGAAACTGTCTAGAGGGGTCCTGAAGTGTTTGGAAGATAACTTCCTGACACAGCTGGTGAGGGAGCACACTAAGGAAGGTACTCTGTTGGACCTGTTGTTTGTGAACAGAGAAGGACTTGTGGTGATGTGACGGCTGGAGTATGTCTTGGGCACAACAACCACAAAAGAAGTTTTGATTCTTGGAGAAGTAAGGAGGGGGGTCAGCAGAACTGTCACCTTGGAATTCCAGAAGACAGGCTTTGGCCTGCCTAAGAGACTGGTTGACAGAGTCCCTTGAGTGGCAGTCCTGAAGGTCAAAGGAGTCCAGGAAGGCTGGACATTCTTCAAGAAACAAATCTTAAAGGTACAAGAGCAGGCCATCCCCATATGCTGAAAGACAGGCAGGCAGGGGAGAAGGCTGGCCAGGCTGAACAGAGAGCTTTGGCTGGAAAAAGGAGAGTTAATGACCTTTGGAAGAAGGGGTGAGCAACTCAGGAGGACTACAAGGATGTTGTTAGGTCACTCAGGGAGAAAATTAGAAGGGCCAAAGCCCATCTAGAACTTAATCTCACTACAGCTGTAAAAGACTGTAGAAGATTTTTCTATAAATACATGAGCAAGAAAAGGAGGGCTAAGGAGAATCTCCATCCTTTATTCGACGGAGGGGGAAACATAGTGACCAAAGATGAGGAAAAGGCTGAGGTACTTAATGCCTTCTTTGCTTCAGTCTTTAATAGTAAGGCCAGCTGTTGTCAGGGTACCCAGTCTGCTGAGCTGGAAGACAGGGCAGCAGAATGAAGTCCCCATAATCCAATGGGAAATGGCTAGCAACCTGCTACACCACTTAGACACAGACAAGTCTATGTGACTGAGTGAGATCTACCCAAGGGTACTGAGGGAGCTGGACGAAGTGTTTAACAAGCCACTTTCCCTCATTTATCAGAAGTCCTGGCAAACTGGGGAGGTCTCAGTTAACTGGAAGTTAGCAAACATAATACCCATCGACAAGAAGGGCCGGAAGGAGGATCCAGGGAACTACAGGCCTATCAGTCTGACCTCCTTTCTGGGGAAGATTATGGAGCAGACCATCCTGAGTGCCATCACACATCACGTACAAGACAACCAGATGATCAGGCCCAGTCAGCGTGGGTTTATGAAAGGCAGGTACTACTTGACTAACTTGATGTCCTCCTAGGAAAAAAATGACCGGCTTAGGAGATGAGAAAGGCTGTGGATATTGACTACCTAGATTTTAGCAACACCTTTGATACCTTTTCTCACAAAATCCACCTGGAGAAACTAGCTGCTTGGACGGAAATGCTTTTTGCTGGGTGAAAAACTATCTGGATGGTCAGGATTGAAGAGTTGTGGTGAATGGAGTTAAATCCAGCTGGCAACCAGTCACAAGTGGTGTCCCCCAGGGCTCAGTATTGGGGCTAATTCTCTTTTATCAATGACCTGGATGAGGGGATCAAGTGCACACGCAGTAAGTTTGCAGATGACATCAAGTTAGGTGGAAGTGTTAACCTGCTTGAGGGTAGGATGGCCCTACAGAGGGATCTGGACAGGCTGGATCAATGGTATGAAGTTTAAGAAGGCCAAGTGCCAAGTCTTGCACTTCGGTCACAACAACCCCATGTGACTCTACAGGCTTGGGGAAGAGTGGCTGGAAAGCTGCCTGGCAGAAAAGGACCTGGGGATATTGGTAGACAGCAGGCTGAATATGAGCCGGCAGTGAGCCCAGGTGGCCAAGGCAGCCAACAGCATCCTTCCTTGTATCAGGAATAGTGTGGGAAGAAGGACTGGGGAAGTGATTGTCCCCCTGTACTAGGCACTGGTGACGTGTACCTTTTGAGGTGTGTTTTTGCACTGTGTTTAGTTTTGGGTCCCTCACATAAGAAAGGCATTAAGGTGCTGGAGTGTGTCCAAAGAAGAGCAATGAAGCTGGTGAAGGATCTAGCACACAAGACTTATGAGGAGTGGCTGAAGGAAACTGGTGTTGTTTAGCCAGGAGAAAAAAATGCTCAGGGAAGGCCTTATCACTCTATGCAACTACCTGAAAGTTTGGGTAGGTGCTAGTGAGGTGGGTGTTGGTCTGTTCTCACAAACAACAAGCATTAGGACAAGAGGAAATGGCCTCAAGTTGTGCGAGGGGAAGTTTAGTTTGGATATTAGGAAAAATTTCTTCGCCAAAAGAACTATGAGGCATTGGAACAGGCTTCCTGGGGAAGCAGTTGTGTCACCATACCCGAAGGTATTTAAAAGATGGGTAAATATGACGCTTACAGAGGTGGTTTAGTGGTGGACTTGGCAGTGCTAGGTTAATGGTTGGACTTGATCATCTTAAAGATATTTTCCAACCTAGACGATTCTATGATTCTGTGTTTGATAGCAAAGGAAACAAGTGAAACAGTCAGCTACAAATCTAAAGCAAATATTAACCTTTCAGTTTTTAGTTTTCATACCTCTCTTCAGCTAGAAGTTTAAGCTTTACTTTTCTCACCTTTCCATCATATTGCAAATGTGAAATATTTGCTTGTAGAAGTCCAATGAGTACATACTGAATTCAAACCCTGGAGATGTGTACCTTTCATTTTAACAAAATCGGTTTTCTTCAGTGTTTCTAAAATCTGTAAATTAATTCAGAGAAACTGAAGGGGAATTCTTTTTACATTTCTACACTTCTGTCCAAGTCAAGGCCTTACTCTAAAGTAATTTTAGCCTTTGTGAACACTGCAATAAAAGCTATCTTGAATATAAAATTTTATTATGGGTAAAATAATTCCTGGTTGACAGAGTGTTATCAAGTACAAATGTGGCATTTTACATGAAGCTGAAGTGAAGAAACCTCTACGTCTATTATAAACTGCTTTGCTGATTAAGAGTGTTTCAGAAATAGCGATGAAAATAAATGAGTTATAGAAAAAAAATAGATAAAATAATTTTTTTACCCCACAGAGAGATGAATAATGGGAAGGCATCAGCAAAAATGTACACAATAGTACACGATGGAGATAATATGAAGTATCATGGAACAGAAACTTCTGTTATTTTGTTGTTCTTTTGTTTGTTTGTTTGTTTGTCTAAGAGAAGATCAATGGGCTAATTAGTGAAATGAAAATCAAATTAAATACAGATTAAAGGGTGGGTGGTTTTTTTTTTTTTTTTTTCACATTGCATGTCATGGAATTTCCACTGAATAACCTTGAACTAAAAATGTTTATGCTAAGAGAGGACTTAAACATGTGAAGACATTAGAAAATTATCCTAAGCACTTCTAGTTAATGCAGACTTTGATGTTTGGATGTTGTTGTGTCCTAGTGAAAAACAATTTCTAGTGGGTAAAAAGTTCAAATATGAATGCCAAGAAAACCACAGAGTGATAAGAAAGTGGATTATTCCACATCAATTGGATATGAAGTTCAATGTATCTTCTTTAGAGTATCTAATTCTGGTTAGTTCACTAGATAATATCATGCGTTAGACCTGTGTTTTATTAGAGTAATTGTTCATATAAGAAAATAGATGAGGTTGAAAATATAATTTTTCAGTATTCACTAGGCTCCAATCAGATATTCACCTGTTTAGTGCACAGCTATATTTTTGTAAAGCATTTTCTTATTTTCATACCAGTTTTAAGCGAACGCATTCAATTGATCAGTTTATGGACCTTCTGTGGATAGAAACTGCAGGTCTATGAGTAACTCTTAATAGTTAATTTAAAATGACCTGGAATTAATTCTTCAAAAGTATAGTCTTTTTTTGTGTACAATATTTTTTCTTTCTGTTTTTTAAGCAGAAATTGTAAACATTAACAATGTCAGCAGACGGTATAGAAAGTCAAAAGTACAGTTAAACTAATGTTTTAGCTTCTCATACTCTTATGTAATGAAAATACATAAGAAACTGAAGATCTGAAGTTTGAAACAATTTCTGAAACTTTATTAATATACAAATACATCAGTTAACAGTGGAAGTAATTGAAGGGTACAAACATGTTATTCAGATTGAGAATCCTCAAGTAATACTATCGAGAACATATACAGAGTAAAAAAGTTTTCAATTTTAGAACCATATAACTCTATGATTCATATAAATACGGAATGTCCTGAGTTGGACAAGATCCAGGAGGATCACTGAGTCCAAATCCTGCCACCACACAGGGCAGCCTAGAAGTTAAACCATATATCTAAAAGAACTGTCCAAATGCTTCTCAAACAGCAGAAGGGTTGGAGCTATGACAACTTCCCTGGAGAGCTTGTTACAGTGCTTGATCACACCCTCAGTGAAGAACTTTTTCCTAATACCCAGTCTGAACTTCCCCTCACACAGCTTAAGCCGCTCCCTCACATCCTATCACCAGACATCAAAGAGAAGAGATCTGCGCCTCCCTCTCTGCTCCCCCTCACGAGGACATTGTAGACAGCAATGAGGTCACCTCTCGGGTCTCTTTTTCTCTAAGCTGAACAAACCTCATATCCTCAGATGCTCCTCATAAGTCATGCCCCCTAATCCTTTCAGTATCTTTGTTGCCATCCTTCAGACACATTCTAATATTTTTATATCCTTCCCATATTGTGGAGCCCGAAAATGTATTTGAGGTGAGGCTGCACCAAGGCTGAGTATAGTGGAGCAGTCTCTCAACAGCTTAACAATGTTGTATGTGGTTAATGCATCCCAGGATATCATTGGCCCTTTTGGCCACCAGAGCACATTGTTGACTCACATTGAGTTAACCAAACGCCCCAGATCTCTTTCTGCAGGGCTACAGTCATATCCTTCAGTCTATACATACATCCAGGATTACTGCTTTCCAGGTGCAGAACCCAGCAGTTGTACTTGTTAAATTTTATGTAGTTGGCAACTGCCCAGCACTCCAATCTATCAAAATCTTGTAAGGCCTTTCTACCTTCAAAGACATCAACGGCTCCTCCTAATTTAACATCATTAGCAAACTTAGTGTGCACTCAACTCCTGTGTCCAGGTCATTGGTAGAAACATTAGAGAGAAGCAACCCTAAAATTGGGCCCTGAGAAACACTACTAATGACTGACAGCCGGTCAGATATTGCCCCATTTGCTGCAAGTCTTTGAGCCCAACACTTCAGCCGATTGTTCAAGCTGTTTTAGGTAAAACAAATGTCTCCAAAAGTTAATTGTATCTTCTGTATGTTAGTGATAAGCTGACTTGTACTGATTCTCAAAAACTTCTGAAAATCAAAGGAGCTCCCCAAAATGTCTAATTTTTTGTCTGCCTGCAAATGCTTTTCTAGCAATGCAGCTCCTCAGAAATAGCTTTCCGTATATAGAGAAAAAGAGATTTCTAATACCTTATTCACTATTCCTTTTCACTGCAGTGGGAAAGTGGGAAAGAGTATCAGAGAGAAACCTAGATGTGTTTTTTCTTATCCTTTTTCCTTTCTGTTAAATTGTCTGACTACTAATGGTCGACTAATAAAGTCCATTTTGAGTTTTGGACTGTCTCCTTGTCTTTTAAGAAATAACTTGGGAAGAAGGAGTAAAGGCAGTAAAAGAGTTATTTGACTAGCTAAGGATCAGTTGAAATACCTTGAAAAACAATAGAATATTGATATAAATAATTTGAAAAATGAATAAATTTCATGCTTCTGTGAACATTATCAAGGCTTTTCTGGAACAGCTATATGTCTGCACGTCAAAAGTTATAATTTGCAGTGTTAAACACTTATATTGTCCAAAAAGGAATTAAAAATTTTATTTTGTCCTCCAGTCAGCCAAAAAGTCTTAGAGTGGGAAGTGTTTCTTTCCTTGTTTCTGACGATGAAATGAAGTATGTGACATGGAATTGAAGACAGAATGTGACTCCAGACTTAGTTAATATATATGTCAGGTATAAACATTGCTTCTGCAATGTTTTAATTATCTACTACTCTCCCCTTCTTGAGCAAGACAATGAAAAATGGTGTGCGTGAAGGCTGCTACAGTTTCAATATATACTTATCTCATGCATCTGTGTTAAAGAAAAGAAGGAATCAATTAAAAAGGTCAGTTCATTCTTTTCTTAACCTCATTTTTTCTCTACTTTGCATCTTAAATATGTCCAAAAATTTAATTTGAAGTTTCATAAACAGCTTGGGCACTGCCAGTGCTGCCTGCAAACTGAAAAAAAAATGTATTACACAGCATAATTGACTTAAAATAAATGAAACACAATTGGATTAGCCTAATTGAGTTTACATAAAGTAGTTAAATTTACCTAAATCTTTGTAATTACAATATGGCACATTTTGAAGTACAGAAATTAAATCTGCTTCACAGATGCTATTTATTTTAGATTTTCCATATTCCTTTATCTTTTAATCTGCTCTTTTGAACTACTTGTTATTATTTACAAAATTGATTACATGCAATTGAAGTCAGTTCATGAAAAATAACCCCCCAAACAAATGCAAATACAGTAATCCTTCTGTAAATTGGTCATTTGATACTGAAATTAAACAAAGCAATCAAATAGTCTGACTCAGCCAGGTAGTAGGATGATAGCATTTGAAATAGCAAACAGATGTACATAAAAACTAACACTGATTATCAACTTGCTAATTAAAACATATTTGCTCATAGACTACACTGTATTGATGGATACATTTCAGACAGAAGCATCTTGGTCCAATAATTAGAATTTGATATTTCTGTTCATCAGTGGTTGACTGTAACCCTGTAAGTGTTCAAAAGGTATTCTCATTAAATGTTGAACATGCAAAAGATTCAAGATTCCTTATTGCTTTACAGATTGTATATTCTGATTTTTAAAGAACATCATATGCTCCTCAGCAGCTATGCTACATTGTTCTCATGTGATACTTAACTCTCATACATTCCCCACGTTAAGCTTAATATCTCAAAATTTATTGACAGAATCGGAAATGGTTGCTTCATTCTTTCATTGTTTTTCTTCTTTTTATGTATCACTGGTTTTGTGACTACTTCTTACGTGAAAAGCCCAGACTGTACTGGGACCAGTACTATTTAACATCTTTGTTGGCAAGATGGATGGTGGGATTGATTGCAGCCTCAGCAAGTTTGCTGATGACACCAAGTTATGCAGAGCGGTCCACACACTGGAAGGAAGAAATGAGGTCCCCCCAGAGGGACCTGGACAGGCTTGAGAAGTGGGCCTGTGCAAACCTCAAGAAGTTCAACAAGAGCAAGGTCCTGCACATGGGTCAGGGCAATCCCAAGCACAAATACAGGATGGGTGGAGAATGGATCGAGACCAGCTCTGAGGAGAGGGTCTTGGGGGTGTTGGTGGATGAGAAGCTCAACATGAGCCAGCAAAGGCCAACTGCATTCTGGGCTGCATCAAAAGAAGCATGGCTGGCAGATCCGGGGAGGCGATTCTTCCCCTCTACTTGTTTCTCATGAGACCCCACCTGGAATACTATGTCCAGCTCTGAAGCCCCCAACATAAGAAGGACATGGACCATTGGAGCGGGTGCAGAGGGAGGCCATGAAAAAGATCAGAGGGCTGGAGCAAGCCTCCTGTGAGGACAGTCTGAGAGAGCTGTTCAGCTTGGAGAAGAGAAGGCTCTGTGGAGACCTTACAGCAGCTTCCAGTACTTAAAAGAGGCCTAGAGGCCTTGTCCTATAGCCATAGGACAAGGAGTGATGATTTTAAATTGAAAGAGGGTAGATTTAGACTAGATGTTAGCAAGAAATTATTTACTGTTACTGTGAAGCACTGAAACAGGCTGCCCAGAGATGTTGTGGAGGCCCCATCCTTGGAAGTGTTCAAGGCCAGGCTGGATCAGGCTTTGAGCAACCAGGTCTCGTGGGAGGAGTCCCTGCCCATGGCAGGGGGGTTGGAACTAGATGATCTTTAAGGTCCCTTCCAACTTTAACCATTCTACTATTCTACAATTTTCATTTTCTGAAAGCAGTCAAGATCTAGATCATTCTCATCCTCTGATTTTTCTAGAGTCCAATTCCATAAATGAGCTTAACTTGTCATTCCAAAAAATGAAATAAAATTCACCATTTTCAATTCAAGAGCTTAAGAGCATGGGTTGTGTGGGAGGCTATACATTTGGCACTCCAAAATGTTTCCAGAACTTGCAACATTACCTGAAAAGAAATAGGAAGTAAATTAAGTACACTGAACTCTACAATAACATGCAGTTTTTACAGCCTTTCTAGGTGAAAAGGTTCACTTGAGTGAATCATGTAATAATTTTCTTGAGCTTTTGGTTATTACTTATGCTTGGATTGCATCCTTCTGATTGCCTGCATTTGAGATCTAACCTTTACTATATTGCTTTTAAGCATTTAGTATTTATTCACCTGGAAATATTGAGAAAATTGATTTATTATAAATGAACACCTGTTCTGTTAAAATTAAAATATGTTTGGATTAGCACTGGACCAGCCACTCTTTTGCCATCAGCTGGTTAATTATCTCACTCAAAGCCCAGCTACTGTGTCTCCAAACTAATATTGCTAATCAGCAGCTTTATGCAAAAGTTAGTAGGAGGTTTTCCTTTGGCTTGAATAACTTGAATTGACTGCTTTCTATGGAATATGTTTATTGTTGACTGTTGGCACACAATCAAAGTTCTTTGGAAACTGCATATAAGAGTAGTAGAGACAGCTAGCTGTGAGAAAACATTCTGGTTTACTGACATACCTAACATGAAGGGAAAAATATAGCTGATGTGAAATGTTTGAAAAATGAGATTTAAGAAGAGGTGTTAAGTTTTGGACCTGTGATCCATACAGTGAGAACTTGCTTCATGTTGAATTCAAAATCTAAAATCTGGCCTGTCACATTAAAAGGAATGTAGTTTCAATATTTGTCTGTCAGAGTCCCAGGACTTTCATTGATCTATCAGAGTCCCAGCAAAGGACTTTCACAGATTCCTCAATCAGAGTCCAAGCAAAGGGAGTTCCACCGAGTCAGATTCACAAAAATCAAAATTGGTTATTTATGGAGATCAACAGAACAGATTCGAGATTGCCATTGCTAAATTCACTGACTACAATAGTGCTACTACTTAAGGTTAATATTGCTAGCAAAAATAATAATAATATAACAACCCAGGGGTAACATTCATCAGAGGGTGAAAGGCGTAGCACTTACCCAAGAAGGCGTCCCTGCTTGGGGTGGAGGAAGAGCATGCAACCCATCAACTTGTCCGTCAGGTATCAAGATTCTTCTCTCCCAGTTTTACAGTCATTTTCTCCATCTTTTTATCCCCAAAATTACAAGGTTTCCCTCCCCTAGGTGATGTGTAGTATGATTTGGGTGGAGAGACGAGTGCTATAGTCAGGTATGTTTACAGGGGTGTCAACTTTAATATGCATTTCACAGGTAATGAGGCAGAGGTCAGTCATGGGGCACATTAGCCTTTGAAGAACAAAGAACTACACAAGTTCCTGTTATCTTGTCTTCCCTGAGGAAAAGCAGGGCTGTCGTGCCTTCACAGGACCCCCTCCTTATCTGCATCCTGTGCTGGCCAGGTGAGTCTCCACTCCTCCGGCCTGCACAAGAGGTAGCAAGGTCAGTCTTAATTGTTCTTTGAACATAGAAACTTCACCTCATTTACCAAATTCCACACCTTCCTGAGGCAAAATATTATATAGAATTAAGTTGATTAGGAATTTTCTTTTGCTTAGAAATCTACAAATATTTTATTTTGATTGTTGTTACTAACAGCACCTAGACTTAAAAAAAAAAAATTGTCAATAAACCTTTCTTGTGGAAAGAGAGTATTACTGTGCAGTTCAAAGATAGAAAACCAACTTTGCATCTTGCCATCAAATCAGAATTGACACTGTTCATATAAAGCTGTACAAAACATGAATTTGAAAATAGAATACAGAGCATACTGTGGTGCTCCAGAGGCACCCCTGAATCATATTCAAGGTGACTTGACATACATCAGCAGGAATTCTGATGGCCTTACCCCAGTCTTATTCTCCCCTTCTTTCTTATTTAAAGTAAGACCCCAGTGTAAAATGTCCCAGTAAGCTAGAATCACATTAGTTAGAACAGATATAGGAAGGCAGGATGTGTTTTTTGCTTTTGCTTTGTGCAGCAAAAAAGGGACACTGCAAGATCTTTGTAGTCAAAGAGTATGAGTAATATTGTTGTAATGCAGTTGTCGCAGAATTTGGTGCAGAGCCATGGAGACCCCAGCACAGACAGGGGCAAGACGGCAATTAGACTATGAAAATCTGTTTTCATCTCTGTTCCACTGGCAGACAAGCTTGCTAGCTATACAGGGAGGGTATGTTGCAAAAAGGTGTTTGTGGATGTTGCTGAAGGCCACTCTGAAAACAAATCATAACAGTCCTTCTCTTCAGTTGGAACCTTGATTGTAATGAAACAAGGGTAGTTGTTTTAAAATCTCCCTAGAATTAACAAATAAGCTTGCCTGGCATAGTCTGTATATTTAATCACAGAATCATAGAATCATGTAGGTTGGAAGGGACCTTTAAGATCATTGAGTCCAAACATCAACCTAACACTGTCTACCACTAAACCATGTCCCTCAGTACCACATCTACCTGTCCTTTTAATACCTCCAGGGACAGTGATTCCACCACTTCCCTGGGCAGCTGTTACACTGCTGCTTTCTCTTTATTTAAAAAACCCAACTGTTTAATGTTTTGAAGTAGTTGAATGTGGAACTCTTTACTTTAGCATTCTTCAGAACAAATACATTTGTCTGTCCGTTTCTCCAAAGAGGAATTTGCTCTTACTTTATTTGTTTATTTTCCTGTTATTAGAGTCCCTTATTATGAAAAGTACTTTCTCTGTTCTTTGAAAAAAAACACCATCTCAGGGCCATAGACAAACATCTGTGAATTAAGCAGAAAGCTAAGACCCTTTTTGATTTTTCTAATTACCATCAGCCCACTTGATGCATACGCCTGCATCATGCCATAAGCAAATAGATTTGTGTCATTCTCTTTCTCCACAAACTTAAATATCTGAATTGTCTGTAATCTTGAAGTGGCTTGTGAATAATCTTTGAAAAATATTTATATTTACAAATCTTTAAGAATCTAACCCTAATATCTATCCAAGAGAATAAATACAGAAGTCAGGGACAGAATCTAGAAATTTCAAGTGTATCCAACATAAATTATCAGAAGTTTAACTGTACTTTTAAGTCCTAAGCCTTGCTACTGGCCTTCTGTTAAGAGCTACGGGCCCGTCACTGTTACTGCTCCATTTGTGTTATGAATTCACAAAGGTTATGTATTGACTAGCAGGTCATAGTTCTGCTGCTCTTGGAATTATTCTCAAATTATCATTTTTTTTAAGAATGTGACTATCAAAGAAGTATAATGACCTATTATGACAGTGAATGAAAACCGAAAGGGAAGTTTGTGGGACTTTGAATATTCATTATAACCAATTGTTAAAATTATATCTGGAATTATTTTCACAGAAGAATGTTCATTATACCTTTAAATGTTCAATACTGATAATACAGACAGATGTAATGATCTTTATCCCTTTAGGTTTACTGTGTTAGAATAACATGAATTTCAAATAATCTTTGACAAAGAAATATGCTGTTAAATGATCTAACTGCCATCAGAGTGAGAAAAGAAGTAAACGTGGACATGCTGATAGTGATTTCCCAGAGCCTGATCCTTTATGGATGAACTAGTTCTATTCCAGGCTGATTACTCTGTCATTCGCTAGAGCCTATCTTGTCTGCTGCTGTCACGCTTGGTCTTTGACATTCACAATAAGATTAACACCAGCTCTGACTGTCACAACACCAGCCAGAGCCTAGAAGATACCGCAGACCTTGCTTTGGTACAATTAAATTTAAAGACAGACCTTTAAATCCGTGCCTCTAGGCAATGATTCTCATCCTAAGCCTAGGGCAGAATAGTGAATTCTGTTTGGAAAGGGGTACAATCAGTGTTGTTTTGGTAGCTCCCAGCTTAAATCCTTGAGATATAATTTACATGACTGATCTTATTATGTGATTAACATGTATAAAATGCTTATTTTCTTTTAACATAATTGTTGTCCTTCAATTTATCAGTGCGTAGTTCTTCCTTCTTATGATTCATATAAGTAAAAATTATGCAAAGTACTTTTACAATTGCAAATTTTCATGTACTGTGCTGAGACAGTCAACAGGTACCTTCAGTTTCTTCCAACGCTTACACATGTCTCCTTTAGGAAAACAAAGCAAAGAATATATGCATGCAGCAAAGGTACTGGGCAGAATTGGATGCTTACTTAGATGTCTTGAGAAAATGATGTAGCAATGAAAATTAAATAGTTATGACAACTGACTCTCAAGCAAAGAGTACAAATGAAAAACAAACACATAGTCTGTGCTGAATGTCATAGTCTGACAATTTGTTTAATTACAGGTACTATTTCAGATATTTCAAAATCTGATTTTCAAAATATTGTTAATTGACATTTGGCATATGGAGGATTTAATATTTATTCAATGAGAAGGAATGATATTAAATGATACTGTTTATTCTAACATTTTTGTTTATTACTTAGATTAGAAACAACTGTATGAATGAGTTTTGTTTCAGGGTTGGTTCAGCTTAATATATTACAATTCTAGACCTTTTATGACAAAATTATTTTTTTGTCTTGTCAGAGGCCCCCTGGTTCAATGCTACTATAAAAAACACTGCAGTAAAGATAGACAGAAAGACAAAAAATCATTAAATGTGTGTCCTGGTTTGAGGTAAAACAGGACTGATTTTGTTCAGTAACTTTACTTTTTAGCTTGGCCTCTTCTAACTGCTGAAATCAACAGCACGTTGTGCAGAAAACTGCTCGCTTTCAGAGTGATAAGACCCATGTTTATAGTTGATGCCAAAGCATGGTATGCAGAGAAGCTTTTGCTTATACTTATTGCTGTAACAGCCAAGGCCACACAACTTTGTTATTTGCCCCCTTGGAGGGTTGGAAGCGGAAGACCATAAAGGGGTCACACCTGCAGGGACGAGCAGACAGGACAGGCGACCCAAAACTTACCAGCAAGGTAGTCCATCCTATCTGTCTCTTGCTCAGTATAAAAGCTGAGGGATCAAAGGGCCAGCCCTCTTTCTTCAATGGTCGGTGTACAAGGAGGACTCTGTCTGTTTGTCTGCCTTTGATCCTGATCCTGAATCGAGATCCGGAATCCAGTTCCCATCCATCACTGAGTCCAGCCTGGGACTTCCCCAGTGCCTACTGGTGATCTAATCATCATCCTGGGAGCTTGATATGGCTTTGTATATATTTCATTATATTCTTTTTATTATTTTATTATTAATATTTCATAAAAGTAGTTTAGCTCCTTCTAAACTCTTACATCTCTTTCTCTCCTGCCTCCCTTCAAAGCAGGGCAAGAGACAGCGCATCTGTTGTTCTGCCTGATTGGGCCAATACGGCCCAAACCACAACAATATGTCAGACTATAAACACATAAGTAGCCCCTGGTTTCCTTCTTTCTCAAAGTGAAGTTTCTGATGATCTCTATATGCCTTCATTCAAGTCCCTATGGCTAATAATCAATTATTTCTGAAACACCACTTACAAGCTTAATATTATCTGACACCTCACTTTCTAAAGAGATGTACCTTACTGAGCAAAGTGCCCCCTCATGGCACAGAAAACTGTTTTTTTTAAAATACTTCACTTTGCCAACTTTCCTTTCATTTTGGCTTACAGATGTCCAAAATCTACACAGTAATACCCCTCATCTCTGCATCTTCAAATGGCAGTTTTCAAAGCTGAAATTTTACAATTTTTATAGCTTAAATATTAAGGAAAACTCTTTAACTCCTCAGAAAAACATTTTGACCAAGAGGCTAAAAATACAGCATCAATCTTTTAATTTTAAATATTGAGTAACTGAGGTTGGGTTGAATAAGGGAGATACAATTTTAATCCCATCTTTGAAAACATCAAAAAGTTCAGGAAAATTCAGGAAGCATATGTAATCTTAAAATAAATTGCCACTAGTGCTATTTCTGAATACAAATCTAATTATTTTTTCCTATGTAACTTCACTGGAAGTTTTTTGCCCCTCAAACTAAAGGATTGCTAGTCATTTAGAGATTCTACCTCTTAATCAGCTGTCCTTATATCTTGCCGCTGTATCTGTGTCTACTTTTACGGTTTGTAGAATAAAAATATATGGAACTAATCAGATTTCAAAATAAAATACAATAAAATAAATAAAACAAAAGAAGATAGTAACATAGGAGAAGCTACACAAAGTGAGGTGTCTTCCTACCTCTTTCAAGTAAAAGCTTAGAGATTTCTAGAAATGTTTCTTTTTAACAGGCTAAAATGCTTTTCTCATTAATAAGAAAAATGTTATGATTTGGCTACAAAATGAACCCTTGAACTTGACTCAGTGTGATGTGCTAAAAAATTGGAATAATTATATTTTACTGAGAGTTTTTCTGAAAGCTACAGGCTTTCAAATCCCACAAGTGGTACTTCATTTACAATCTGATGTCCTCTAATTATAGTATATCTTGTCTTAAGAAACTTAAACTTCCTGAGGCAGAGAAACTAGGTTTCAAAGGAAAAAAGAAACCTAGTCTTTAAGCATGAAAAAAAATCAATACTGCAGGTTTTTCAAAACAAAGAAAAGAAGTGAAACTATAGTGCTTTGCAAGAAACAAGACTGATAGAGGGCTTTTAAGGGAAAACTTTCAGCTCCATTTGGCTTGTTTCTTGGTTACTGGTGCCTAAAAACTTCTCATCTTATCAGCTATGGTAAACACAGATGTGTCCCATGCATCATGTAATCATGCCTAGTTATCATGATTATTCATCGTAATTAGCGACCTACCTTAATTCAGATGCCTGAATGTATGCATCACTTTATTGTGACAGAGTGTATTATATGTGATATATAAATTCATAGAGGAGACCAGTATTCAGACCTTGTATCTCTGGCTTTAAGTGTTTAAAAAGTCCCTTTAGCTTTGCCTTAAAGGTAGATCATTTGTACAATGTCTGAAAAAGTTGAGCATGTTTCCCAGACAGCTTTGGGAAAGCTAGTTATTTACCATTCCTTAGTAGATGTTCTCACCACAAAAACATGATTATGATCCTTTTACCTCTATCTCTTCATTCTTGAGAATTTGCTATTGCTGGCTCCAGTGAAACAACCAGAACAGACAGCCTCCTAATTCCTTACCCAAAAAAGAGTAATTTCTGTTTGGTTGTTCTAGATGTTAACTTCCATCCTGAGCTCGATATTACAGCTGTGTTTTAGACATAGCCTAATAATGAAGCAATTCTGTTGGGAAAATTTGGAACTGTGATACTTTTTTACTTTGTACACTGGTTTTGGCTGGGATAGATTTGAATTTCTTCATAGTAGCTGCTATGGTGCTATGTTTTGGATTTGTGATGAAAACAGCATGGATAACACAGGGATATTTTAGCTACTGCTCAGCAGTAGGCTGAGTAGGCTGTGTCACACAAGAAATTGAGAACTGACACAGCTGGGACAACTGACCCCAACGGACCAAAGGGATACCTCATACCATATCTCACGCTCATGCTCTGCCATAAAATCTAGTGCAAGAAGGAGGAAGGCGGGACGTTTGGAGTCATAGTGTTTGTCTTCCCAGGTAACCATTAGGCATGACAGAGCCCTGCTTTCCTGGAAACAGCTAAACATCTGCTTCATAATGGGAAGTAGTGATGGAATTTCTAATTCTGTTTGCTTGCAAGTGCAGCTTTTGCTTTACTTGTTAAACTGCCTTCATCTCAACCCACAAGTTTTCTCACTTTTACCCTCCCACTTATCTTCCTCATCCCGCTGTGGGGGATTAACTGAGTGTCTGTGCAGGGCTGAGCTGCCTCCTGGGGTTAAACCACAACATTATGTTTCTGTTTAGGAATAAGACAACTGTTTAGACACTAAGCTTCCATCTTGAAATCAGTTCTATGCCCAGAGAATGGTAGATTCTGACAGAAATCAATAATGATAAGAAAGCAGGAGAAGGATTTATAGGTTATACTTTTGTGTGTAGGTACTTAAGTTTTCTCTGTCTTAGGCATCAAAATCTTATTATGAGATACAAGATCATAAAGGAAACTCCAAAGATCTTGGAATAGTGTGTACAGGAGTACATAATGCTACTACCTGCCAGAAGGCCCAGAACATCTTGCACTAACTGTGAAGCTAGCAACACTTTGAGCAGGAGGTTGCATTAGATAACCTCCAGAGGTTCCTTTCAGACTAAGTTATTTGGCTATTTTGAGATCCATCGAGTACAGCAATTGTTCCCTACATGTGTTGTGACTAATAGAATTTTTCTGAAGTGGAGTGGTAAATTCTGAGTAATGGAACTGTCGTTCTCTACTTCAGATATCCAAGGAGTGTCAGCTAAGACACCATGGCATCCATGGCTGCTCCTTCTACAGTTGTTAAAGAGTGACAGGAAGTTACAAAGGATGTACCTACTGAATTAAAAGGCCGCAGATGACAATGAGGTTCCTATCTCAAAAGTTCAGTTTGGTGGTGAAATTTAAGAGAACTATAGATTACAATGGACTGCTGTGCCACCAGTCTTCAAAATGAGAATGTTGCAGGGAAGAAATAGATTTAGACAAAATAGTTTCCATTGAGTTCTATTTTTCCATTTCTACCATAACAGCACAGAGGGGAAAGAAAAATTAGTAAGACCTTGAAGCTGTGAAGAACACAGCTGCAGTGGTACATCTTAGAGGCACACTAAATTCATAGTGGTTTTGTGTGAAGGAAATTTGGTCTTTGTGTACACAAATGTCCAAAATACAAAGTCTATACTCAGTGGATTTAGTGATGGAAATTGACTTTTCCTCCTTACCCTCTTAATTCCTATTGAAACCTTTTCCTGTTTCTCCGAGTCCTTTCTGCAGAGCATATTTACTGTTTAGTTCAAAAGAGCTCATGGATAACAGAGCAAAAAAATACTCTGCAGGAATTTGCAAAGGATATGTGCCAAAAAGCTCAATTTTCTTTTCTTACAGAAATATACATTTAGCAGATGGAACAAATTCAGCACATGTTTGCGTATATATGTATGATGATTTTTGAAGGACATAACCATTTTTAATCTGCTTCATGCAGTATTCTTTGAAAGTCAGTAGTGTGGAGTACTTTGAATCAAGGAAGGAAACTTTTTTTATGGCTAGTACTGGACTCAGAATGTCTTCAAAAGCCATTTCCTATTTTGTTCTGAGGACTTACTTCCTTATTAAGGTGAATCATAATGTAGCTAGAGGCTCTGTGAAGAAAGAATGGCAAATTTAGAAACATAGACTGAACAAATAATTATTCAATAAATGCATTCGATTAATTTTACAGAATGTTACCAAGCTTTTGTCAGTGTAGCATCTGCAAATCAGTTATATTCCACAGTTGCCTGAGCAAACTGAGCACAGTCTTAGATCTAATATAGCCTGCATAGTGCTGGATGAGACAAGGTAGAAGAAAAGCCTCAGCAAATGAACAGATATATGTATTATTTTACTTACCTAAAATGGAGGGGTGGGGGAGGAGGGTGGAGGCTAAAGGGACAAGGAAAAAAGCTGACATATAAATTATCACAGATTTAGAAGAAAAAGCTCCTGAATGATCTCTCTAGTTTAGCATTCCAAACATTTTACAGTACTAGCAAATTTTGTGCATCGGTATAATTATTAAGTATATCTACAACACATGAATGCATATAAATCTGAAATCATTCACTCCAGTGGAATTTATATACTGTGAGCATTGTTGTAATTACTTTAGAAATTGACCATTTGTAGTCTATATTTTCTATTAAATATGCAATATATGTGGTAATCTACACTTCTAGTGTACCATAAATAATATCATACTTTAGTTAACAAAGTATCACAGACATGTAGTGTGAAATGTCAAATCAAAATTTTGTAATTTTGTAATATTTTTTCAGTTGCTGGGTATTAGTATTTTGAAATACTGAATTTTCTGTATAGGATTGTATTCACTGGTTAGTTAATTAAGCAGGATTCAATGTGATGAATAGTTGGATAAGAAACTGAGTAGAGAAACAAGATTGTATGCAAAATATTTAGATTTTTTTTTCTAAATTTCTAAATTCGTAATGAATACCTCTGAAAAAAAAAGGAAAATCCAATGGCAGGATTTGATCCTAAGAGTCAAGTTTCCAAAAATAGCTTGTAGAGTGTGGTTTTATGAAATAATAAGTGCACCTGCAGAATTAATCAAGTCTAAATTTGAACAGGAAAGATTGGCA
Source organism: Chionis minor (assembly GCA_013398295.1). Lineage (NCBI taxonomy): Eukaryota > Metazoa > Chordata > Aves > Charadriiformes > Chionidae > Chionis > Chionis minor. The sequence goes on along the minus strand of VZSF01003173.1, from coordinate 368,724 downwards.
TTGTGTTCATTGATGTAAAAAGTTGAATGACATTTCCAGACTTAAATGAATTTGCAATGTATTCTAAAAAAAAAGTAAAAGATTGGACAAGTCCATGATTTCAACTTTGCTCACACGTAAGCTAGATCTCCTACATAAATATATTGACAAAAATCTTCTATGGAAAAAGAAGTACAAGATTCTCCAAGCTAGATGGAGAAGATTTTAGCTAGATGAGTGTATACTTATTTTTGAGTGTAACGCTGGTAAAAATTATGAAAAGGGAAAACTAATGAAAACCCAATCTTACATTAAGAGTTAGAATACAATTATTTTTTGCATCATGATGCCACTACCAGTCATGGACTTCATGGGTTTTAATTCTTTAAATAAATGAAATAAGAAACAAGTCTTTGTCTCAAAGATCATATTACCTAAACCAAGAAGCACTTATCTTATAGGCAGATGGTGCAATACTCACAAAATACGGTTTCTTCACTTGTCATGGAATGACAATTTCTTAACTACAATTTTGACTGGCTCTCAATATCCATAGCAACAATGGCAGAGAGTTAAAAGGACAGTTGGAAAGAACTTTGTCCATTGTTACATGTCATTGCTTTTGAGTGTGACGGGCACATGATTTGTCTTATTTGAAGTAATGAACACATTGCTTACATGTTGAGTACTAAGATTCAGCTTTATTACGCTTCATGAACCACATAGCTGTAAAGATATTCACTGATAGATACCTAACAAATTTACAGACTTTCAAAAGCTTTATAAGTATCTATACTTATTTGGAATCTAAATACAGTTAACTTTCCATTAAAATAACTCTCTGCAGCAACATAGCTATCCTTTAACAGTATCCTATTCTTGCGTTAACTATCTGTTCATAAAAGTAATAAAAAAGATGTGCAGAGGTTTGACATCATGATTTTTCTAAATGCATAAGAAAGTGACTACTATTAAATTTTAGAACAATTAAATTGCTTAGGCATATTTGCCTATGCTTTCACTCATTCAAAGCCTGAGGTTTAGCAATGCCAGGGTAGAACTTGACATAATAGTAGTCATGAAGACTTTATGTAATCTGTTTATACAGAAAGATTCTCTAGTCCTGGTTATTCTTTATTTTACCTCATACTATTTACGTGTACAAGACCTTTCCAATAGACCAGAATTATGGCAGTACAATTGCACATTACAGAGGATCAAGGTCTGTTATGTGGAACTGCATCAAAGTAAGTACATATGTTTCTCTCTATCCTCTATTTTGCAAGAGTCCTTAAAGAATTCTAGTAAGCTTAATTCACCTTTCAAAAGTTGTTAGTAGTTTCTCCCTAATGTACTAGTTTAGTCTAGGTGGTTTATGACTCCTCCACTAATGGATTTTTTGTTTTGGTTTGGTTTTTTTAGAACATTTTCTCCTAACACCAGGATAAAGCATATCAGGCAATAATTTCTTGGATCATCTTTAGCACATCTTTAAAATTAAGTACAAGGTTGTCAGCTCTCTAGCTCTCTGGTTTAATAGCTCTTTAATGATGGAAGTTCTAATCCTGATTCCTTTGTCACTAGTTGAAGACTCATTAAATTTAGCGGGAGCAGAATGCAATTTTAATTGCATGGTTTTCCTACTAGCACTGTTCATTTGTTCTTTGATTTCTCTGGGATTCTTGGACAAATGCCAGGTGATTGGTGACTTATTTTAACTTCATTTCTCACATTACAACATCTCCTCTGATTACCTATTTGCACTTAGTTCCAAGTAAAGTTTCATGTTTTCAACAGTACAACAGTACATAGATTAATTTGTGTGGGCTCACCTCTACAAGATTTAGTTACAGAATGGATGATACTTCTTGCCTGACAGGGAGCCCCTATCAAAAAAACCTAAGCAAACAAACAAAAAAAAAAACCCAAACCCAACAACAGCAAAAAAACCCCTACCGAAAATTTGGCCCAAATCATGATCCAGATGAATTTCCAGACTAGGTCAAATTCAAATCTTAAAGAATGTTAGTGTATTTCAAAACTTGGGAATTTCTCCTTATGTATTGGAAGTATATTTTAAGAGCTGAAGTAAATCTTCTTATCACATGACATATTTCACTGAGTCAAATATGAATCACTAGGTACTAGTTAAACTGATACTTCTGAATACATGAACTCCAGACAGTAATCTGTGCTTCCAAAGTCAAGCAGAAAAGACTGTTCTGTGTTTATACTGCACAGTACTCGATCTAAATCTCCTTTGGGCTTTGTGTGATGCCTTTTCTATTGTACAGGTGTAATTGCCATTCTATCCTTATAGGGGTGCTTTTTGCATTTTTTTGCATTACTTTTCAGTTTCTTAGATAATATGAAGGTTGTACTGCAGCCCTGGCATTACAACATCATTGCAACATGAAACTGAGGATATGTGTTACTTTTGTGGGATTGGAAAACATAAGGAACTTAAGCCTGTTGACTGTTAGAAGTCACCTTCTGTCACCTGAATAGAACCCAGGTTTTGTTTTGAAGTAAATGAGGTGGTGCATCCCAAAAGAAAATTTCAGATTGAACCAGAATTTATGCAATGTGGTCAACCAAAAAATGTACCTGGTAGTGAAATGGAAACAGTGTAGACATAGGCATTGTCTAGGGGTTGGATAACTCTTACATCACCAGATTTTAAAGTTTGGTTTGATTAAAAGTGTGCTAGATACAGACCTATGAATGTTAAAAAAAGAACAGACATTTGATTTTGAAGGGAACCTGTCCAGTAATGAATTTGAGAGGGTCAGTTTCTGAAAGCAAAGCTGGATAGTGACAGTCAGTGTTACATCACTGTCAGGGAACAAAGATGACAGTGTTTGGCGTTGGATCATGAGGTCATTCTGGAAGCCCTGAAAACACAGCCACCTTAGAGCCTTCCCGAACTTGTTCAGCTGCACCCAAAAGGAATTCTCTATTTAAGTACCAGTTCCACATTCATTTACTCAAGAATTACTCAGATAATCATAGAATCATAGAATCATAGAATGGTTAGAGCTGGAAGGGACCTTAAAGATCATCAAGTTCCAACCCCCCTGCTATGGGCAGATACACCTCTCACTAGAGCAGGTTGCTCAAAGCCCCATCCAGCCTGGCCTTAAACACTTCCAGGGATGGGGCCTCCACAACTTCCCTGGGTAACCTGTTCCAGTGCCTCACCACCCTCACAGTAAAGAACTTCTTCCTAATATCTAATCTAAATCTCCCCTCTTCCAATTTAAAACCATTACCCCTTGTCCTATCACTAGACTTCCTGACAAAGAGTCCCTCTCCAGCTCTCCTGTAGGCTCCCTTCAGATACTGAAAGGCTGCTATCAGGTCTCCCCGGAGCCTTCTCTTCTCCAGGCTGAACAGCCCCAGCTCTCTCAGCCTGTCCTCATAGGAGAGGTGCTCCATCCCTCTAATCATCTTAGTGGCCCTTCGCTGGACCTGTTCCAACAGTTCCATGTCCTTTCTATGTTGAGGACTCCAGAGCTGGACACAGTACTCCAGGTGGGGTCTCACAAGCGCAGAGTAGAGGGGGAGAATCACCTCCCGTGCCCTGCTGGCCACGCTTCTTTTGATGCAACCCAGGATACGGTTGGCTTTCTGGGCTGCCAGCGCGCACTGCCGGCTCATGTTGAGCTTCTCATCCATGAGCACTCCCAAGTCCTTCTCCTCAGGGCTGCTCTCCAGCCATTCTCTGCCCAGCCTGTATTTATGCCTGGGATTGCCACGTCCCAGGTGTAGGACTCTGCACTTGGCTTGGTTGAACTTCATGCCATTTGCATTAGCCCACCTCTCAAGCCTGTCCAGGTCCCTCTGGATGGCATCCCTTCCCTCCAGTGTGTCAACCGCGCCACCGAGCTTGGTGTCATCGGCAAACTTGCTGAGGGTACACTTGATCCCACTGTCCATGTCTCCAACAAAGATGTTAAATAGCACTGGTCCCACTACTGACCCTTGCGGGACACCACTCGTCACTGGCCGCCACGTGGACATTGACCCATTAACCACAACCCTTTGAGTGCGGCCATCCAGCCAGTTCCTTATCTACCGAGTGGTCCATTCATGGAACCCATGACTCTCCAATTTGGAGACTAGGATGTCATGCGGGACAGTGTCAAATGCTTTGCTTAAGTCCAGGTAGATGACGTCCGTAGTCCAGGTAGATGATGTCTGTAAATATATAATCACATAAACAACAACAAGAGTCACCAAACAGAATTATTTACTTCTGATCAAATTAATTATCAATATTTTACAAGACCAAATGAAAATTTTTAGGTACTAAAGAAGCAATCTTCTGCAATAATGATGGAGAAGTAAGCCAAGCCAAAACAAAGAGATACTGAGACCAGGATCTATCAGTATTACTATTCTTTTATATCTATTTTATGCATGCTTATGATTAACGCGGGCATCTAATCTTACTGATATGTAGATAGACATAGTTAATTCTGTGTGCTGATATTACATTAGAACTGTGGAAACTGTGATGACTTCAATGAAAATAAAAAATTGCTTTAGAATTAAACAGCCTGAATAAGATTTTCAGAGGTGTAGGTGCTTCCCGACTGCCACGTTTCCTTTACAACTCTGAGCAGTACACAGAGGCTATTACTATGTAGTCCTTGCTGATAAGTGTACAAAACAGCTTCTCAGAGGACTTTAATAGTGCTTCTCAGGCAAGTAGCTATTCCTGGTGGTTTATGATGTATTCTTTTATCGCTCTTACTCTCATCTTTCCATGGAAAAATGGAAACAGTAATACTGCTGTGAATCACAAAATCCTCAAACATTTGTGAGTTTTCAGACAGTATTTTAGAAGTTTGTATTTGCGTCAGAGACAGAAAGGTATATTTTTAGGTTTTATGCATATTTAAACAAGAAGATTGACCTTATTCCCAAAGATCTTACAGTTTAAAAAAGCTACGAATGGATGCAAGCAATGCATACATCTTACTGAAAGAGTAAAAAATAGTCTATTAAGCAGAGGGCATTGTACTGTTACTGTATAGCCATTCATTTGGGGACCTGGGCATATATGTGCAAGTTTTTTAAACAGCATTGCACTTAGTGTTAAGGAAAAATATTAAGGAAGTTAGAAAAAACAATAAATAATGGCCTTGTACATTTTTAAAGGGAGGTGAGGGAGTGATATGGAAATTATGAAGGCATGAAATAAAATGTAAAAGCTGTGTTATTGCTGCAACATCAGCAACTGTCAATAGCTTAATAGCATATATAAGTTAAAAGGTAGAAAATGTGAGCAGCACAAGGGGTAGTAATCTTGTAAATAGTAGAATACATGTCATATTTGATGCATTCTGGTGACAATTCTGTCTCACCTCTATTCATTAAGTAGATATCAATTTTAAAGAAATTAGTGTTGATTCATTGAAAAAAAAAATCTTTGTCTTCCATAAACATTTTTTTTTCTGCCAGATTATTTTCTGGAGCTATAGTTCAAAACAAAATTAGAACCAAAATTATATTTTTTGACAAATTTCTGCTAAAATAAATACCTCTACACTGAAACTGTATCTTTTGTGTCATTTTGCTTTAAGCTGATCCAAGTAAACATAAAAAATTCACCTTGAACTGACAGCAGCCTGATGTATTTTTGTGATTTAACAACTGTTTCCCCAGTAGTTTCTGAGTGAGGATGAGAACTGAATGAAAAACTCAAATGAACTTAGTTACATGTTTCTGCTGTTTTCATGCCTACTGGAGAATTATTTATCCACTTACTAAAAATAAAATGAAATTGACTTCTTCAGCCATTCTCTGCTAGACATCTTTAATTTTGACTTTATCTAATTTGCATACATTATTTTTATCTTTTATACACAGCAGCCAAGAAACAGAACTGTGCAAGTCAATCTAAAAGCCCTTTATTACATTACAGTTTATTTTCTTATTTACTATACTTGCTAAATTATATTTTTGAACAAAACTGGCAGCTACTCTCTCAATTGACCAGAATGCTGTATTTTTAATGATTGGAGCTGGAAACAGCTGGAAGCTATTGTTTTAAACATAACTTTAACTTTGTTTGCATGATAAGTAAATGGCTATGCTGACTGGTAACTGAACAAGATTGAAGATGGTAGGTAATAACAAGATACTGACATGAACACCCTGAAGACATATAGTCAAGGAAGCCAAGTTAGAGTCCTTTTATCTTAAGAGTTTGCTTCAGGAAAAAGTAGACTCAGAATATTTATTTAGTGAAGTGCCCTGTACTGACAGCTAAGATGATATGGAATAATCAAACTGGTTCCAGTTTACAGGAGCTAGAAATTAGAACTAATCAGCGTGAGAGGAGATGGTAACAGAGTACCCCAAAATGTTCATCATGTAGCCAATGTGCAAAGGTATATTCTTTCCTTGTAATCTGTTATAATTATCATATAATTTGATTATGACCTTCTGGACTACTCAAGAAACAGTGTTTGATGAAGATCTCAGCATTGCTTATAAAGTGTGCAGTTAGGAATGCTAGAGGGTTTTTCAATTCAGTTTGTCTCTGTTAATTTTCTTTGAGTGACCAACAAATGACAGATAGGTTCAAGGATGCATCTTGATTTTCTTCAACTGTTAACATACCACAATCAAGAAAAAAAAAGTTCTGTCTTGCTACCACTGCATTTAACTGCAAATATAAACCAAAAAATGAATTTGGTAATTTAGTCCTCTGAGAGTTCGTTTGCATTTAACCTACTGGATCTTGGATCTTGCTGATGATTCATTTACTGACAATTGTTAAAGCTGCAATACTTTCTGGAATTATTGAACTCCCTCCACCAGACACAGATATAAAAGGTTGAGTGTCTTGCTGAAAACTTCTATAGTTGAAATAATTCTAAGTATTTGTTTAAATCCTTACCAGTTTTGATGTGTTTATAGAGTACTTATTTTGTTAGGTACTTTTATTAATCAAAATACACATATCTTGATTTTAGTATTTCTAATATTCTCCTCATCTTCTTAGGGAGTGCCAGGTTGATGCAAATAGATTCATTTTAAAAGCTTTCTCAAAAGTAGGTTCCTGTATTTCTTCAGGTCATCATTACAGTTTTATATTTCACAGTCAGTGTTCTAACACAGAACTATGGTTCAGGACTGGGCTGCTGCTGAAATAACTTTCTTTAGTTTGCATAATGTTGTATTAAGCATTTAACTTACTAAATGGATAAAAATAGAATTCAAAGTAAACAATCTGGTGACTAATCTCATCTAGATATAGACAATAATACTGTAATTATCACCATTTGAGCTGCCCATCTTAGATTCATATGATAGTTAATGTGAAGAAATAAGCACTTTTCAGGTGCAATTAATCTGAACTATTTTATGTCTACTTTAGAAAAAATAAGTTACTCTCTAGAAAGTGCCTAGTCCTTTCAACTGGCTACAAAGGGAATTTAGGATGACTAGCTTAGGAGTCAGTATCTAATTTTGGTGGGTGAATACCATCATCAGTGTTTGCCACTAAGAAAAGAAGGTGCATGTTGTAATAACAGACATGAGTGACTGTTCTCCATTCATATACAACATTTACAGAAACAAATACAGCGTAAATTTGTATTTCCTTCTTAATGATTTCCTTTGCAAATGTATAGATTTGCATTCTTAACTGTTTTTTCAAGAACTTGTGAGAATATTAGAAATTACAGAAATGAAAGACAAGAATATAGAACAAAGAATTAATTTCTGAATTACTGAATTTTTTCATGATCATTTAATCCAGAAATTCTTGTTTATTTAGTCTATGACTCCAGCTGTAATGCTTTCCTAGAACTGGACTTTATTCTAGAAACCTCATTCTAATTTCCAGTGTTCTAGTTTATGCCCAGTTTTTAAGTTATCTTTATATATTGCAAAGCATCAAAGAGGACTTAGATATCTGAGATTTCTTTACAGAAAAACAATTTATAGATGCCAAATATGAGCTTACTGCAATTCCCTTCTCTAAACAAACAACAGATTATCTAGGAAATATACCTGATTTGTGTAGAATGCTCTTACTGTAAGGAACTAACCATACATTTATTCTCCCATTTCCCTTCCCCCTATATTTCTATTCCTTCTTTCAATATCTGTTTGAAAGATTTCCTATTTCAATTGCCCTATGTTTATCATAGTATTTCCTTCTTCTCCTTTTCCTGACAAGATATATTTACATAGAAGTATTCTGACTATTAATAAGTTATTTTAAAGTAACATCTCAAAGCCCTGAGACAACATTTGTGATTTCAGTTGTATCTCTAGTCTGGAATGGAGATTATTAGCTGTAGTGAATTTACTCTGTCAAAATCATTGGGGTTTGCCACCATGTAAAATGTATATTCCTTTTACAACATTAATTCTTATTATGAACATGGCCTTCAGCATGTGCTGCTCCTTTATCATTGATTTTTTTCCTTTCTTTGAGACATTTGCAGTGCTGAGTCTGTAGTACCACATCATCTGTTCAGTTTTTTAAAAGAGAACTCACATAAACTTTTAGATTGACTTGCCTGGTAAAAGAAAAAAATTTTGAAAGACATGCAGCAGAAATCTATTTTGGATGCAGTATGGAATACTCAGAATTTCTGAAAAGAACCGAAAAAATATTCCGTATAAATACACTGACTGCATATGAAAATCTGATGTAGGAATGGCATCACAGGAGATAGCTATAAAAATTATCTGTAGTGTTTGAAAATGTAAAACTTCTCGGATTTGTTCAAACACTAAATTTCCTGTGACAACTCCGACATTTTCTTATGCCATATTAGAAGTACAAATTAAAGCAGATGTTAACATCTCAAGAGTGGTTTTGTGGTTAATTCCTTAGATTTTAAATATAGATGATCTTTGTCCATGGCTAGAGAAAATTGATTTGGTGGGTGAGTGACTGTGCTACTAAGGTGAAGCAGGTATAAAAGCCATCAGGCTGTAATTCTCGGAGACTGAAGTGGTACAAATTAGATTTGTGTTCATGTAACTCAGTTTGACCACAATAATTCAGAAATTATTCCAGTATTTGGTCCAAAAAAAGGGAATTAAAGGAAAAAACTTTCCTGTCTTGTTTCTGTGAAAATATATGTCGACAAGAACTTCAACAAATCTGATTTAGTCATGGTTTGACTAGCTCATTATATTTGCTTCACTACCAACTTTTGATTTACATAAATGTTCACTACAGTTTTAATTGCATTTTCCTTCATCTTACATTTTACTGCTACAATCTATGGCTGTAATTGAAAAGGACTTAATTTTTAATGTTTTATGTAGAAAAATATCTATCATTATAATGTGGCAAAAATTTACTGTGTTGGATAGAACTTCTGAGATGTAAATGCAGACACTGCATCTATGTAAGGTATTAGCCTGGCAAATGGTAGGGCTATAGGAAAACATACAGACAGGCAACCCTCTTGGCTAGATGAAAAAACATTTGCCGAAAACATTTTACCCCCAAATTTTAAACTGAAGATTATGTCATTGCTCTAACAGGCAAGCAAAATTTTTGACTCTTTATAGTTTTAGATAGTTTATCTAAATGGTATCCTAAAGAGAAATCCCTGAACTCTAGGACAATGGAATTACAGTGATATTCTGCACCACAAGTAACTGCACCAGAGTAACCTAAAAATCAGAACTTGTTAAGAGATTGACATTAGATTTTTATTCCCCATCCACCCAGTAGTGACTCCCAAGGATTCAGCTGTCAGTGCCTTCCTCCTCCATTCTGAACAGTCCCAGTTACACTACCTGAAAACATACTTGAGCTTTTGACAATGGTCTAAATTAACAATCTCTATAGTGTCTTTTATTCAGTATTTTGCTAGAAATACACTTCCACATATAAATCTTTGGGGTTTTTTTACAGGATCACAGAATGTTAAAGTTTGGAAGGCACCTCTAGAGACCATCTGGTCCAACCCCGCTGCCAGTGCAGGTTTGCCTACAGCAGGTTGCACAGGATGGTGTCCAGGCGGGTTTGGAATGTCTCCAGTGTTGGAGACTCCACCACCTCTCTGGGCAGCCCCTTCCAGTGCTCTGCCGCACTCAAAGGAAAGAAGTTCCTCCTCATGTTCAGGTGGAACTTCCCATATTCCAGTTTGTACCCATTGCTTCATTGCCTCTTGTCCTGTCACTGGATACCACTGAAAACAGACTGGCCCCCTCCACCTGGCACCTTCTCTTTAAGTATTTGTAAGCATTGATGAAATCCTCCCTCAGTCTTCTCTTCTCTAAAGACCCAACTCCCTCAGCCTTTCCTCATAAGAAAGATGCTCCAGCCCCCTAATTATCTCTGTAGCCCTTCTCTGCACCCTCTCCAGTAGTTCCCTGTCCTTCTTAAACTGGGGAGCCCAGAAATGGACACAGTACTCCAGATGCGGCCTCACCAGGGCAGAGTAGAGGGGGAGGATGACCTCCCTTGACCTGCTTGCTACGCTCCTCTTGATGCGCCCCAGGATGCCATGTGCCTTCTTGGCCACAAGGGCACATTGCTGGCTCATGGTCGTCCTGTTGTCCACCAGGATTCCTAGTTCCCTCTCTGCAGAGCTGCTTTCCAACAGGTCAGCCCCCAACCTGTACTGGTGCATGGGGTTATTCCTCCCCAGGTGCAATACCCTACACTTGCCTTTGTTGAATTTCAAAAGGTTTTTCCCTGCCTAACTCTCCAGCCTGTCCAGGTCATTTTATTGGTGATCTTAACATTTCAATTTTACATCTACATTCAACTAATATTTAGCTGTAATAATCATTGAGTTTACTACCGTCCAGTCTTAGTCAAGATTGGGTCAACTGAACTTCCTTTTATGCACTGACTGTGTAATAAAACATTTAGTTTTTGCTTTGTAGTAGTTTATTCTTTTGATCAAAATAAGCCATTTTAATCTAAAAGACCTGCAAAGTACTTTTAAGAAGCAGCCATAAACTGAAGCAGAAATATCCAGTATAGAATTTAACTTTCTTACTGGTTAAAATTCTAATGTACTACATAGAATCATTAAAACAAGGGGAAAAAATCATTTACAGTGCTCTGAAACCACTGCTAAGAAAATTATAGAGCAACTACAGTGAAACAGAGCTGCACAGAATATGGTCCACCATTTGGACTACTTTTTGGTTTCATAAAGTTATGTTTAATTTACAGTGTTTGGAGGGGGTTTCTTCCCACTTATGAAATGCATTCTGTACTCTTGAGGCCTTGTGAAGGGAATTCTACTTACTAGCTTGATATGTGAAACATACCAGGAGGAATAGCAACTAAATATGTTCTTAAACAGATCCAATAGCTTAGAAACAATAGACTGTCCAATATTTCAATTTTTAGATGAAAAGGCAAGATGCAGGAGAATACTAGCATGCAAGTGCATCACCACTACACAGAATTCCCTGAACAAAACCCAACTATTCATGTTTTATATCCAAAAAAGTGGAGTATCGTTATAAAGACTGTGAGGCAGGCAGATGTGTTATATTTATCATTTAGAATAAGAAAATGAGAAGCAGAAGGATTGAACAGTGACTGCACTCAGCAAACTAAAGAAATTGATTGCATGTCATGACCCCCTTCTACTTAAGCTGAAGAGAAGAATGAGAAATCACCCTTATGTATAGACCTATTTCATATAAACAACCTGAGAGTCCTTCCCTTTCAGATAGAAGTAGCCAACATTAGTCTTGGATACTAAGCAGCTATCTTTCATGAGTTCAGATTTCAAATTACTACATAACTCATGTAAGTAACAGGTGTATTGACTGCTCCAACATCTCTGAGTAGCAAGGGGAGCTGAAGATTTTACTGAACAGACCTGAGAATAGGATATTGCAAAATGTAATTTGGGGATGGTTCCTAATCTGCAGTATTGTGGGAATTAATTTTCAAGTTTTCTAAAAAACATTCATCTTTATTGCTCTACTAGACTGCAGAGTGCATAACATCTGCAGTGAATATCGCTGATGTCCCTGAAATTTTGTATGTTGATAGACATCCATAGACCAACAAACTTCGAGAACAGAATATAGCAGTACAGCCTAAGGAACACAAGGAAACAAATATGAGAGGAAAAAAAAAAAAACCCAAAACAACAAAAAAAAAACCAACCCCAAAACACAAAAAGAATCAAAAAATATATCAACCTTTGTTCCTACACTGGAGCGATTAAAACCTGAAGTTGATGTACATAATTCAGAAACATAGTTTAGGGAAACTTCTTTAGTCTGCTTTCCTGTGATCCACCATTTAGTGCAGTCATGGGTTACAAGTCATTCATATGAATGGAATTTGGGTAGTGAGGTGAAGTTTCTGTGCTCAAAGAACAAATAAGACTGGCCTTGCTATCTCTTGTGCAACCTGGGGGAGTGAAGACTCACCTGGCCAGCATGGGATGCAGATAAGGAGAGAGCCCAGTGTAGGTGGGACAGCCCTGCTTTTTGTCAGTGAAAACAAGATAACAGGAATTTGTGTAGTTCTTTGTTTCTTCGAAAGGTAAAGTCATCATGCCTGATGACTGACCTCTCCCTCATTACTTGTGAAATGCATATTAAAGTTGACACCCCTTTGTATGCTAATGGAGATTATAGAGGTCATGCTAAACATATATGACTATAGCATTCATCTCTCCAAACAAATCACACTACATGTCACTTGGGGAGAGAAATATCATAATTTTGGGGATAAAAAGATGGGGAAAATGACTGCTAAATTGGGAGAGAAGAACCTCAATACCTGACAGACCAGTCAATAGGTTGTGTTCTCTTCCTCCACCCCAGGTAGGGACACCTTTCCGGGTAAATTCTGTATCTTTCACTCTCTGGTAAATGTTACCCCCAAGATGTTGTATTATTGTTATTTTTGCTAGCAATATTAACTTTAACTAGTAGGGGCGTGGCTTGTGTTGAGACTGGAGTAGGAAAGATAGTTACTTAAGTGTTTTGGGTATTTTTTTAAATCATGATGTTTGGGGTTTTTTTCCTAATACCTGAATCATTCACCAGAATTTACCTGGGAGTAAATTCAATTAACTAACATTTCTTGAGCTGACACCCCTTCACTCACAATGCCACTGTGGTCTAAGACTATTACGCTGTAACAATTTTAACAAGAGAAAAGAAATGAAAAATTATCCTGCAATTCAGGAAATCTAGTTTAAAATCTGTCACAGTCATTTAAATATTTTCGCTTCACTAATTAATGATCTCTAAAAAGGAAATAATAGTTCTTTTTTCCCCCCAACGTCAGAAAATCTTTAAACAGATTATTTATTTTTTCTGAGGAGATTTTTATTGGTGTAGCCTTTGCCCTTTGAAGTTTTATTCTGCCAATGAAATGCTAGTATAGGAGGTATTTTTACCTATAGCTCTATCAGTAATGATGATTAAAGCTTTTACAAGTACGTTAGACAGAAGATTAAAGAAAATGTTCCCCTCCTGATGTATTGAGAATGAACATGGAGAAGGCTGGGGTAGTCAACAATTTTTTTAGCCTCAGTTTTTGAGGATAATCTCTCTTCCTATATCTCTCAAACCTCTGAACCTCAAAGCAGAGACTGGAGGAATGAAACACCTCCCATCATAAGTGAAGATCGGGTTTGAGATCACATTAGGAACCTGAACATACATAAGTCCTTGAGATGCAACAATAAACATCCCAAGGTCCTGAAGGAATCGGCTGAGGCAGTTGCCAAGACACTCTCCATCATATTTGAAAAATCACAGCAGTCAAGTGAAGTCCTCAGTGACTGGAAAAAGGGAAACACCATGTCCTTTTTTAAACAGAGTAAATAGGAGGACCCTGGGAATTACCGAGTTGTCAGTCTAACTGAGGATTGAGTGCACCCTCAGCAAGTTTGAAGACAACACCAAGCTGAGTAGTGCATTTTATTGGCTAGCAGGAAGGGATGCCATCCAGAGAGACTGATAGGCTTGAGTAGTGAGCCTGTACAAACCTCATGAGATTCAACAAGGACAGGTGCAAGGTCCTGAACCTGGTTAAGGGCAATCCCCTATATCAATGCAGGTGGGTGATGAAAGGACAGAAAGCAGCCCTGCAGAGAAGGAATTGGGGATCATGTTGGATGAAAAATTGGACATGAGCTGGCAGTGTGTGCTCGCAGCCCAGAAAACCAATCATATCCTGGGTAGGATAACAAGAAACATGGACAGCAGTTTGAGGGAGATGATTCTGTCCCTGCTCTTGTGACATCCCACCTGGAGTCATCCAGACTGGACGTCTGGGTGAGTTGAAGTCATCGGTATATATTTACCCCTGATTTTCTTCCCCCCACATCTGACAAATGAAAAAGTTATTCTGTGTGAAGTTAGCATTATATTTACTTGTACATATTTAAAGAGTATATATTTGTTTATGTACATTTCAGCTGCAGAAAGAGTGATAAGAGTTTGCATATTACTACAAAACCCCACATGTTATGGAATATCTTTATGTTTTAGTCACAGAAGCTCAGTAAGATGTGCAAGTTTTGAAGCATAGGAATCTTTATTTCATGGGAAATTTCCTAATGTAAAGATAATTGTTATTTGTGCCATTTAAGAAAGCAACTAACCAAACAACAACAGCAAAGAAAACCAAACCCAAGAATCATAGAATCATAAAATGTTAGGGGTTGGAAGGGACCTCTGGAGATCATCTGGTCCAAGAGAAGGTCCACCTACAGCAGGTTGCACAGGATGTTGTCCAGGTGGGTTTGGAATGTCTCCAGGGTCAGAGACTCCACCACCTCTCTGGGCAGCCTCTTCCAGTGCTCTGCCACCCTCAAAGGAAAGAAGTTCCTCCTCACATTCAGGTGGAACTTCTTATATTCCAGTTTGTGCCCATTGCCTCTTGTCCTATCACTGGGCACCACTGAAAAATGACTGTCCCACTCCTCCCAACACCCTCCCATTATTTATAAGTATTTATACGCATTGATAAGATCCCCCCTCAGTCTTCTTTTCTTCAGACTAGGAAAACCCAACTTCCTCAGCCTTTCCTCATAATGAAGATGCTCCAGCCCCCTAATCAACTTTGTGGCCCTTTGCTGTACCCTCTCCAACAGTTTTCTGTCCTTCTTAAACCGAGGAGCCCAGAACTGGACACAGTACTCCAGATACGGCCTCACCAGGGCAGAGTAGAGGGGGAGGATGACCTCCTCTGACCTGCTTGCCAAACTCCTCTCGATGCACCCCAGGATGCCATGTGCCTTCTTGGCCACAAGGGCAAATTGCTGGCTCATGGTCATCCTGTTGTCCACCAGAACTCCAACAGGTGCTCTCGTTGCATGGGGTACTGGTACTGGTGCCTGGGGTTATTCTTCCCCAGGTGCAGATCCCTACACTTGCCTATGTTGAATTTCATAAGGTTTCTCTCTGCCCAACTCCCCAGCCTGTCCAGGTCACACTGAATGGCAACACAGCCTTCTGGTGTGTCAGCCACCCCTCCCAGTTCTGTGTCATCAGCAAACTTGCTGATGGTACACTCCATCCCTTCATCCAGGTCATTGATGAATACGTTGAACAGGACTGGCCCCAGCACTGACCCCTGAGGAACACCACTAGTCACAGTCCTCCAACTACGCTCTGCCCCACTGATCACAACCCTCTGAGCTCTACCTGCCAGCCAGTTTTCAATCCACCCTACTATGAGGATGCTGTGGGACACAGCGTCAAAAGCCGTGCTGAGATCAAGGTAGACAATGTCCACTGCCCTCCCCTCATCTATCCATCCTGTCATGCCATCATAGAAAGAAACAAAGAAGAAACAAAGCCAAACTTATCTCTCCAGGTCTAATGCAAAAAAATCTATTTTTATTTCAAGATGCAATCACTACTGCCCATTTTCTTGTATAAGCTTACATGTCTTTGGTATAACTATTTAAGAGCTTATATGTGATTAAATTTACATTCCTGAAGGTTAAAATTTCTAAGCTAACCATAAGAAAACTAAATACCTCCAAAATAGAGCTGAGTGATTCAAAAAATAAAATAATGCATTTCAGCAGATCATGATTACACTGGTGAGAAATAAAAAAAACACAACAACAGGTAAATCAAAGTTTTATGTTCAATTCACTGAAAGTATTGCAAAGCTATTGTTATTTGGAAAAAGAAACAAAAAAGGAGCTCAGAATAGGCATGACAACATCAGTTTCCACGAGCTGAACCCTGTGTGCTTTCTGCACACAGACGGGAGTAGCATCCCACTCCTTGTGCCTGAAGAGGTTCTTTCCAAGCTTTATGCAAATCCCCTGACCCTCCAGCCACTGCACATTCTTCAAACGGACACCTACCTTCAAAAGTGACAGCAAGCAATAATGTGACAAACGAGCCTGCAGTGTGCACATGTGCAAAATACTTTACCTAGAATATTTGGATGTGATAGAATTAAACTGACCTCTGTGACAAGGACACCCTAATCAAAAGAGCCAGAATCAAAGGGTAGATGAGGGGAGGGAAGAAATCCTGATGGGTCCTGTGTTTTACCTTCGCTGCCTGTTGGGTTAGGACATTTCTTAATCATTCTGTCAGTTTGCTGTGTATCTCTACTCTGATACTTCCATTTTCTTGTTTGAAAGAATGTTAAAATATTTTCTATGATGCTTATGTAAGAAGAGGTAAAACAGTTTTGAAGAACAGTCTTATAGTCTCCTATGGTAAACTGTATAAAACTTCAATGAATATTCATACTGGAATTAAAAATACTTTGCTTAGTTTTTGCTTTTTCATGCCACAAAGTTTTGTCTGCTATTTTTTCTTCTTCTTTTTAAAATGAGAAGATAAATTGTTCACCTCTGAGATATTTTTGTAATGAAAGAATTATTGAGGAAAAGAATAATCAAATCTTTCCAACTGCCTGGCTATTACAGGTAACGTAGAAATGAATTGTTTCCTGCTCACTTTTACATAAACACAGTCAACACCCTGTGAAAGCTTTATGGTTTCTTAATTTCAGCAATAAAATTTTAAAAAGCACTACATGGTACTCTCTAAATTTGTCTTGACAAACATTTGGCAATGTATCTTTAAATTAAATGAAAAAAAAAGAAAAAATAATTATCACATAAGGAGATAAAATCACCACTGATGGCAATAAACTTCTTGTAAATATACACTTAAGTGTTTTGCTTGGTGACTGAGGAGCTATTGAAGTACTTAATTTTGCATTTTCAATGTTTTTCTGAAGTGAACAAGTAATTCAGTTAGCACATCTTTGACCACTTATTTGTGATGAAAATGTTCAAGGTAAATTTTTACAATAAACATGATATGTAAGGTAAAATGTGTAGACAGTTAACATGCATCTCAACTAGTTTTGAGATTATGGTTCAGAGACAGAAAGGGAAGTCAAGATAGCAGAATTGTGCTCCAGTTCTGACTGCTAGGTTGCTCTGAGACTTTCTGAAGTCCCTGTGGGTTTACTTCAGTCAAAGCCGTATTGACGAGGGATACGGGAGCCACAGAAAATTGCATATCTCCTTTGTTTAAAAAAATCTTCAGTTCTGTGTCTAAATAAAGCATTCCTCTGGCAGAAAGAAGCCATAGAGCATGAAACCATAAAGCATTTAGGATTGCTTACTGAGAAAAGTTGGTGTGATGTGTATATACTGTATATACCATATAAATTTATTAGATATAAGACTATTAGATATACTATATTTGATGAAAATCAAAGTGCTAACATCAGTGGAACAAGTTTCACCATCTATGAAAGGAAAAATCAGATGTGCTTCATGTTACTCCCATGAATATTCAAAATCATATGGTGAAACCAGGAAAGATATGCACACTGTAATGATACTAGGAATATTTAACTAGTTAATGAATAGTTACTGTGATTAGTTAGTAAAAAAATGGGGTAAATGTAACACTGAGAAGTAGTATGGTACTTCAGCTTTCACATAAACAGTCTGCAGCTTAAAATTGTTACTTAAAATTATTAGGAACTGTTCCAAGACCTTACTAGAAATAAACTTTTTCTTTTATTTAATCCCCCCTTTTATCTTCTAATTCTTTCATATCTCGTATCATCTTAAAAACTGAAATAAACCGTATCTTTCCTCTTAATCTTCTTCACCCATTGAGTGAAGCACTGTCAGTGAAGGGAGCTACATGCCCACAAAAACGTCTGTTGTAAAAAGGTGTTCCTCCTTCCAACCAGGTATTTAATAGTCAATTTCAAGCATTCAAAACCAATATATTACCCCTCAAATTCAAGAGATTTTCTTAAAATAATTTTTTAAATGTTTTTTCTTCTCCTTGATTTTTAGGTTCTGTGTTATCACTACTGAACTGAGTCCTGATATCTTCCTGTTTTTTGCAATAAAGCAAGCCAGATCTTTTTAGTAAAAGACAAATTTGTCACAATTTTCTGTTGATCCTTGTAGTAGAGATTCAGAGACAAAAAAACCCCAAGCTTTCAGACTTACAGTAACACTATGAGAATTCTTAATAGATAAAAAGCTACTCATGATACAGAGATGTTGTAAACACCAAGTATTGTAAATAACAAATATGAGAAAACAGGTCTACATGTGATTAACGTGTTGAATAAGCAGATTTGTTTGATTCTTCCACTTGCAGAAAAGACACAAATGTGGCTAACTGTTCAAATAAAAATTTAGGAATACATTTATATTTTCTAGAGTTAATTATTATGGCACAATACAGTGCATTTATTTTGAAATATGACTAGCCCAGTTGTGAAAACTGATCTTAAAGAAGAATAACACTATAGGTAATAACAATGTAGAAAAAAAAAAGCCATATTGGGAGATTCTGTTGATGTGTAAGATTGTGGCCACTGTCACAGACACAAAAAAAATAATGCTATCTACCTAAGAAGTTTTTTCCTTGAAAGATTCTTCTGGGGAGGAAAAAGTAAAAATAACTACAGAAGCATTAGAGAAAGCAATTTCATTTGGAGAGGGTTTATGAAACTCTTGTTTAGATTCAGTTCAATTTAGTGTTTCGCATTAGCAGCTGCTAAATGCCTGCCATGTGTCAAAGTATTTGGATTTAATTTAATTTGAATGTCTATCTCCCTGCAATAATTAAATGAATAGCAAGTCAACTTAAAGGAACATCATGCAGTAAACAAAAATCACAAAAGAAGTTCAATTGCATTAAATAAATTATAATATTGATCAACATAAAACAGTATTGAATTTAGTATTGCACTCCATGACTCATTGGTTTAGCTTTCTTTATTAAGTCTGTAAATAGATTGCAAAGCATTAGAGGACTTAAAATTCCATTGAAGGATATAGCATTTCAGTTTCAGAAATTTGTTTCTTTTGATATTGTAATCTTTACTCCAGCATTATGCCATCAACTCTTGAAATTACCTCCCTTTGGAAAGTGTGTACTAGAATTCTAGTGGGTACCTAGAAATATGTGATAAGTCTCTTCTGGAAGTGGAATAGATGTCCATGAGTTTACCGGTTTTGTTGTTACATGGACTGGTGTCACCATATAGGACTGTGTTGGTGTCACAAACATTTGAAAGAGGATTTTTTTGGGGTACAGAACTATTATTTTATTTTACCTCTAGGGTCTCTTACTGATGACATTTCAGACTCTTCTTTTGACTTCATCACTGGAGAATGGTACATGCGAGGTTAAAACTCTTATGCAACAATCATAGAGAAAATACTGCAACTTCCATACTTAAAATTAGATATTGTGCTAACGTATTGGTGGTAACATTTCTCTTACTGATATGGGACTGATTTTGCCCCATATTGAAGATTGCCTATTCTCTCAATTATCATGCATCTTGAATATCTATTTTTTTCCTAAAAGTTCAGCCTCTGGAATAATTTGATCAATTAACAGTACCACCTTTATCTAAACCTAAAAAAAAAACAAACAAAACCCTTGACAAAACTCCAACCACACAACAAACAAAAAAAAATAAACAAACACACTGACATAATTTTAGATTTCTAAAAATTCTAGGGAGAATTCATGTAAATGAGCACAGATGTATATTCATGAGTGTGTGCACATGTGTGTGAAAACAGAGGAATGTCATTTATAAATTGATAGTAGAATGACATGCGAACTTCTGGCATGTGGAACAGCTGAAGACTCAAAAACAGTAGCAAAAATGATCATAAACCTCTAACAAGCATGAGTTGCTTGAAACAGTATTTAAGGCATTCAGACAGTGTTCTTAATAATATGGTTTATCTTTTTGTCAGTGCAAAATGGTCAGGCAATTGGACTAGGTAATCATTGTAGGTCCCTGCCAAATGAAATATTCTATCCTTTTCTATTCTAGTCTTCTGAAGAAAAAACAAGGTTGTTCAATAGAGATAGGAAGGTTAACAATAAGCAAAAGATACATTCAAACAAATAAACATAAAAGGACAGGGTAAAGTGAGAAAGGTATCTTTTTTGTCTTCTGTGAATAGACTGAGAAGTTATAAGGTTAAAATGTACTGAAATAGACTTATGAAAAAGATATTTTAATGACAAAGACAGTGAAGAACTTGCCATTTCAGTCACATTGTGAGATCTGCATTGATTGCACTTTTTAACAGTAGTTTAGAAAAATCTTTCAGAAATGGTTAGGTATAGACAATCTTATCTTTGGGTAGGGTAGATCGACTTCTTGAATTCCTTCTCAGCCCCACTTTACACCCATCCATAAACCAATAAATAAGAAGACCCTGAATAAACCAGAGTTTTGGATGTATCTGACTAGCTCTTTTACAGTGTGTTTCTCAAAAAAGACCAAAAGGCATTTAAACTAAAACAAAAACCAAAACAAAACAATAAAACTAAAAAAACCAAAACAAAACAAAAAGGTAGGTAGATTTTATGAGCATACACATAAAAAAAAAAACCCAAACCCAAACATTTTTAAACAGAGAAAGTTCGAGGAAACTAGATCAGAAAAAAGTTAACTGAATAATTTATAATTTTGTCTGCCTACTGTATCTTCGCAAGGTTGGTCATACTTTCAGGCTGCAGTATACTCTGTTATTTCTAGCTTGTGGAAAACTCTGGTCCTTCATTACCTTCTCTTTCCATTCCCATGATATCTGGACTGTCTTTTCCTGTTACTTTTTTTCAGCCTCTGTGATCTGCTGCTACTCCAGACTTCCTGGTGTTACTAAGCCCGTTCCACACTTTCTAATAATTGTATTTTTTGTAGGTGCCACCTTCCACTTTCTGGAACATCTCTCCTGAGGCATGCCTACTTGTTTGCCAAGGAAGAAACATTTTTTCTACGTGTTTTCTCCTGTCCCAGCCACTCTTTTTTAAACAAAAGTAATACACAAACCAAAAACAACAGTAAAAGAACCATTATTCATTAAAAAAACCCAAAAAAAAACAAAAAAAAACCCCAAACCAAAACAAAACTGCAAAAAAAAAACCAAGAAAAAAAAAAATCCACCAAACCAAAAACCACCAAACTTTTCATTTCCTTATTTTAAATTTCATTGAGTGGGCACTGATAGCAGCTTCTGTAACACTGCTTTGAAAGCAACTCTTTTCTCCAATCAAGTTTGAAAATAAAGCATTGCATGCAGTGGGTACTTGTCTTTATTAGCAAGCTAAATATGCCAAGATCTGTTCTCTGTGTGCAGACCAGTTGGCATGGAACAGACCACTTTAATACTGTTAAAATATTTTACCTTCAAAGGCTACATGACCCCATAAATTACCTATTGGGAAAAGAAAATCGAAACAGCCAGTTTCCAAATGAAGCCCAGATCTCTATAGCTGGCATGAGCCATGGCTATGCCAGAGACCATTCCAATAATTTTTTAGTAAACGCAGATGAGTTTCTGTGACTGGAAATATTCTCTGGCACTTGATAATTTAACAGCAGTAATCAGTCTGCCTACATTCTGCATAAGTTGGGACTTAGGCACTCAAAATTCACAAAAGTCACCAAAGAATTTCTTAGCACTTACTTTCCAGAGACCTAAATAAATTTCTCCTCACTCCTGTTTATACTCAGCCTCAGATTTCCCTCAATATATACTTACAGGTACCCCGAAGTGTTGACAAGACTAGGAAAAAGAATGGTTTTCTCTCTTAATACTCTTTTGTGAACAAGATCAAGGTAACAGATCTGAAACCCAGTGAATTCCATACAAAACTGTATGTGATCAAAAATCAAAAAATGTTGAGAGTAGTGCTGGTGATGCACGTTCTTTCTGCAATAGTTGAGTTGTTAGAGCAGGTGTCCAGAAAACAGATAATCCTGGTTTCTAAGCCTCACAAAGTGTGAGGGGACACCCCTAGAAATTATCTTGAATGGATAAAAAGTTACTATACAAGTCTGGGAACAAAGATTAATAAATCTGGAACTTGAGCTGTGTTTAAACTACCCAGTTGAGAGTGGTTCTCAGAGAATAACAGATGCACATAACTC
Organism: Chionis minor; assembly: GCA_013398295.1. NCBI lineage: Eukaryota > Metazoa > Chordata > Aves > Charadriiformes > Chionidae > Chionis > Chionis minor. Next base: position 346,328 of record VZSF01003173.1, on the reverse strand, counting down.
AAGATATATTAGTCTAGCTGGCTAATGTTGAGTGTTTCCTCCTTCAGCCTGAAACGCTTTGGCTTTCTTACAACATCAGCAAGAATAGATCCGACTTCAGAACAGTGGAATCTTTAAAAAGAAAATTAGAAAATTAGCAAAACCCCTCAGGCAAACATAAGCTACAACAAACTCTGAAGCAGCCTGAACTTATGGAGTACAGGAGTATTTATAATATGGTTGCTTAAAAGAGAGAAAAGAGAGTATTAATTTAAATGCAGTAATTCTTGTTCTGTAGGTTTTAAAAAATGGTCACCTGCATTTAAAACCAAACCAAACCAAACTGAACCAAACCAAACCAAACCAAATCAAACCAAACCAGAAGGGTTTTAGACAGACTAATTTTCTCCTTCTGACTAATCCAAAGCTAAACACCTGAAGTTTTTGTAGTGCTCTAAACAAGGTGGGATTCATTCTGTTTTTCTGTTGCATTTTTTGAGCAATAACCACTGTTTTCAGCTAGGAATTTTACGCGGGTGGTCAAGGTATGCAGCCATTGTAAAATAACAGAGAAAATGGTATCACAGCAGTTAAAAAAGGTCCATTTGTGTTGTAGAGGTTTTCACTTTGTAACCCATCTTTATATCTGACTCATCAAAGGATCTGCATCAAAGTGAAGTGTTTGTAGAAAAGTTTATAGAACAAATACACAAAGCATAGAGTAAGAAGCTGCCAATTGATTTGTAAACAAATCTGCAAAATAACTATAAAGCAGGTGTTTAAAATTTTTTGTAGTTTATATGTGAATGTTAAAATAAAAAAAACTAGAAGGTTTAAGTCTAGGACTTGAGTGATTATTGAAAATATGCTAGAAATTATATATGTGATTACTTTATAAACTTCTTGGAAGTGACTTGGTCACTGTCTATTATTTTTTGATAATTTTAGTTAATCTAAATAAAAGTTATGAATTAACCCCAAATATAGTTTCTTTAGTATAGTATCAGTAATATGGACAGAGCACATGAACTGTCTTTGAAACTGTTCAATATTACTAGTAATGGCAGCAATGAGAAGAAAATAAAAAAGTCTTAATGAATAGAAAAATGAGAAGAAAGTCTAGGTTTTAGCACCAGTTTGACCCTTGTGCTGGAGAAATTATGTCTGTTAATTAAAAAGAAGTCAAAAAAATTTATTACTTCATGTAGAATTACAGTTACATTAATCTATTTTTTAGTAGTTTACCATTTCAAAGAAATATTTCAGTAAACCAGTAACCTTTTGTTAAAACACTACAGATCTTCTGTCCAAATAACTTGTATGCAACAAGCTACCAAAAATATTAGAAGAAGCAGCATCACTGAAAACATATAGTACGTATAAAATATTTGTACTGGGGTTTTATTTGCCTTTTTAATCAAGTCAAAAAAAAAGGATAGAATTTGAGATATTGTTTTAATTTTCATTAATTTAAATGAAGATTACGAATTCACAGTAATGAAGTGCTACGATGATAGGTTTGACACTTTGACGCTGACTGAGAACTGAACGTCATCCAACTTCTCTGTAACTCAAGCCTTTAATTTAAACTTTAAGTTACTGCTTAAACTAGGACAAATGCACATATGTATTTTTTTACTCCACTGTAAGTGTGAGATAATTTACCCTCCATTGTCTGCTCTTCCTGTTGTCTCTTATTCTGAAAAATAAGCTATTTTGCTTTCACCAGGGAACAATATAGAATAAATACAGATGATTATTATTGAGGGGCTGATATTTGGTAATTTTTACCTCTCATGAGCTTTTTGAATCAAATATCCCTGTTTCCTAAGCTAAAAAATTAGCATGTTAAAAAAACCCCAACAAACAACTAAAACCAAAATCCACCAACCTGTTATTCATCATAATATATTTAAGGCCTAAAACATTAAAACCTTGTTGCAGGTCTATATGGAGACAACTGTATCTTGAAAATTGCATTATTAAATGAGCCCACTTCTTTTAAGAGTTCTATGAAAAATTCATGTGGTCATTCAATGAGGTAGAATGAATGAAATACTTGGAAAAAGATACTAGAAAACATTTACCTAATTTTAACAATAGGAAGAATAGCATTTTATATGGAAAAGTGAAGACAAAGTTTTTCAGGTAAGTCTAATAAAATTCCAAATCTTCGATCTGAAATAATTAAATTCTGGATACTTTAGAATAGAGTGGATAAAATTATACCTTATTAAAAATTTTCTTCTCTTATTATGCATGTAAATAAAATTTATTTCTAATCCCCAGATAATATGGTCTCATTTATAACTACAACGTTGAGCTTTAATTTCATTCCAAAAGAGCTTTGTTATTGCCAATAGTCACTAGTATCAATCAATATGTATTTAAATTTATACAAACAAAATTTCCTTCTAGACCTCTTCAACGCCCCACTCAACTGACTATGCAATCACATGATTTAATTTAGGAGGATTTACTAAGTGCCTAATATTTAGATGTAAATTAAACACCTCAATTAGATTGCATACACTGTACCCTGCTCAGAATTACTAGTGATGGCTGTGGTAGCCCTGATTCCTCTCAAGTTCAACAGTGCTTTTCATAAAAATGTGTGGTAGAACTACTACTGCTGAATAAATGAGAGGTCACATCCTGCTAGTTGTATCTCCGAATTCAAATTGCTGTATGAAAATTCCTTATTTTTAGTACAATTTTGATAAACAGTTGCAAATTAAACAGTGAATTGGAGTTTTTAATTTAAATGAAAATGCTCCTTTATGAAAATAATATTACATGTGTACAAAAGTAGATAACTTTAAATGCATTTTCAGGACTGTGGGTCTTCATCTCATCATTGAAAGTTACGTTTCTGAGTGGATGAGCTTGTTTTTAGCTTTCAAAGACAGCGATATTTGACATTAAAACTTCCTTATGTGTATAAATATCCACTGCTGGTGGTCTAAAATTGACTGATGCTTTCAACAAAACCTTTCTAGTCTTTTTAGATTGTTTGACCAACAGAAGTCTCCAGCCAACCAAATGTGTGCTATAACTTTCCGGGAATGACGACAGATGATGCATGCCGTCTCTTATACAAAGGACATATCCTTTATGTGCAACTCAGTTTTTTTTTCTTCTATTACTTCCTTAACACAACATCTTTGTGAAAAACTTGCCAATTATATAATGAGATTTTACATTTTAATCTACCTTCTTATACAGTGATGAACAATCTAAGTGCTAAGCTGTGACTTATGACAGGATAAAAATACATTTACTACTATATAAATGTTGGCAGATATAGTCAAATAATTAGAAAAAAATAATTCTAAACTATACATATTCTTACACCTGGTACTTGATTACTTTTTAATCTGTAGATATACTCTTTAGCACATCTTGGTTTGACATTAGTATATTCAAATTCTGTTTTTCTTTATAGGGCATGCCTGCAACTTATTTACAACTAGATCATAAATTTGAGCAAATTAGATTCTATGTTTATTAATGGAAGCTCTATATTTCTAATAAATGTACTCTGAAACTTTTAATATTAAATGGAGCATAAAAAACCCCCACAAAACAAAAATGGATGTTTATGAAATTTGCAACCTCTTGTCTGTTAAAGAATCTGTTACTGTGAAATGTCAATTGTTTGAATGCTTATTAAATAACCCTGGAATTAGCAAAATGGTTAGCTTAGACACAATTCAAAGTACATATGCGAAGTCTAGCTCATTCTGCTGAAAGATTGAAGAAGAGAATTCATTTCCAGTCCAATGCATGTTGCGCTGTTATGCAGTTTAGTTTAGGACAAGAGGAGACAGAAACACAGCTATGAAAAATTCCCATTTGGAGTAAATTGAACAATACGAATATCTGAGAGAACTGGGACTGTTCAGTGTAGAGAAGACTCATGGGAGATCTTATTAATTTATATAAAAACCTGAAGGTAGGGTGAAAAGAGGATGGAGCCAGGCTCTTTTCAGTGGCGACTAGTGACACAGACCAGAGGCAATGGGCACAAACTGGAACAGATGAAGTTCTGTTTGAACATCAGGAAACGTTTTTTCAATGCAAGGGTAACTGAACCTTGGCACAGGTTGCCCAGGGCAATTGAGGAATCTCTACCCTTGGACATATTCAAAAGCTGTCTGGACATGGTCCTGGGCTATTAGGTCTAGGTGGCCCTGCTTGAAGCAGGGGATGGTTAGACCATAATCACCTCCAGAGGTCCTTCCCAACCTCAACCAACCTGTCATTCCATGATTTGCAATATCATTTGAAAATTTCCTTTAGTGTGCTTTTTCTCATTTCCTTTTTAGATTTTTTTTTCTTTTGCAATGTACATGTCTCGGTGCATAAATTTATTTTAACTGAGAGTAACAGTTATAGATGTTTGTTGGGTTTTGTGTTGTATTTCAGTTTTGGTCTCTTTTCCTTCTACTGGCTTTTTCCCCATGCATTAAGGATCCATGTTTGAAAATGTTTTACATGTGTGTTAAATATTCTGCACAATACAGAGATATCTTTTGAAAGTGTTAAGTTCAGTGTTCATAACACATAGTAATTCAGTTTGGGATTTTGAAAATAGGAATGATTTTTTTTTCCTTGGATTATTTAGCACTGAGAATGTAGGTGAAGGAAAAGGAGGAGGGACGGGACTTTTATTTACAGTAATAACACAACTGATTCTTTTGCTTCAGGCTAAGTTTACTCTTCAGAGTTTTCTTAGCATATTTACATTACGTCAGGGAATGACAATGCGTGATGACTGACCATTTTAGTTTTGGCAGGCACAGGAAAATCATTAATATTCCTTATTTGTCAATGTTTTTTATTTTTATAAGAACAGATTAAATAAGCTATGAAAGCAAAAATACAAATAGCAAGTTCACTACTGGATGTTTTGTTCTTTTTAAATACAGTAAGATAGATTTAAAAACTTCCGAGACTACATCGTATTTAATTTTCCACAATGGAAACTATTGCGTAGGAAAACAGTTGAATTAAACACCAAGCACAGATGAAATAGGCAGTGAATCCATATGAAATTATTAATGCTTTATATTCTTATTGAATTCTTATACATGTAATTCAAAATCCTTTCTCAAAAGGTGTCAGCTTGATCTCATTTTTGAAGGTGTTACTGGTATTGTTTTTGTATGCAACATAAAGGGCTGAGGTGACCTCCGCAGACAGGAGATACCCACAAGCAAATAGCTTTGTCAATGGCTACTTTATATGGATCATGGTCAGGACTGATCACCGACTGCAGAGGTGGAATTTATCTCTACCTTTATATTTAGTGCAGATGAATAGGCACCTTCAAGGGGGGCAATTCATCTGACTGACAAAGAGGACTAAGCTGAGTAAGTCTGAGTTATGCACATCTAACTGTAGGTGTCCAAAGGTAGGGTAGATGAATCTCAGATCAAGTGTCCATAACAGTCAATGCCAAGTATGCTTTAAAAAATAAAAATAATTTTAAAAAAATCCTGTGTACTGAAAACCCTCACATTTCTGAAAAAAAAAACCCATGCTGAAAACCTGCATGATTTGATTCTTGAGTCACGTAGACCTTGTGCATTCTCTTCTGAGTTTTAGAGGTTTTGATCTATGGATAGAAAAGGCTACTGAAAGGGATTAGTTTGGCAGTTATAGGACATCTAAACCAAGCTAAGCATTTAAGAATCAACATGTTAAAAAAGTGCAAAGGATAAATGTGTCAGTGTTCTGCCTGCCATGTACCTAAAAAAAGAAAGTATAATTTTCGTAAAACCACCAAAAAACCCCCTGCATATCTCAGCAGAAAGACAGGTCATTATGCAGAAACCACCCTTCAGTTACACGCTACAGAACACAAGCCAGAAGAGATCATCTTTAAAATAGTGCTGTATGTACAATCTAAGGTTAGAATCCAATAAGCACAAGATTGACAACTTAGCTTTGATGATAGTTATTCATCAAAGAAAGTTATGTTTATAGTCCTATTTACTTTCTAAGGTTTCAGAGAGGAACAAATAAATATATTTATTCTATTCATGTAATTCCTCTAATGTGGCAATTTTTCTCCTGATTTCATGACAAACTGAACTATTATCAGCCACTTCTTGTTGTCCAGTCTGGATATTCTAGCTCAACCTACAGTAGCACTCCTAATAGCAGATGCTTAATGACAGGACATACCAACTCTCTTAACAATACCTCGCTTAAGGTTATATTGCATAATTTATTCTGTCAGTTAGTATAGTGTGAATTGGACTAAATGGTGTGACAGGAAGGTTAAAATGAGTGTCCAGTAAAAGGTCAAAACTAGCAACCAGGACATTTGGTGACCAGAATTTCCACTTTTTTTTTTTTTTTAAATTCTAAAACTTGCACAAACATATCTTCCATGTTGATTTCAGTGCATAAATAAGAATCTTATGTTAAAAATATGCTCAAGTTCTTTTATTTTTTTCGATTCCATCTTCTTTCTCTACACACATCTTCCCTACTTCATGTACCTGATTGATGCTTCTGCTTAACAAATGACTTTCAGGGAATTATTTGAAGACTTGGGAATAAAGTTTAATCTGAAATTCCTTTATTCCCTCTAAACTTCATATCACTGAGAGGAAACAAGCATAAGGCTCATGTGTCCATTGAGTTGCTTCTTATATTTTAAACTCCCCCCAAAAGAGTAATTCATGGCATATGATTACATATGAACCACCATCCCCTCGAAAAATGAAAACTAAAGCAAAAAACATTACTTTCAGTAGATGAAATAGTATTCTAACAGAACTGATGCACCACTTGGAATCCAATAAGAGCACTGTTAATTTCATGACTAGGAAGTACCTACATGGCACAGTGGGGTATCATAATACAGGACACATCTCTGAAAGAGCTAAGTTGCTGGAAGCAGTGCAGCTGAACAAGCACCCTACATGGATCAAGATAAAATATTCCATTTCTCGGCAGGGTCAATTAAGCCTGTGTTGAGTACTGTGCTAACACATTTATCCTTCTTTTGGTGCCCAGACTAGCCTATTTAGATCCACCTGAGTTATCCCTTTGTAACAGGGCACTGGTCAAGCAGACGTAGGCTTGATGCACTTAACACTCACTGAGACAAAGAACACTTTAACCAGTGGAGAACTACTTCCTTCTCCAAAAGCCTGATACACACAGCTCATTGAAGCTGATGTTAAAACTTCCGTTGACTTCAAGGGAATGTGAACTAGACTTCGCCATTTTCCAGCAGTGGGTATAAAGCTGCAGAAAAATCAGGGCACAAGCAGTGCAATGGGGGAGAATGAAAATAGGCAAATACTGAATATTTATTTTCTTTTTGTCTTCACAAAAGAAAGATGGCCCTAACATAGCTGTTAGACTAGCAAATAGGAAACTGCAGCTTCCTCAAGGATTCGTTGTCACTAGGCATTTTAATGACTCCATTTAGCACTGCTGCATTTCTTTTCCTCAACACTGACTAATAACATGCTGAGACAGTTACACTCTTTACAAGTGGAGCTTTACTGAAGAATGGAAAGGTGAATGCCTGGGGATTTTACTCTTAAAACTGTAGAGGACACATTTTGGATACAATGTTTAAAGAGGAAAAGAAAATTAAAAGGAAAGGTTAGCAAGGGAGATTAAGGGTGAAGGAAGGAAACAAGGGGGAAATGCTAATGAAGAAAATTAAATGGATTTAGAATTACTTTGCAGAACAACTAGTAGCAGATAATAACTGATGGTGCTGTATGCACACAAAAGCTGAACAATAAAAATAGCGAGGTAGCAGAAATGTCACAACACACTTCAGGAAGACAGAAAATGTAATATACCATATGTTGAATGCTGCAAATATACCACTATTTTCAAGTAAATGCCCAACTGTACCTTTCTTTCTGTTCTCTTTATTTTATCGTGGTAAACATGGTTCAGTGACATTAGTGCATCTACACAGTTCTGGCTGCAGCTTCTGCAAATTCAGGCCCTCAGCTGATATGCTTCCATTGAATCTATCAGATGCTGACTAGTTCCTTGCACTTGCTAAATATATATGAATCTGTCCCTATTAATATAGGAGTTGAATTAACATTGTATCAACACACACCATATGCTACTAATGTATAAGGGTGCCTTTATTACAGACTTAAATCATTTATGGATGATTTATTCACCCTTTTTTAATATTAGTGCCTCAGGGAAAATGGCTCAGCCACCTTAAAAAAATATTTGGGTTTTACTGCAAATATACATAATTTTTTAAGGGGGCATTAATATTTTAATATTTGCGCTAAGTCAGCCTTGAGTAGTTTTTTGAGTTTATTCATGTGTATTTGATTTTCTGATGGTATTTCTAAGCTTAATAGTTCAAATATGAAGAAAAAAAAAGTGGAGAAAATACAGTATGCCAATGATATTTCCCGAATAATGAATGCAGGTATGTGTAAATATTTTTGTGTACTGTTGCACCTGAGAGATTGGTGGGTGTAGTAACATTTAGTTCACTCTTAATATTCACACTACCTCAGTAAGCATGCCAGCTGTTTTGCAAATATACAGAAAATTGCTGATCAACAGCCTGCTCCTGGAATCCTCTTCTGGAATTTCTACTCTTAAACTCTCTCTGCCTTTGTGCATATATGCACATATTTATATGTACTATATATGTACATATATATATACATATATGTGCTATGTGTTCTGTATGTATGTGAACTGAAACATTACCTTTGCAAGAAAAATCTGATTATCTCCATATTTAATACCACTATAACCTGCTAAGGGTTTCCAATATTATTTATTGATCATTTCTTTTGCTGACAGAGTGTGGAGAAAGAACGAACCAGTCAATCAATGTAACCTTCTTTGAAAATAATCTCAGCAATGAAGCAAGGGATGATGTCTTATTTTCAGGGGAAGAATTCTGCCTTAACCAGCAACAGCTGAGCAATAAACATTATGATATCTGTGAGTAACAATACCTTTTTCATTTCAGGATATGTGCTTTTTGTTAATTTGTTTTCAGTCACCTTGCTTCCAGATGCAGTGATAACTGCTACAAACTGCATAGTCGCAGATGTTGAAAGCAACGGACCAGAATCATATGTGTTCAGCATACTGCTCACAACAAGCAGTTTCTTTAGGAGCTAAGGGAGTGACTTGTAACTAAGGATTGTGCTGCTCAAATCTGTATACTTTGTGGGATTGAGTCCATAAATTTTAAGTAACAAAAGTGACAGTACTTTTTTGTTAGAAGAGTTATGAATATATTCAAACCCACTTAATATCATCTCAGATTCGCCTCAGCATTTTTTGACATCATTTGAGGTTTTCCCACGTAGACTGATGTTTCCCTCTGATAAATGAAATCTGCAAAGATGAAGAGGGATAATGTTTTATTTTTTAGAGTTTTCTTAACACAAAGATATTAAATCCCTGTTCCATCCTGCCCATGATAATGTATTGCACAAACAATGTATCATTTGTTTCAGTGGCCACAATGTAGCATGAGTGAAAGCATAACACAATATGATGCAGTTAATTAAAATTTATTTTGTAAAGTTAAATGAGATCTGGAAAATCTGAGAACACTGAGTGTAAGAACTAACGCTCACAGGTGTCTGAAGGAGTAAATCAGTTGATATTGTTGGAGAATCTTGCAACTTCTTTACAAAGAAATTTTAATTTGACTTTTATTTATGTGTGTAAAATTTGCATTGAAAAATTTATAGAATCATAGAATCATAGAATCAACTAGGTTGGAAGGGGCCTTTAAGATCATCGAGTCCAACCAGCAGCCTAAAACCGCCAAAACCACCACTAAACCATGTCCCTCAGCACCATGTCTACATGTCTTTTAAATACCTCCAGGGATGGCAATTCCATCACTTCTCTGGGCACCATGTTCCAATGTCTGACAACCCTTTGCTACAACTTCTGGTTGCCTTTTAAACTCCATTTTGAAAAGAGGAATGTTTGGAGAAGGCTTAATTTTAAGTTTATCATTGGTTAAAAATTATTTACAAATATTTTAACAACCTATTTATTTTCAGCTTTTTTGTCTCCTAGATCAGAATTCTAGATTTTTATTTAGTTTTGAACAAATTATTTTTTTGCACTAGAACAACAGAAAGTTAAAATATCTGTTAGAATACTGAAAAAAATAAAACAAACAAACACAAAACCCATAATAAAATTGCAGTAGCTACCAAAGTCCTAGGAATAAGTACAAAGCTTTTGAAAAACATGCTTTTGTTCTTTGTTAGAACAGACATAAGACTTAGAGACAATGATCTCTGTTTTGTTACTACTGTCCGAATAATAATAATTTTTTTTTCTGCAGCTTTTTGTGTTGATGCCTGTTAAAAGTCATTATCTCTTTAACAAAGTAGAATTCTGAAATTTATAGATTAATTTTAAGGCTAATTGTGCTTGGAAGAATTCAGATCCATCCAAGAAAGAATTAGGTTGATGTGTAATGTTAAAGATTTGGGTTCGTCTTTACCTCTTTCAAAAATTACGTAATCCTTTTATTAAAGGAAGTTTTCAAAATTTCATGTAAGTTAATTTATTAATAAGGTCTTATAGCAAGAAAAATGGTAATAGATCTGATCACTGGAGCACAGCTTTGAGCTATCAGCAATAATAATGATCCTATGGAAAAAAAACCAAACAGAACACCAAAAAAACCCCAATTTATACTCATTTACTTTTTCTCAAAACATTGTTCACTAGCACTTCCTTTTTGTGAAACCAGTTTTTGATAAGCTATAGGAAGAAACCAAAAGTATATATCCTCATAACGGCTTATTTTTTCAGGTTTTTACGATCTTGTAAGCAACCATACTTTTACAACTTTCCTTAGAAATAATTCACTACACTTTAAGGGACTTGAGCAGCAATGGCCTAGGTAATTAACTAATTAGATAAATACATAAATACATAATGATCCTTAGTAATAAGGATAGCTTGGAAAACTGCATGTTTTCTATGATATTTGTTTGGGTTTGGCTTTTGGGATTTTTATCTCAACTTTGCTTTACTTTTGTCACTTTTTTGTGTAAGAATAAGTTAATTTTAGGGTGTAAGTAAAATTGAAACTCAGGATACTAAAATATCTTCTAATAATGGTCAACAGAGCTTAATAATGGGTGATTATTAGAAAAATATATCTTCCAAAAAGAATTATTTCTACCTTGCCAGTCATACACTGAAGAAAAAACAGAAAGGCAGTTCTTCGCTTTCATTTACAGATATACATGAGCAGACTATTACAGCCACATTTAGCTTCCAGCAGGGACGTTGCTAGGTGACTGGGAAAGGCTACAGATGAACTACAGCAGCTACATATATAGTGCTTTTCAGAACAGAAACATTTTTCATTACTTTTTTTCATTCACTTACTACTGTTAGTAGAAATGCTGCTTTTGGAGATTATATCTTGGTTTTGTCTTTCAGGTAGGTTGTCTCCTAGATGGGTCATAGAATCATAGAATCACCAAATCACCTAGGTTGGAGAGATCTTTAAGATCATCAAGTCCAACCATCAGCCTAAAACTGCCAAAACCACCACTAAACCGTGTCCCTCAGCACCACGTCTACATGTCTTTTAAGTACCTCCAGGGATGGCAATTCCATCACTTCCCTGGGCCCCATGTTCCAATGTTTGATAACCCTTTTCCTGAAGAAATTTTTGCTAACATCCAATCTAAACGTCCCCTGGCACAACTTCAGGCCATTTCCTCTCGTCCTATCATTTGTTACTTGGGAGAAGAGACCAACCCCCACCTGGCTACAACCTCTTTTCAGGTAGTTGTAGAAAGCAAATCGTCTTCCCCGAGACTCCTTTTCTCCAGACTAAACAACCCCAGTTCCCTCAGCCTCTCCTCATAAGACTTATGCTCCAGCCCCTTCACCAGCTTTGTTGCCCTTCTCTGGACAAGCCTCCAGCACCTCAATGTCTCTTTTGTAGTGAGCGTCCCATAACTGAACACAGCATTCGAGGTGGGGCCTCACCAGTGCCTAGTACAGGGGGATGGATGATCACTTCCCTAGTCCTACTTGCCACACTATTCCTGATACAAAACAGGGTGCTGTTGGTCACCTTGGCCACCTGGGCACACTGCTGGCTCATATTCAGCTGCCTATCAGCCAACACACCTAGGTCTTTTTCTGTCAGGCAGCTTTCCAGACACCCTTTTCCAAGCCTGTAACGCTGCATGGGGTTGTTGTGACCCAAGTGCAGGACCCAGCACTTGGCCTTGTTGCATCCCATACCATGGGCCTCGGCCCATCCATGCAGCCCATCCAGATTCCTCTGTAGGGCCATCTTACCCTCAAGGGCCATCAACACTCCCTCCTAACTTGGTGTCATCTGCAAACTTGCTAAGGGTGCACTTGATCCCCTTGTCCAGGTTGTTGATAAAGATATTAAACAGAACTGGCCCCAATACCAAGCACTGGGGAAGACTACTTGTGACCGGCCACCAACTGGGTGTAACTCCATTCACCACCACTCTTTGGGCTCTGCTTTCCAGCCAGTTTTTTACCCAGTGAAGAGTACACCCATCCAATCCAAGAGCAGGCAGTTTCTCCGTAAGAATGTTGTGGGAAACGATGTCAAAGGCTGTACTAACATCCAGGTAAGCACGATCCACAGCCTTTCCCTCATCCACCAAACAGGTCACCTTGTCATAGAAGGAGATCAGGTTTGTCAAGCAGCACCTGCCTTTCATGAACCCAGACTGACTGGGCCTGATGACCTGGTTGTCTTGCATTGTGCTGTGTAACGGCCCCTTGGACTTATGTTGCACCTTGTTCTGGTGGATGGTCTTTGCACCCATGTTGCAGCCTTATCTCGACTCCTGTCTCTTGCTCTGTCTCCTTTCCCTTCTGACGTCCTGGAAGGATCCTGGCCTTGGCTCATTTCTTGTCATTCTTGGGCTGTCAGTAGTCCCTGTTTACAAAACCTGGGTTCTGCCGACTGTGCTCAGACCCTGCAGGACTGTACCCCTTCAGTGAGGACACTGCCCATGCTGGGGTGACCCTTGGCTCTGGGCTCGCTTGCTCTTAAGGAGTGGCCCTGCTTCTGCAGCTCCCTGATGTTATTTTACTGTAGCCTGGAAAACATGTTTTTGCATTATTATTAAAAACCCACAGGCCTGGTAGTTCAGGGCCTCCAGACTTGTCTGAAATTGTGGCAAGATATGTGGAATATGAGAGCATTTGCTTCACCAGGGTCTCTGTTTAAGGTCTACTCAGCATAAATGAAATAACAAGTAAAAAGGAAAGTGATAAATTAAACAGGCAGATATAAGAACCTGACAAGCAGGTGATGACGGAGACAATAATGAAGACCTGAACTCTTCAGCCATTGACAGATAGGCCATTAACAAAATTACTCAGGCATAGCCTAGCCTTGAAGAAGGTCAGCTTGAACTTTGTAAATGATAAGAAGGGTGAATCAAGATTAGCATGAGTATTATGAGGTACTTGAGGAAGGGCCTCTGGGCTGGTGAAAAACTTATTATAGGATGTTTAGGGTAAAGGCCAAAAGGGGGGAAAGGGTGAGTCAGGGACTAACAGCTGTAGGAAAATGAAAACAAGGATGAATAAAAGGGACCTGTGATGCACAAAGAATGTCAGTCAGTACATTTGCCCTAATCGTCCCTATGCCTATTTTTTGCAATGTATCCTATCTTCTCACTAAATGTTTCAGGGTTTTTTTTACTTTTTCTTTGTAACATCTCTCTCTTTTTTATGTGTGAATGCTTCAAGATCTAACTGCCAGCAGATAGAGAAAGAGCTGTGGTTCTCGGTATCTTGGTGCCAACAACTGGAGGGAGCAAGCGCCATAGGACCTGTAGGTCTGCACGCCACCAGCTAGCAAGATGAGCATGCAAGAGAGGTAAGTATGCAGGAGGGACAATGCTCTGTAGGATTTGTAAGTTTAAGTGAGGACAATTAGGGAGGAACTGACATGTGTGTATGTATGTATTGAAAGGTTTAAGAACCAGCAACTGGAGAAGACACTATGGGTCACAGGACCGTGAGGTCTAGGTGCCAGCAAGCAGAGTGATGGATGTGCAAGAGAGGTTTGGAGGATGAGCAACTAGGGAAGGATCATAAGCCTCAGGTCTTGCAGGTCCAGATGCCAGCAATTAGAGGAACTCATAGTGTGTGTTGCCATGTCTAAGTGCCAACAACTGGAGAAAAAGCCACGGGTCACGAGGTTTCAGGCCTCTATGTCAGCAACTGGAGGAATACACTTGTAAGAAAGATGTGGATGTCATCAATTTGAAAAGGAGCTGCAGTTTACAGGGCCCTTACATCTGTGCCAGCAACAGGAAATGCCAGGGTGTCTATGTGAAATGATAGCAACTGGAAAGATTTAGCTGCGTTTATTTTTCCCCACTGAACTTTATCCTCTGTGTGTGTGTTTGTGCAATTCATTAGTAAATTTCAAGCTAGACTATCTGGCAAAGAGGAGAACACCTGATCTGGGTAACTGGTCCCAGAGTCTGGACATATTAATTAGGTAGGCTGAGGGCCCATGCTGGTATTTATAGAATCATAGAATCATAGAATGGTTTAGGTTGGAAGGGACTTAAAGATCATCTAGTTCCAATGCCCCTGCCATGGGCAGGGATAACTCCCACCAGACCAGGTTGCTCAAAACCCCAATCAGACTGGCCTTGATTCAAGGGATCTGTATGAGTGTGCTTGGGAACCTAGATCGTACAGGGAAGTGTATTTGCACTGGTGAACTTCTGATCAGCCAGAGATGAGGAACAGGACTTGACCTTTTACACTTACGCTTTGTAAGCTCTGGTAGTACTATTTGTGAAGCTAAACACAGTGCCCTGCACACAGCAGTTCGTGCAGCTGTTGGTATTAGTGTCTTGTGTGCATGTGCTTCTCTGGGTTACACACTCAGCCCTGCTTCTAAATGAACTTGCAAAAAGGAAAGCAGCAGCCTGGGCTGGAAACCTTTGCCTCTCAGGGTGCACCAGGCTGGGCTTCAGCTGCCAGAAAGGAGGAGTACCTGGGCCTCAGAGTCTGATGGTTTCAGTGGCTTTCTTAACATCCTTAACACTCGTCCTAGGTGAAAATTATTTTAACTTGTCTTTTTGCAGTCATAGAGACTTCCTAGTAGTCAGGTAACTACTTATAAAATTTATTTTAGCTTTAATGTAACTTTTTATAGTCATGTGCTGTAATTCCAGCTGTTAGTAGATAGCAATTACAGGTAGCTATTCAGTGTGACATAACTGTCTGTAATTGCAGAACAAAATATCATAGTCTTGTTTGATTGTATCAAGCTTAAGTAGAAGGATTTTGTGTAGAAGCACCAGAAGAATAGAAATAATTCAGAATGAGAATGGAGACAAACTTTGTGGTAAAAATATACCTTTCCTACCTTCCGGAAACATGGTGTTTAAAGACTACTACTGTGACTTCCTGAGTTCCCTCATAACCTGAATTATCATATGAACCTATAGACTCATTCATAGCTAATTAAATAGTACAAACTGATGGAAGAGCAGTCTGGAATAAGTTAGAGTGTATAACTTTATTTTCTAAATTGTTTTCTTGGTTGGTTGAAGCAAAACAGTACCTTAACTTAAATTCATATTAAAATGAGATAAAATCAGGTTCTCAAATATCTGAGTAACTCCCTAGTTTTGCTTCATTGAAAGCATGTCTCCTTTCATTCTGGTTGTGTTTATATATATTGCAGAGATTTTCCAAGATTATTTTTTCTTTTACCTTCTGCATTTACAGACTCATGCATTTTCTTCTCTGTTTGAAGTGAAGAAGATTTGAGCATACATCGTTTGCCCAGGGTTGAAGTGGGATTACCTCAAGCGTATGCTCATAAATCACGAAGTGTCTACAGGACACACATCTACACGCACATCTGCATGCAGACCAAGGGTTGCCATGTCACTGAGTTCACAGAGACATGGTGGGACAGTTCACATGGTTGAAGTGCTGCTGTGGATGGGGCACAGGCTCATCAGAAAGAACAGATCAGAGAAGGAGGGGAGTTGCCCTTTATGTGAACAAAGGGGACACATAGAACTTTGCCAAGTTTAGACAAGGAGCCTCATGTTCTTGTTCCTTCTGCTGAAAGGGCACTACATCCAGGGGGTTTCTAAAGTTCACTGACGAAAACTTCCTAAGAGGGGTGATGAAGGAATTGATGTGGAGAGATATCCTGCTGGACCTGATACTTGGAAACAAAGAAGATACTTGGATAGAGATATGGAGCTACTGGACAAAGTCGAGTGAAGCCCTGCTAAGATGATTAAGAGAGTGAAGCATCTCACATATGAAGAAATGCTAAGACAGCTGGAACTGTTCAGCCTGGAGAAGAGAAAGCTAGGGGGGATTGTGTCAATGTCTATAGGCAGGAGAGTGGAGAAGACAGAGCCAGATGCTTATCAGTGCATGAACAAGAAACAATAGGCACAAACCAAAATACTCTAAAATTCCATTTAAAAATATTTTTTTTCTCCTACCTCTCTGCCTTTCTGTATGTGTCTCTCCCTTGTGCAGGTAATTAGTTTGCACAGAGAGCCTGTAGGAACTCCTTTTTTGGAGATATACAAAGCTCACTGAACAGTATTATGGACAACTTGGTCTATCTGACCGCACTTTGAGCAGGAGGTCTGGATTAGACAGTCTCGAAAAGTCTCCTTTCTGTGATCACTCCACTAGACCATCCCCAGCCTGAGCCTGTTTGAAGACACAGCTGTCTAGAGCCTAAGCACATCCTCTCAGAAGAAATGAAGACCCTGTCCTGGTTTGAGGTAAAACAGGACCAATTTTGTTCAGTAACTCTGCTTTCTAACTAGGCCTCTTCTAACTGCTGAAATTAGCAGCATATTGTACAGAAAACTGCTCTTTCTCAGAGTGATAAGACCCGTGTTTATAGCTGATGCTGAGGCATGGCAGAGAGGCCCTTGCTTATACTTATTGCTATAACAACCAAGGCCAACCAGCTTCGTTATTTGCCCCGTTGGAGGGTTGGAAGCGGAGAAGCATAGAGGGGTCCCACCTATCGGGAGGAGCGGACAGGACAGGTGAACCAAAACTGACCAAACAGTGTGTTCCATCCCATCTGCATCATGCTCAGTATAAAAGCTGAGGGATCAAAGGGTCAGCACGGTTTCCTCTCCAGCTTGCTCGGGCTTTTGCCCTTGCTGGGGCTCTTGCTTTCCTTCTTCAGTGGCCGGCATCTGAGGAGGACTCTGTCTGTTCGTCTGCCTTTGATCAAGACCTGTGTGTTTTCGAATCCAGTTCCTTTCTGTCGCTGAGCCCAGTCTGGGACTTCCCCAGTGCCTGCTGGTGACGTGATTGTCATCCTGAGAGCTTGATATGCTTTTGTATATATTTCATTATTTTCTTTTTGTTATTTTATTCTTTATGCTTCATTAAAGTAGTTTAGTTCTTACTAAACTAGTCTCTCTTCTTCTCTCTCTCCTGCTCGGCAGGAGAGAGGGAACATCTGTCGCTCAGCTTCGGCCCAAACCCACGACAGACCCTTATGCCTTGAAGGCACTCTTCAAAAGTATAGTTCTTCTGAGAGTTTCATGATTTTCTGGAGTGAGAAGGAAACTTCAAAGATGTATCCATATTCCTTCTTTTGTGAAGGAATTGACTACACAATTTCTCATTCATGCATGAGGCACAGCAAGTGTGCTATGTAGAAGTTATACAAGTTGGATCTTCATGTCTTCAGTTAATGAAACATTTTATATAGTAAATCTTAAATAATTTCCCTCTCTTTTTTGGTTGGTTGGTTGGTTTGGGGGTTTTGTTTTGTTTTGTTTTGTTTTGTTTTGTTTTGTTTTGTTTTGCTGTTGTTTCCCCACATCATACTTAAGGCTTGAAATGGATATGTTCTCTTGCAATAAATGGAGTAGGCCAGGAAAACACTTTTAAACTGAAGTATTTGGAAATTCGTTCTCTCAACTTGATTCATAGTGCTATGAAGCTCTTCCTTTAAAGGAAGGCTTTTTGCTACAATGTTCGGATTGTTTATACACACACCCACCCCTACACACATCCACCCCCCCATCAATGAACTGTTTCAAATACAGTGTAACTGAAGACTCCTCAAACTTATTTAAAATTATTCATACACTGAAGTTACTTTAGGAAAGTAGTTATTTTATTAGGTTCTGAAAATATCTTTGTTTTCCTGTCCAACCAGATAATCAGCATAACAGATTCCAGAGAACATGGTGGAGAGCACTGTACATTCTGAGGGTGACCGAAGACAACACATGGGTAAGAATATAAGTAGTTATGGAAAAAATTGGTGGCCATATTATTGTTGGAGAGTCACTTCACAATAGTACTTAGATTTAAACTTCACAAAATACTTTGATTGAACATCCTTGCAAAGCAACAAAACTAATATATTGACTACACTACTGAATAATAAAGGAAAGGTCTATCTGAAAATGAGAAAGAAATTAAGAAGGGTCACCAAAAGGGTAAAATCTATCAGGTACTGAAGAAACTGTTTTAAAGAATTACAGCAGAGAGTCAAAGTAAATATAGATCACTTTTTAAAAACATTTTGAAAGAGAAAAAGAAATATTTAAGTTCTAGAGTAAGGAGGTTATTGGAGGTTATTTTCAGTGTGCCACCTTGTCCAAATGTGGGGAAAAAAAATAAAATGACAATTTGAAGACAAACAGCTTGAATTGAATAGAATAGAATAGAGTAGAGTAGAGTAGAGTAGAATAGAATAGAATAGAATAGAATAGAATAGAATAGAATAGAATAGAATAGAATAGAATAGAATAGAATAGAATAGAATAGAATAGGAGGCAGACTTTAAAAAGAGACAAAAAAACCCCCATCCTTCTCCAAATATATGTGGAGCAGAAAGTTTGCTAAAAAGGCTAATAGCTTAAGATATTGTCAAGGAATAAAATGATGTTTCAGAGAAAATACATATTCCTCACAGGAGCTTCTGCATTCTGGATTCCTTTTTTTAACAAGAGGTGTGTGAGAGTTTCTCTGGAGGATATATTATGTGCCTTGTTTAATATGATGCAGCAAAAAAAGTGTAAGAGATTTCTTAGACCCTAGTGTTATTTACCCAAGAATTCTAATGAGGTTCAGCTTTGAAATAGATGAAATTTCAATGGAAGACCCTAACGTCTTCATTAAATCCATTTCACTCCCGGAGGAACAGAAAAAGGCACGTGCTTTATTTTGTTTTGTTTGTTTAAAAAAAAGAGGCTATGGCAGATTCCAGGAAATCATCGATAAATAAGGTTGACACCTATGTCAAGCAAATTGGACTAAACTGTAATAAAACTAGAATTAATGAATATAGAGAGAAATACAGTCTCTCACCACAGACTTTCAGGAACCTAAGCAAACATAAAGTTTATTACATCTATAAATAGCTGGTTAATAAACATGAATAAAAAAGCTTTAAATGGTTAGGATAATCTACAAGAATCTGTGATGGGATCTATATGATCCAAAAAAGACAGGGAAATTGATGTGATGTGATGAGATTGCAGATGACACTCAGTTATTCTGAGCACTAAATAAGAGTGCCTGCTCTGAAGTGTTAGAAGGACTCCATGGAACTGAACAATTAGTCAATAAAATATCATATTAATTTTGAATTAGATAAATGGAAAGATGGGGAGGGACTCTTTATCAGGAAATGTAGTGATAGGATGAGGGGTAATGGTTTTAATGGAGGTAACAGAGATCAACTGGAAGAGGGTAGATTTAGATTAGAAAGAAAATTAAAGACTTTTTTTGATATGAGGGTGGTGAGACAGTAGGAACAGGTTGCCCAAGGAAATTGTGAATGCCCCATCTCTGGAGGTATTCAAGGCCAGGTTGGATGGGAGGAGTAACCTGGTCTACTGAGAGGTGTCCCTGCCCATGGCAGGGTGGTTGGAACTAGATGATCTTTAAGGTCCCTTACAACCCAAACCTGCCTATGACTGATTTTGTGATATACAGAAACAAAAAAATATCTAGAATCTCCCTTTCACCTAATTCATTCATTAACACATTTATTTGAGATACTGAAGACCCATAGATCTACCCAAGGGTGACCTGAACCAATATTTTGAATCTTAGTACTGACCCTCTCTGGGGAAATACTTTTTCTCTGAGGCCGAACTCTGAGATAGTTCTTGCCTGGCCCTACTATTCTTTACAAGGGAAAGAATGACCCCTTCAATAAACAGGATATGATAATAGAATAATTCAGATTGCAAGGGAACTCAGGAGGTCTCAGGAGGTCTTTAGTGAGATCTCCTGCTCAAAGTAGGGATAGCTGAGATTAGATTATTTAGTACTTTTGCAAGACAGGTCTTGAAAACCTCTAAGGACAGCCTCTTTGGGCAACCTGCTCCAGTATTTGACTGTCATCATAGTGAAAAAAGTTTGTCCTTAAACTGAACCTGAACTTTGGTTTCAAATCCATGTAGTGCTTGCGTTACTGTGAGCAATTCAAAGCCCTCAACAAAAAAGTAAGTGACAAAAGCAGAAAAGGTGAAGAGGATGATTAGGGCTACAGCACAATTTCCATGTATGAGAAACAACTAGGGTAAGATCAGAATTTCAGTGCTGAAAAGAGACAGCTGAAGTCTATCAAACTGTGAGTGTCATGGAAAGGATGGACATGCAGTGATGGTTCTTTGCATTTCCAAAGTAAGAGCTAGTTGAAGCTGAACCTAGCAGGTGTGGTTTCAAAACTTCAACAAAATAACATCATGCAAACTCTGTCAGCATGAAAAACTTGTCCGCCTAAATGCTTCAGCTGAGGACCATGGTACAATGAGCAGACACGTTTCATCATGGCAAAAGGCATATGCCAGGTGTGATGGTTACTGGGCAGAGATGACTGTAGGTGGAAGAAGTGAGATCAACTGAAAGAACAGCTTCAAGATACCTTTAAGCATAAAAAGTTTATTACAACTTGGGGACCAGCTGTCTGAGCTCTTAGCAACAGGACAGCAAGGTGAGAAAGAGGACAAATGTACCTGAACAAAAACCACATGCCCTTTGGCAGGAAGAGCAGGGAAGGCAAAGGAGGCATCAAAAGCTATGCCTACAGCTATAAACAGGCTTATGCACTGAGTGCTGATGTGAAGAATGTGATAGATTTTTAATGTGCATAAAACCATACAGTCTGCCTGCTGACTACATGTAACACATCACCTTCTAATCTGCTGTAGTCTTGAGGTTATACTTTTATATAAAATTTTAAGTATCCTTACATTTATTTGCATAACAATTATTAAAAGGTATAAAAAACCTGCATAGTTAATTGCACAGTTTAAATGTCATGCATTTAGTAGACAGACTTCTTTTGTAATTGTTTTTTGCCTTAGGATTATAGATTTATCTTTCTCCTTTAGTCATTTGGTTGACATAGACGCCTTTCAGTTCAACTTAATAGTAGGATTTAAATGACGAACAGTTTTCAGACATTTTAATGGTGGTTTACTTGCAACAGATACATTTGTGATGATGGGTGAGTCTTTTAACATCACTGTGTAATAAATTAAAAATGAATAAATAATCAAAATGTGAGAAACAGTTATGTAAGCTGTGAAAAGATACCATCAAGATATGTTGTCACCAGAGAAAAAATAATCAGCAGAACAAGGTTTATGGGACAGATGAAATAACAGATCTTTAAGGACCTTGTTTCAAGCACACAGGTTCCAGCTTCGTAGGTGCTTGAATTTCTATCATTCTCTCTACTTTTTCCAGCTGCTCTTTCAGTGAATTACAGAAATTATCTCCAGGGCAGAAAGTTCTCAAGGAAGATAACAATAAAGAAAGAACATTTTCTGGCATGTAAAATTGTTTATTTCTTAAGAAAAATAAGTTGTAAGAATAAGTTTGACCTTTCAGAATTTCAGGTTTTAGGAAAAAAAAAATATTGCTTTTTAAAATTGTGCGTTTGCACACTGAATTGCTCCGTATTTCTGAGCTTCAAGTTCTCTTTCTTTTTCACTTCCCTACAGGGATGTTTAGACTAGTACTGTAGTCCTCAATGCCTCACTTTAATGCTAGGGGAGAGCAGGGAGAAATAAGAGACTTTTTATGGCAGTACTTTCTAAACACTTCCATGGCTTCTGTGAAAGTCACTTTAAAAAAAACAAGGCACACAGATCCTTTTTCTATAACCTCAATTTAGAACTATTCACAGAAATGACTGACAGTTAATAGCTTTAATGTTTCCCTAATTTTCTGGTACAGTAAATGTCAATGTAATTCAGCCAATCACAGCAGGTTTTTACTAATATTTTTTAGTCTTTTCCCTGACGTTTGTCCCTACCCAAACACACACACACACACACACACACTGGTCTGAGACATTAATAGCCAAACTCATGTTAGCTATAGGATCTGACTGTAACTTTTTAATGAATTCAATTGTATTATTTTCTATCCTAACTGTTATGTTCATTTCCTACAGGTAAAAATTCTAATTGACTCATTTTAAATCTATGCCTGAAAATACATCCTCTGAAAGTTTAATTCATGAACTTAAATAATAGTATGCAATTTAACCAATGACAAGGGACAAAAATAATAAACTTTGTGAAAATACCAAATGTGTTCACTTTTAGAAGGTTTCACTAAGGACCATTTTAAGACAGAAATTTTCATAACCAATGACCATAAGAAAGCATGACTTAAGTACCCTGCTGCTGTAAATGTGCAAAATTGATTTATTATGAATTGGTTATTGTTGTGGTTTTGGACCATTGTTTTACTCAATATTTTCCTTTCACATTATATTTTAGGATTGCTATGGTAGTTTCCTATCTAGATTATTGAAGAATATTTTCATTAACGCTATCTATTTTTCATTAAATTACTTAATTCCATTTCATGACAAACCCTGGGTTTAATCCTTCACTTCCTTTACCCTGACAAATATTCTCTTCTCCTTACAATGAACTCTGATTGTCTGTTGTGTGCTCTGGGGCAAAGTAAGACATCTTCTAAACATATATTGAAAGTTAAATTAAGAATGATTTCTGGAATCTCTTATCAACTTGTTCAGTTGATATGTACACTCTAGATACCTTCTTTGGGTATATTGTTTAGAATTGTAAAGGCACATGTTTCCAATAACTAGAAAAGTATTATAATCATTATCTTCTGAGAAACTGGTGTACTGGATGAGATGCTATTTATTACAATATCCAATAAACATATGGTCAAGATTCCTTGTAAGACTTACAGTAACAAAACCAAAAAACCTTGCATGACAGTGTACTTCAAAAATTTTATCACCACACTGATTTTTTTATGATGGTAGCAACAGGAAAAAACTTTAAACCAAGTTTACAGCATCAGCAAAAAGAAACGGTGTACCGCTGGGATTTGTCTTCAAATCAACAGAGGAAAAGATGAGAGTGTAGGAAAAGAGAATCATAGGGAATAAAAGGTAAACAAAAATGTTTGTGTTTATAGATTACTGTGAGAGGTGCCTTAAAAATAAATAAAATTCGTAGAAAGTTGTCATAGTTTATTTATTTCCAGAAGGGAAATGTTTCCTATACCTTATACACAGGAGAGGGCTTTTTTTTTTTTTTTTAAATTTTAGTTTATGCTCACAAAACTTGTTTATCTTGCAGTTCTGTAGTAAATGTTAGATTTCCTCACTACAGCAGGTACTTTGACTAGATGCCTATTCTTGCCATATACAGTTAAGTTACTTTATGTACTCAACTATTCTGACTGTAGTTTTATGTACTCAACTAGTCTTACTGTAGTTCGTAGCACTAGAGAAGAAAAGTTAATGTCTCCTACATCACTGTTTTTCTTAGTTGTATAACGTTAATTTTTTGCTGAAATTAAGTTGTCCATTATCAGAAGCTGAATTTCTCTTTGCTTCTGAGTCAAAACTCTATCCCTAGAGCAAAGAAAAGGTTCATTTATGTGTTTTCTGTACAAAACTGACTCATGTCCAAACGTTAGCTGAAGTAACACATTTCCTAGCAGTTGAGTTTTAAGCTGATTAATGAGTCCCAAGAATTCTAGCTAGAAAATCACTGTTTCCTAAGAATTGCTCCTCACAATGAGGATGGTATCAAGCAGGTATAGGTTCAAGAACTCTTCACTGTGCACTCCCCCATATTCATGCTAAACTATAAACGGCAGAGAAAATACCACACTGCAGCCTCCATCAGTAAGGGCCTACCTAACTAATTTAAATTAACTACACAGCAGAAATATGACTTCACTTACTTTTTTTCCTCTTGACTATCTGCAAAATGATAGTTGCTAGTTTTGTATGCTTCTAAATAGGTCTAGGCTGAGTTCACCCTTGTTTTATAACTCTAAGATATTGAGCGTGTTTGTTAAAATGTATTTTTAGGACTGCTCAGTTAAAATCATTTGGGGAAGAAAAACTATTATCTTCATTAGTAAAGACAGAGCATGATGCCTTTTCAGAAAAACAAGTTGTTTTGTTCTGCTTGGTTTTTTTTTTTCCAGTTTTGTGGAGTTTACAACTTTGAAGCCTGATGAAACATTTTATTTTGTTTTTTGTTTTGGGTTAAAAGTGACCTTGATAAAAATGTGGCTTTGATCATATAATCTGATCTAAATGCACAGAATATTGTAGGTTAGGGAGAAAAAGAAAAGGTTACATTTTCACAGAAGTATGTACGGTAGCATACATACTGTTTCTCTAGTTGCTCATTGCTTACAGTGACAAAGAGCTATGTTTGTTTTTAATTAAAAAAAAAAGAAAAAAAGAACCACTGTCCGTTCTCACCATTTATGTTTTAATTTGCAAAATAGTCTATACACACAATTCTAGCTGAGACACTTTTGAGAAGCTCACTTTATAATAGCTGGTGTATATTACATCCTAAATCATAAAAAATTAAGAAACGTGAACATGCATAGGTGTACTTGCCTGCTTTTATATTCATACATGTGCAAATATTCTGCACACCGAGAATATAATGGCTAGAAAAACAGAAGTTGCTGGGAAATTCTTGTGTGTTATTTAGTGTAGCTAGCATCCCAATTTTATTTCATTCTTATTGTACAAGTCTGAATTGGTTTTTTCTTTCTGTATAGTACTTTTCTTTTTCAGGCATCCTTAGAGGTCAGTGCAGGAATACGCCAGAAATATCACACTCAAAGCACATCAATAGATATAAATAACAATCTTTGCACATCCATTTTTGACTTTTAGTCCAATCACATGCCCTTATTGTCCATCAAGATTATGTTTTCCCATTACTTATATTTACTGAGTCTTTCATTTTAGCTAGTTCACTCACTTGATCATTCACCAATACTGTGAAAATTAGTGCAATGCTTTACAGTAGTTCTAGATTCTGATAGGTATAGTGTGTTGGAATAATTTAAAAATGGTTGCCAGGCTGACTCATAAAAGTTTTTTCTTTCTACTGTATTCCTCAAAAAGTCTTTTGTCTCTTTATTTGAAGTTAAAGTAATAGACATAGGAAAATACTGTGTGTGTTAGAAATGTCATGTTCTGTGGTGGTACAAGCCCCCCCTCCCTACCTTACGCCAGTCAGTACTTGGTGCAATTCCTCATCTCCAGGCCACATACCACCCTAGGAGATGTCAGGCATGAATTGTGAAAGGTGAAAGACCAGATGTGCCTAGTCCTTGCTACCCTGATTGCTTGGAAATACTATTGCCTGATAACAAATTACATCTACACTTGGATTGTGATCCAATGGGACCTGGTACCAGAATATGCAAATATGGCATATTCTGAATTTGCGCAACTGGTGGAAAGTACCAGAGCATTCCATCGTCTGAGTGGGACCAGAGTGGAAAAGTACCTGACGAAAGTCAGTTATCTCAGATCCTATAAGTAGCGATTCTAGCAAGACCCTTTGAGCTCTTCTGGATGGCAGTGCGTTGTGGCCAGTATCTCCCCTGAGTCAGGATGCTGTCTCAGGAAACCACCTTGAGGACTGGAAGACCAGGGCGAGACAACCCCTCGCGAGTTTCAACTGTTGCATGTTGAGGAATGCTGATGCATTATGAGTATTTACTCTAACTCAAAAAGGCTAGCCTCTCTTTCATCCACCTCTCCATTTATATGTTTGTGTGCTTTTGCTTTATGGATGTGGATGCTCTTTGATTTTCTATGCACGTGTAGGAGTTAAAAGGCACCTGCCAACTTGATAGAGTTGTTTGAGCTCAGCGGTTATAAACTGCGGTATACGTGTGTATAGGAGTGTGTGTGAGCGCACTTGTATGCTTTGTATATTTATACATATATATATATATATTTTATTCCGAAATTTTTGCTTTTATCCTCATATGCCTATGTATTAGTTCGAGATACCTTGTAGTAAGATTAGTGTGAACCTTGTCATCTTCGAATCTGTAATCAAATCATTGTTCATTTATTTAGTTGAATCACTTTGTAAATCTTTAAATTGGTTAATGATTATGTGCTGCTAAAACTCAATCTCTTGATCTGCCTCAAATCACTAATAAAACTGAACTGCTGCTAAATCATTACTGTGACGAATACATCCATCCCACGACACCATACAGGGCTTTTTTCATGTCTAATGATGATATTTTTCAAAATGCAAGAGTGTTAGAGTTAAAAAATGATTTTTTTTTTAATAATCTGTACTTTTCACAATTGCATTAATAATATAGATGCTTCAAAAGATTGTGGTAAACCATTTGGTACTGTTAAACTGCGGGGATGATAAATATATCAGAAATCTTGAATCCCAAAATCATGTCAAAATGAAGGGTTACTTATTCCAGCTTTTCTCACACTACACCACATTATGTAATCTGCTGTCTCAGGTTTCTCTGGAGGAAGAAAACACTGGGACTCCAATTGTAACATTTTTTTTTTCTGTCCTGAAAAGCCTTTTTTCTTTGAGATCTTAGAATATGTCTTGTCATCAATGGAGCAGGACAAAGAAATCCAAGTGTGCATTGACTCAGTATATGGAATCTGTGTAGATTTCAAAGCAATAGTTCTTGTCACATAACTTGTATAGATCTCCTTTCCTCTGTACAATACTTTTGTTGGTCTTCTTGCCTATGGTTATGAGGCATTAAATCCATGAAAAAATCTCTGTAGAGCTAATATTATGTTTACCTATTCTATGTCCAAAATTATATATACACTCAAATATATATGCAATTCAGGAAATTATTTTATAATTTCAATGTACTATGCATTTTCAACATATCACAGGTATGTTACAACTGTGATTACAGCTGATATCAACTTTTGTAACAAATGCTTTCTAAAAATTACTCTCCATTAAGAAATGATATAGCCTTATTTTTGTTTTTGTCCCAAGAATCAACAATTGCAAGAAGGAAGTAAAATGACAGTACAGACATGCATTTCTTTCCTTTGCGTCTTATGAAGATAATACACAGTATTCTTATTAATTCTAAATATAGCCTAGAAGATTATTTCTGGACTCTAATTTTTCTTTGTTGGAGACTCTGGAGTTTGATAATGAGAACTTGTACATACATAGAAGCATACCAACACACATGCAAACATTGAGACTGTCTGTAGGATGAATTGTATGTCAGCAATTCTCTTTAAATGAGCAGGTAAATAGTAAGTCATATTCAAACCTTTCTATATTCTTGATCATTGAATTCTACAAAGCAAAAGTAATATTTGATTTCTCTTCCTGCTGTTATTGCAGGGAAAGTTTTTAATAACATATATAATAAGAATAAATATGAGGAAAATCATATTTTTATGTATTCATGTAAAATATTTCAAATTGTTATTTCTGAGAAGAATATATAAAACACAGGCAAGCTTGTATAATGAAGCTGAAATGTTGACAAGGAGACAACTCGTCCCCTGTGTTCCCCTCTTGAATACAATAATATGATCAACAAAACAGTATTGAATTTTAAAATATATTTTATAATCCATCATACTATTTGTACTAAAAGATTGTGTTTCAGATAAAATGCGGTTTAAGAAAACTCATCCGTTTTGTTATATTTCTCAGAAAGTGGACTTTCCCTTTAATATATATTTCAATCTCATCAGCAACATACTGGCAAAATGAAAACAAATGACAGTGTTATCTCCAAAGAGACAATGTATTATTTCAAAATATATGAAAAGGCCCTTGTTCTGCCCTTATGACAGTTAAATGCTCAAAGTGAGGCAGGCAAAGAACGTAGTTAACTTATTCAAAGAGACATGAAAAGTGACCCTCCTTTTTTTTTTTTCAGTGCAGAGAGAAAGAGAGAGAGGAGGACAGGGAGTGAGGAAACAAGTTTGTATATATTTTATTGAAGCCTCTCTATATGAAAAATTAAACCAGCAGGTCTGAATCAGACGAGAAAGTTTTAATTTTCATGATGTCCAAATGCCAATTAAAAGAAAAAAGACTGAATTTTAACACTACTCACCTCATAAGAGGATGGTAATATAGTTAAAATTAAAATAAGAGTAAAAGATAAAATAATTAGTTTAGATGATGGTCACACTGATGATGACATCAGTAAACAGTTGCCTTGTTGTCCAATATGATTCCTTATTTCAGGATTGAAAACTTATTTGAAGGTATACCTTTGAACTAGAATTAAATAGACGTTTTGTTTCATTTTCCTTTTGGGATCATGTAATATTTTTGTCTGTTACTTAGTTTTTCAATATTTAAGAATCTCTCTTTTGAGATGTTCTGAATAATCACATATTAATATTTGAATATATTTTGAGATCTATGATTCGAAAGTGCTATGAAAACATCAACACACACTCTCCTACAAAATGTGGAAAATAGAACTGATTTAATAGAATGAATTCAAGATCCAGCTTGTCCGGCCTCTGACAGTGATGTGCTATCAAATGTTTTAGGGGAAGTAAAATTCCACAGAAGACATTTGTATTTTAGAATGATAAAATAATTTAGATTGGAAAAGACCCTTAAGATTATCAAGTCCAACTGTTAACCTAGCACTTTGAAGTCCACCACTGAACCATGTCCCTAAGTGCCATGTCTATATGTCGTTTAAATTCCAGGATGATGATTCAAGCGCGCTGTTTCCTCTTGTCCTATCACTTGTTGCTTGGGAGAAGAGACCAACACTCACGTCATTGCAACCTCCTTTCAGCTAGTTGTAGAGAATGATGTCTCCCCTCAACCTCCTTTTCTCAAGACTAAACAATCCCAGTTCCCTCAGAAACTCCTCGTAAGTCTTGTTATCTAGACCTTTCACCAGCTTCATTGCTTTTCTTTGGAGGCACTCCAGCACCTCAATGTCTTTCGTGTAGTGAGGAGCCCAAAACTGAACACAATATTCAAGGTGGGGCCTCATCTGTGCCGAGTACAAAGGAACGATCACTTCTCTAGTCTTGCTGGCCACATAATTTCTGATATAAGCCAGGATTTGATTCCATCCAGAGTCAAAATGGTACAAGATTGCTTTAGCAATTGAAGCATAAACACCATTACAGAAATTTCTCCTGATTACATCATATAAAGACATTCCTGATAATTATTTGAACATTCATATTCGTTAATGTTAACATTTACAACATCTCTGATAGATTTTATTTCTTCAGAAATAAATAGCAAAGTTGTTCTTGATTTTATTAGTATCAATCATATATTCAAACATTTCCTTTGCACTACAAATGCAAATATAAGTCATTCAGTGAAACTATTTCTTTAATAAAGTATTATAAACACATAGGTTGCATCAGGTCCTAGAGGCATGTTGTGTCTGTATGGAATAAAGCCCTTGTTTCAAAGGTATAGAATGCCAACCTCATTGTTTTTGGATATGTTTACTAGAGGACGGATAAAAATGAAACACTAAGATGACGTAAGTAATTTCCTTCTCGTATCCATCTATAAATGGCAGTTCTGTGATGTTCTCATACACATCATTCTGGAATTATACCATATTCTATAAAGAAGGTTATATCTCCTTAATACTTACGCACAGAATATTCAACATCCTAAGCAGTCTACTGATGTGTTAAAGTAAATCCCTAGTGTCTTATAAATGAAATGTTCTGATAGTTGCTGGACAAAAGATGAAAGCACAGATCTTAATATCACAAACACTATAAACCGAATCAGTTTTAAAGATCAGTATATTAAAGAGGAAAATACACATCCAAGAATGGGCAAAAAATGTTGAAAGCTAAGAAATGATGAAACTTTACTCTATCTGCTAATTCAGTAACTTGTGTTAGGGTAACAATAATTACTCTGAATTGGCAGAAGAATATTTTAACCTGCTCCTGCTGCTTTGTAGTCCTAACTGACCTAGAGTTTTCACAGTTTCAGATGATGTTAGTTTAAGTTGAGTGGAGATAGGTGGCATTGTGCAAAAACCTACTGTATATTTTTTGAAGGTTCATTAGACGTAACTTTGTATCTGTTGGGATTGCACTAAACAACAGAACAAGTGGTATGCAAAAATGAGAAGTGGAAACTAAGACATGGAGAAATATAACTGTTTGCTTGTATAACAAAAAGTATGAAAATAATGGGAATGAAGAGAGAAATAGGGAGAAAACAGAAGCAAGGAAGAGTACTTTTGTAAACTTTCATATTCAGTTGTAAAATGTATCCCTTATAATAAATATTCTAGCTTCACTCCAGCTCCATATCAGAGCAAGATCTATAAATGCACCATAGCACTCTGTGTCTCGCTTTCTGGGAAAGAAAGAAGGAAAGACAGATATCTACTTTCATAAACAAAATAAAGTCATGGACTGCAACCAACCCAGCCCAGATGTTGAGGATATTGTGTGTACAAGTAAGTAAATGTAGAAGAAATTATAATGTATCCCTTTTGGACAGATGGAACAATTTGTAGGCAGATAAATTGCTCTCTCTGAAGGTCAATACTACAGAATTACTCTGCATTCTTGTATTGTAATAAAATCTTTATGGTTTCCCCCATGTGAATGGAGTGTTAGAAACACTATGCTTGAAACAGAGTAACCTTTGAAGTCCATGTCCCATAAACAGTTGTGGCGGTCTTCTTTCTTTTTAAAAACTAATCTCACGAGACATCTGTATGTTACCACTGTACAAGTCGGTACTTAAAAAGCGGTTTTCTCAGATAAAACATCAATAAGTCAAATCCATTGTCACATGAATACATTCAACTGATTGAATTTCTGATTTCAATTGATTCAAATTATACAGGGCTCCCATATTCAGCAAAAAGCATGGAATTCCTTTGACAATGGTATTGTATTTTTAAAACTGCTTCCAGTACTCCTCTATGCACATAGCCTCAATAAAAGTATAACACTAGAAAGCTTTTTAATTTTATATTTTGTAATAAATTGTTTATAATGATTAATTTCAGTGTTAAACAGAATGCATTTAAATTAGTTTCAAGAGCTAAACACTTCATAAGTTGTTTGCACTTTATTTCAATTTAAATGACAACATGAAGCACTGCAAATAGTCATCTTTTTCTGTTCAGATTGAAAGTGTGAGGTTACAGTGTGTGGAATGTATATGACACATAATATGTGGATGTGTATCTTTTCAAGAGCTGAATGACAAGCATGAGAAACGGTTCTCAGTAGTGATGGCTGTACTCCTAGTCCAGATGACAAGTCTGTGGGTGTTTCCCTGGAGGGCAGTTTGAAATTGAGAATCACAGTAGTGACTAGAACTGAGCTAAAGAAGAGCACTGCTATTACCTATTTTATGAAAACTGTACTTTTCTTGTAATCTGGAAATGGAAATAGATACTTAAACTTTAGATTGATTGCCTTTATTTTTACGAAGATCAAAAGACAATACTGGCATTTCAAAAAAGAAGTCATTCCGCAACAACACTTATGTGGGTGTTTTTATTTTCTTATTATACTTCTGATTTACACTATGCTGTTATAGTCTCCTGAGTGATAGACGCACTAAAATTGTGTTAATTCATCAAAAGGTTACTGATTATTTTAAGGATAATGTCTTTATATCTATACATATGGGGGTTTTCCACATCAAATTCTCATTTCATGATGAGACAGAGAGCCCTGTATTTACTTCTTCAATGTATTAATGATTATTTAATGTATTTATGTATTAATTGCAAACCATCCTTTCAAGACAGTGACAATTTCTTTACACATCATCAATATTGCCATGTAAAAATATTCCATATTACATTTCCAAATATTCCAAAGTATGAGTTGTGTTCTTAAAAACATATTATTTGCACATATTATGTGCAAACATAGATGCACAAAGCAGTTCAGTTTCTCCATGAAATGATTACTGAGGAATTCTCATATATACTGAAATGTTTGATGAGCAGCTGTTCCTTTTTTCTT
The DNA here is from genome assembly GCA_013398295.1 of Chionis minor. Lineage (NCBI taxonomy): Eukaryota > Metazoa > Chordata > Aves > Charadriiformes > Chionidae > Chionis > Chionis minor. Next base: position 314,002 of record VZSF01003173.1, on the reverse strand, counting down.
TCCTTTCTCCTTATTCATGTTCCCTTACATCCACCTGTACCATAAAGGTGCTATTGCTGTATGTGTAATACTCTTGCTTTCATCTTTGCATTTGCCTGTCTTTAACACAGGATCACAAAATCACAGAGTAACTTAAGCTGGAAGAGACCAGCTCCAAAATGGACCCACTTCAGGACCCAAAGAGATTGGAAGGAGTGAAAATGACCCTACGACACAGAGGGTTAGGGGAATATGTTTTAATTTTTTCTCTTTTTTTTTTCTCACTACCCAAATCCATTTTAATTGGCAATAAATTATTTTTCCTGAGTTTATTTTGTCCATGATGGTAATTGGTAACTGATGTCTCCCTCTTTATCTGGATCCATAAAGGAGTTTTGTCATATTTCCTCGCCCTGTCCTGTTGAGGAGGTAGAGCGAGTGAGAGGCTGGGTGGGCATCTTGCTGCTGCCCAAGATTATCCCACCAAAACCCTACTGCTCAATGCTGTGCCAGTTCTATCACGTTGATGAGGGCTTTGCCTGGCCAAGGTTTGTGTATCACTAGATTCCACACCTCTCTCAGAAACTCATTCCAATTTTCGACCATCTTTGTGGTAACTCTTTTTTCCTGCACCAAGTATGAATGTCCTGTGTTGTAATGTGTCTATTGTTTCTTATCCTGCCGTGGCACACCTCTAAGAAGATTCTGGGTCCACGCGTCTAAACTCTGCTGTTGGGTATTAACCCTAATATCTCTCTTTTCTTTTTTCTTTTTAAGTTTGAATAAAACCCAGTCTACTTAGACTTTCCTTTCACTTTATGGTTTTTAGTCCCCTGAACCTTTAGTGGTTCCTTGCTGGATGCACTCTAGTAAGTCAATGTCTTTTTTTCTTTGCACAGGGAAGTTCAAAATTAGATGCAACACTCCAGATGTAGCCTCATAAGTAGTAAATAGAGGGAAAAAATCCTTTCTGTCAACTCACAGGCTGCCATCACACTAATGAAGCTAAAGATGGTGGTAAACATCTTTGGTAATCATCTTTGCTAAAAGGATGCATTGCTGGCTTATGTTTCAGTTCATCTACCAAGACCCACATGTCCCCTTCTGCAAAGTTGATTTATAGGCAGTCAGTCTCTAGTCTGTATTGGTGCATTGGATTATTCCTGCCCAAATGTGTGACTTTTCATTTGCCTTTGCTGAACTTGATGAGATTTCTGTCAATCCTTTTTCCAGCCTGTTGCAGTCCATCTCAACAGCAGACCTACCTTCCAGCGTACTGACTGCTCCCCTGTATTTGGTTATTGTCTGTAAAGTTGCTCAAAGTGCACTCCATGCCATCATTCAAGTTTTTAGTAAAAAACTTCAGTGGCAGCTGAAGTACTGGTACTTGAGGGGAAGTACTAGTTACTAGTTAGGTTTCTATTAGCTAAACATTGTAGTAATGATCACCACACTTTGAGCATAATAGTCTAGGTAGTTTTCTGCTCATTTTATTTTCCAGTTATCCAGTCCATGCTTCATCATTTTTTCTATGAGAAAAATATAGGATATTTTGTAAATTCCTTGCTGACGTCTAGTTATGCAACATCATAGGACATCATTTCTCTTCCACATATTTTGCATCATCCTGTTATGCAGCATTTTTCCTATTTCTTGTGGTTTTTGTTCCCTAAATATCCTTTATTAGATTTGTTTCTCTATTTCTCTTAGTTTTCAGTCCTCTATTTTAACATTCTCCTCCTTGTTTCTTCTGCAAGTTCAGTGCTTGACAAGTCCATATTTTCAGTCATTTGTTCTGACTTCTGAGTAATAAAAGGACCAGATCAGGTTCCAACTCACAACTAAATTGAAATAATATTACTTTTACTTATAGAAAATACAGGGATATGTGTTCACATTTCTCAAGACACCCTGCACCTTTGAACCCAATAGTATGTGTAGAAGACAGCCATTTCTGATGTAAACTCGTAATCACTTCTAAAGATCAAACAGACTTCACAATTGGCCTATTGAGTGCAACCTGCCATTTCAAGTCTATTGACAATACTGGAACAGTACATTTTTGAGCCAATCCAATCTGTGACAAATTAAAATTTCAAAAAACATTACAAAGATTGAGATGCACAATCAAAGGGCAAGAACAGCAGGATTCATCAATCTCAAAGCCTTTAGGAGGTTTTAGATGTTTTTGTTTATCTATTTCTAGCTAGCCACAATAAATAAAAAGAGAATTGGTTTCTGGCATTGGTGTAGCTTATTGACTGCTTAGGTGATAAAGGAACAATAAAGTTATAAACATCTGATAGAGAGTCCTTCATTATAAAATCATTTGCAACATATTTGCTTACAGTCCCTAAAGAAATGGTTATGTGAGATATACAGAAGTCTGGGAAGGGCAAGATGTGCTCTTGGTTTTTGAGGAGAGCTTCAAATTGATTTTGCTTAGAAATTTGTTGAATAGTAAACACAGAGTATAGTCTAAGAATTTCCCTGCAGTTTTAGCTTGCATTTGTTTGGTTTCTCAGCTATACTTTGTATAATTTCCTCTGCTTAGTTGAAAACAGGACAAGCTGGACAGGCTAGAGAGTTGGGCAGAGAGAAACCTAATGAAATTCAGCAAAAGCAAGTGTAGGGTCCTGCACCTGCGGAGAAATAACCCCAGGCACCAGTATGGGTTAGGGGCTAACCTGCTGCAAAATAGCTCTTCAGAGAGGGACCTGTGACAACAGGATGATCATGAGGCAGGAATGTGCCCTTGTGACCAAGAAGGCCAATGGCATCCTGGGGTGCATCAAGAAGAGTGTAGCAAGCAGGTCAACGGACGTCATCCCCCCCCTCTACTCTGCCCTGGTGAGGCCGCATCTGGAGTATTGTGTCCAGTTCTGAGCTCAGAAAGACAGAAAGGAGGAGAAAAAAGAAGGACAGAAAACTGCTGCAGAGGTCACAGCAAAAGGGCTACAAAGATGATTAGGGGGCTGGAACATCTTTCTTATGAGGAAAGGCTGAGGGAGTTAGGTCTTTTTAGTGTGGAGAAGAGAAGGCTGAGGGGGGATCTCATCAATGCTTACAAATAATTAAAGGGAGGGTGCCAGGAGGAGGGGGGCAGTGTTTTTTCAGTGGTACCCAGTGATAGGACAGAAGGTAACAGGCACAAACTTGAATATAGGAAGTTCCATCTGAATATGAGGAGGAACTTCTTGACCTTGAGTGTGGTAGAGCACTGGAACAGGCTGCCCAGAGAGATGGTGGAGTCTCTGAATCTGGAGACATTCCAAACCTGCCTGGATGCCATCCTTTGCAACCTGCTGTAGGTGGACTTGCTCTGGCAGGGGGTTGGACCAGATGATCTCTAGAGGTCCCTTCCAATCCCTAGTGTTCTGTGATTCTATGATTCTATGATTCTATGATTCTATGAAAGCAGTATACTCATATAATCTGCAATTAGAAAAGATTTATTTTTTTCATATGTATTTAGTTCCGTACAGTCAATTCATTATCTGTGGCTGAGAGGATAATTCTGTGTGTAAGGAGATTTTGAACTAACTGAACTGTAACAACATCACTTAAAGGAATCAGCAAATATCTACTGTCAGAAAAAATGTATACTTCTCTAGATAGTAGAGTGCAATGCTATGGAATCAGGCTTAATGTAAGTAAGCTCCAGTTTTCAGGTGAAATAGGCTATCACAATCCAAAGTCTCTTTCACAGGAATTAGTTCACTCTGGAAATACGTTAGAGACAGAGGAACAGAGTAATGACAAGCAAGATGAACAAGGTAATTGTCACTGAGTTTAAGAATTTCTTGGGGGTTTTTTTATTGTCTATATTGTTTCTAGAGTTTCAGACAAACGTTGATAAAAAGTTATACATATATATTAGATTTTCCAAACGGAGAAAATATTGAATTATATTACTCTTACTCTTTGTTTTATTTATGACATCATCAAATCAAACCAAAGAAACAAAAAAACATATGGTTTCTTATATTTGCAGGACGTAGCAATCTTTTCAAGCAAAAGTAATGAATTAATTTTAATGAAATAAATATCAGCCCTGAAATTATTTCTGAATTTGTATTCTTGTTAAAATAAAAAAAATACTTTTCTTCAGAAAACAGATTTTTAAATCACTCTCCTTTCTAATTACAGAGTCAAAGCTAATAATTACACGGACAACTATTGGTTGTAAAAGAGAACTTTATATCTGCACTATGTAAATTTTGGGAATATCAGACTACAATTTTGATATCAGGATCTGAAAAACATCTAACACTAGGTCTAAACTTTTAGACAAAATCTTCAAAACATATCTCAAACAATATACCTATGCCTATATCATGTATATATAAATTTATATCTGTAAAATTTAGATCTAGATCTATCTAGATAGATGTATAAATTTTTACAAAACAAAAAAATACGGAAAAAGAATTGTTTATTTTATGTTGGAGAATCTATCCTATCATCATAGTACAAAGGTAGGTAGGGAGATAGGGAAATGGGTAAGGAGGAAATGGGTAAGGAGATAAGGAAATTTTCTAAACTTGCCAGGAGTACTTGTTCACATTGGAGTGATTTCTGATGCATATGACTGGCATCATGCGAATAAGGTTAAAACTCTTAAACCTTTATTGTGGCAGCAAGATAAGTGTCTTGAGCATAACTACCTTTATGGTCTTAAAGTAAATGCATATGCATAGAATGTATGTTTATTTATTTGTTTGTTAATTTTTTAGAGAAGAAAGATCATTGGAAGGGAAAACATAACAGAAACTGGAATATCATGTTTTGATCTGGTATGAAACTCAAATTTGAAAATTAAACTGTAATTTCCTGTGCTAACATTGGGCGGGACCTGTGCTGCATTTCCTTAAGACCTCTATAGCTTTGAAATACTACTGCACATACTGCTAGCACTGACTTTCTCTACAATAAAATATTTAGAATGAAATTCTCACCTCTATTGCAGTACAGTCATACCACTTTCAAATCTTATGTAGCACAATATTTTACCCCAGGAAACACAACTGATTATAACAAAAAGTGTCCAAAATGAAAGTTAGAATGTAAGCATTGTCCAAAATCAAATTACAGCCTGAAAGGAGAGAGCAGGTCCACCATACTGTGCTAAGTACTGAGCAACAAAATTAGAAAATCTTGCTGACATATTTATAATTCTTTTTCTTTACCTTTTTTTTTTTGCTTATCTTTTTTTTCCTAAGAACATCAAATTTATTTAAAAATATTTTAATGGACAACACATACCTTCACTAGCTTTGTCCTTCACTAAGAAACAAACAGAACATGCAACTCCTACATGATCCAAAATAGTTTAGAATCTCATAACTGGGATAATCTTTGGGTACAATGTCTTATGAATTTGGAAGCTACTTTAGTTGAGGTGTTTATTAAATCTCACATCTTATTGTTTACTCAAAACAAACAAGTATGTAATGGAGAAGGGAAATCCTCTGGGTTATATTTTAAAAGAAAAGAGATTTTCTTTGGTTAGAAAAATTTTTGTGGTCTCAGGCATACAAAATAAAACTAGCTGTGGATAAATACAATAAGTGTCTATAATATATATATGTTAATATATAAGATATTGTATATGTAATATACATATCTATATTATATATAGTATGTGCATAGGTATGCAAGTTCTATATTTATATTTCTTTTCAGGTACAAGGATTTTTTTAAATTTAATATTTCAAAAATAATGTAATATGTAAGTTTCTGTTTCCTGGGGAAATCTGCAAATGTAGAAAAGGGTGGATTTCCACAAATCAAAGATCTGTTTTCCAATATGAGATAGAGGTACAAGTTTAATACAAGATTTTCTGCAATTTCATCAAGGAAAATTGAGTCACAAATTCAATCACAGAAACATTTAGTTTTCCTTGAAATATCTGCAATTTAAAATGCACCTCAAATCCCCTTTTGGAAATCTCTCATAAAGATCATCAGCCATAATAATATTATGAAAATTTTCAAGGCCTAAAAATAAACTAATGAAAACCAAGTGGAAGTCAAGTATTTATAATCAATTCATTTGGAGCAATTAGAAACAAAATATATCTTTTGTAATACTTCATTCTTTTGTCTGTAGTGGGAAGGAAAACTGGTTGACTAGTGTAGGAGATAGCTCTCTAGGAAACTTGAGACTCTGTATTAGCTACAGGTTAAATCTATAAAAGATTTTTATTAAGGACTTAAGATTCCAAATACTTAGTATACCTTACCTTACCTTACTTTACATATACGAATCTGAAATTCACAATCACAAATGTCTCTTCAGCTCATATGTTCCTAATTAAACAAGTTTTATAGAATTAGGTTCCCTAGATATGTATAGCAGATGCAATAACGTTTAGTCGACCATCTAAGGAAATTTGCCACATATCTGACCCTTAAACTTGTTTGGTTTCAGGTACTGAAATTTCCTCTATCTGTCTGCTCAGTCCACTAAAGCAGGCAGACATCTGGGCTATGAGACCATGGCTCAAATTTCTCCTCTGCCTGACACAGTTTGGATCCAGGTATGGGTGAGGAAGACACTTTCCCTTTCCTTGAAGCTGTGACTTTAAAGAGAATTATTAATTTTTTTTTTTTTTTTTTTTTTTAAGAATGGGGAAAAAAAGAAAANAATTATTATTTTTTTTTTTTTTTTTTTTTTGTAAGAATGAGGAAATAAGGATAAGAAATCCCTGACGACATTTGAGACTATGGCTCAAATCTGCAAATTTTGCTGTCCTATAGAAGGAAGTAAGTTTTTCCACTCCTTTTTTTTCAGCTTTTACACCTAAGAGTGTGCCCTATGAATCCTGAATTAATGTAAGAAATCTACTCAATCTCAGTTAGGCATGTAACCCCTGGAAGGAAAGGCTTTAAGATACAAATTTGTTTCAGTGTTTCTTACTGATTTGTTATTTTGTACACAGATTATTGTGAATTACTTTCTGAAGTGCCCAGCTCTCCTGCTGCAAAGCATAGGCATATTTATTTACAAAACTACCAAGATTACAGATGTTTACAAGACTACCAAGAAAGAGATGAAATTGCTGGGGGAAAAATAAAAAAAATCTTATCCAAGAAACCTTAAATTCATGAGGTGTCTCTTCTTCTTTGTATCCAGCTCATAAGTTCACGGTCAGTGTCAGTCTTTTTGTGCCACATAAAACTTCATGAAGCCCAGGTTTGGGCAAGCATTCTTTTTTTATGTCTCAGCTCCACCTTGAGAGTTCTTTGGGGCTTAGAAAGCTGTCAACAAGGTGTTAACAGACTGTATATTAAAACATTCCTTTCTGCCTCAGTGGGCAATATTCACATTTCATTTTCGTCTTTTTCAAACACGGAACTGTGCATTACATTCAAAACATAAAACTTGACATTCATATACATTTATATTAATGAGATTAATACAAGATGTTTGTTACTAGCTTTAATTTCAGCCATCATATCTGAGCCAGCAGACATCACGCAAACCAATTATTTTGTGATAAACTGAAATCCAACCCTGTCAAAGAAAAAAACATGAGAGAAGACTTTAGGAAAAAGATCCCTTCATCCAAGAAAGTAAATTCTTCTGTTCTTCAGCAACTTTATCCTAAATTTTAAATACCATACTTTAAAAAAAAATGGAAAACTATCTCAAAAAATAGGTAATGTGTTTAGATGTCTTCAAGCTAAACAGAATTCCCTAAGCATTCTCAGTTATACATGTTTTATTTTATAGTTTATGATTTACATTGGATAAATTAGAATATTCTAAAAATGTCTTCTTGGCAGTTTTTTCTACAGAATTAATCCTCTATGGATTAAGATGTATTTTTATCCTTAAATACATCTTATGCACCCAATGAATGCTAAAAATGGTTTGATTTGCATAATTCTAGAGTTGGGAATACAGTTTTTTTAATCACTCTCCAACAGCTAATTCAGCTTTTCCTTTGAACTGGTATGACTCTACACCCTGTTATACCAGCTTCTGTTGAAAAAGTTTAATGTAAATACCACTGCTAAGCTAAAGTCCCAAAATTTTGAAGTACTTGGGCCTGATATTCTTAATTCTGTACTCACTGGCAATTTGTGAGGATTTAGAACAAGACTCCAGTGGTGTTTAGCAGCATCATACTACAAAGTAGACAGATGACCTGTTATTTTTCCTGCCTTCTTTTGCTTGCATTAAACCACAGGAAGAGATTTGCTTATCTAGAAGACCCTATGAGATCTTAATAACTGCTTGGACTGCTTGCTATTCTCTGTCTGGGTGCCATGGAAAACTGAACATCATTTTCATGAAAAAGGTACCAGAAGCGGTACAAATTAACCTTTGCCAAAGCTTCTGTGTCAGCAACTTATTTATGTTTTTGTCCAGTTTTCAATTCACATATAAATGAAAGGTTTCTGACTTGTGTCTCGTTCAGTTGCAGAAAAAGTCACATTGCAAGTATCTTGATGTTTTTTGAAAGTCCTTTTTTGTTGATTCTGTGACTGCAATTCTGATAACAATTAGAACAATGTGAAAAACAGTGATTTTTTTTTAGAGAAAAGCTAAACTAAAACTTTGTGTTTTCTTTCAAAACGAGGTATGTGGTATCAGTTGCTAACAAACCAGAAAGCTTTCTGAATAAAGGATTTGTAGCTATAGTGAAGGATAAGTGACACGAGCTTACATTACTAATGATTTAACTTAACATAAAGGATTGCTCTGCCGAAGGTTGTGCAGCTTCTATATATGTAAAGAACTGGACTGAAAGCAGTCAGAATAACTTGTAAGTGGGCTGCAGATTTCATCAAGAAGTTACGTTCTAAAAGAAGAGTTGAATCTGAGCCTAAATGGCTGAATGTGAATTATCCAGTTCTGGAAATGAAACTTTGACAGTGCTGACTTAGATTTCTATAAGTAATGCAGACTATATTGAGAATATGAAAAAAAAATAAATTATAACACTCAGCATATTGTTTGCTGTGATGTCTACACTAGCCAAAATGCGAATAAAGAGATATAAAAGACTTATATGATTAAAAATCAAAGATCCAGAAAAGAATCCATTTCACATGATTTCTAAACCTGCCTACCACTGTCGATGCTACCCTGTTTAGGTTGAGAAATATAGGATTCCTATATTTCTTAGAAATGTCGTTTGGTCAAGGTAGGTGTTAGCCTTCCATGTAAAATCAAGGTGCTAGCTGGTATGTGTGACATCCACTTTCTTAATGATGGCTTAGAAGTAAGATCGTCCATGACAAAGTGAGTGTACTTTTCCTGTATTTTTAGAAAACTACTAGAGAAAAATCCAACAACATTTCTAAGAATGAAATGCTCTTTTCCCTATTCTCAGCCCCTATTTGCCACCCCTGCTGAGAAGCACTCAGAACTGGATTGAAGTTAGTTTACAACTTCCATATTCTTCTGCTGGATCTATTTCTGACAGTCCAGCCATTTAGCTTTTAAAAGACTTGTGACGACAACTTTTATGCAAAGCAGTCTAAAGACTGAGCCTTAATATATTTTTGCAAAATCAAAATCATCTTAGAGTGGGAAATACTTAAACCCCTCACTTCATGAACTAGTGCTCCGATTACTATCTTGTTACAGCCTTACTATCTTGGCCAGCAACCTGAGTGAGCAAGGCATATTCTAAGTTTGGCTAGACATTTAGAATTTTCCATCAAGCTATGTGAAGGGAAGACTATTTTATGTCTTTTCACAGAGGGGACTACTGATGTATTCTGTACTATAGACAGATGAGTGAGGTGGGGATTTACTACAGTATAATTTTATATGCCAGAAAAGTTTTAATTGGAGACCTGAAGCATGATGGGGGTCAGAGTCACTTTAGTAAGTTAGAGACTAGATTCCTGCATAGTGTTCTTGAACTTCCACACTCACAGAGCACTTTAAAACCTTAAGTGCTTTGCTGGATTTTTTTTTTTTTTCACGTCTACCAATTTAGCTATGCATTCTTCATTGTTTTGCACAGTGTTGTAATGGTAATTCTGCTTTAATTTCATTTATCTCGGAAGTATATAAAACAAACAGGAACCAAAAATATAACTTGCAGTTTTAAGTCTGTTCTTCATTTAAGACTGATCTGAAGAAGAAGTTCCCCAGGGCGGCTTAAATAACCTAGTTCAGCACTGACACCTTTAACTTCCTATTAAGTAGGTACAATCTGGTGTCTGCTCTCAGCTTGGCTAAAAAGAATGAAAAAGAGTGAACTCTGCAGTTTCACTGCACTTCTGTCTTCCCCCTCTATATACTTAGCACTATCACAGAACCTGCTGTAGTCACACACTGTAGTCACAGCGGGAATAAATCCTTTTTACCTATGTTTATTGTATAGAGCTAAACATTAATCAGTGTATGTCCCTAGATTGCCTAGTATTCTCCAAATTGTTGGAGATACTTGAGGCTTAGAATTTATCCCCTGGTTTGAATTCTCACAGCTATCAACTCGGAGCAGTTTTTCACCTCAGTGACATACATTTTAAAAAAGTTCTAAATAAGTAATGCACATTTTAAAAAGATGGTGTAGAGGAGCCAAAATAAAAAAGAAAACTCACACAAACTGACAACCTCAAGAAATGCAAAGCACATGACAAAGCCCCACAGCTGTTTCACACTGCAGCGCAGAGCTATTTCAGGGACAGTTCACCAGTCTTCCAGTAAGTAGTATTTGTAAACAAAGGCTACAGAAAGAATAGAAAACCTCCAAATTTCTGGTTATTTCTTCAGGTGATTTTTAATACTATTTACATTATTTTGAATCTTTGAATATATAATGACTTTGTGATTTTTAGTGATTTTTAGCTATTATGTGCTGTTCATGTACGGTTTTCTGAGTTTTTTTACTTGCCTATTCTACAATATATTTTAAAGCTATAGCCTGGTTTTAAACTCTTGTTCTCTGGAATAACTAGTTCCAAAGTGGAGAAATACCAACAGGGAAAGAATTTGAGCTCTCCTGCCTGTAGGATATTTTAAATTTTTGTGCAAAACACAGTAACTTGATAAGCAGGATGCTCTTTACAGAAAAAAAATGTGCCATGAATGTGGACAGTGTTGAGAGGAAATTGGAATTCTGTGTCCTGGGTGAACAAGCTAGCCACAACATGTTAGTTAAATAAGCTGTATTGCTCCTTTTTTTCCATGTGATTTTGTATAGGTTTTCTTTTCGAGATGTGGTCTAACTAATGATGACCAGACCTAGCTTTAGGGCTACACAGGTACAGAAATACTTTGTCTGTTGATCTCACTGTAGTTGTAGATATGATCAGAAACTGAACTGCTTTGTTTACATATAAGTAAAATACCTCTGAACATGCCTATAAATAAATATTTTGATCCCTATATAACTCCAGTGCTGAAAATATAAGAATTATTAGGTTTTAACTGCCTTCAAAATTAAACTGAAATTCCTAGAATAACAATTTTGATTGTAAACACTGAAAGTGAGAGCTGGTCAGTTCTTGAATGCCCTAATACTTCTGTTGAACTTCTTCTGAATACTTCTGAAAGTTATAGGGAGTGATATTTTTTTAAAAGCTCAGGCCAGCTTCTTTTCTCTTACTCAATTATAATTCAAGCCTAACAGAAACACTATTTCCACTACTCTAAACATGACAACTTTATCCCCAGATATGCAATTGCTTCTCTAATTTGCATAGCAGTTTAATAGAAACATATTCCTAAATCAGATAGCTGTCCATGTTCACAAACTAAAAATACTTGAAACTCATAATTGTGCTAATTAAATCATTCTAACAAAATGTTTATGTGATTTATAAAATCAGTTTCTGCTTAGTTTTGTTTTCTTAATTCGGGGAACTAGTTGTTAAGTACAAAAAACATGTTAAGAAAAAGTTGCTAACATTTTAAGCATTGCGTTTCCTGTACATTGACAAACCTTTGCTAAGCCAGGTAGCTTTGATGTGTTCAGGCAGGTCAGATACTGTAAGTTCAGAAAAAGAAACAAGGAAACTTTTTTTTTGGGGGGGGGGGGGGAAAAGGTAGCTATTTCAATAAGGAAGGGTCTTAATACTTGACTTTTATTTATATTCTATGAGCTCTGTAATAATATCTGCACTCTTAGTACTAATTAATCTGTGGCTGGATTGTGAAGAATTTGCCCTATCATGTATACTTGAGACAGTAATGCAGAAATCCATTTTCCCTATGCTTAACCTTTCATACAGCTGCTGATTTTAGCTATTGCATGTGTGGGGCTTGGGAAGTAAGTATATCCACATAGGAATAATGGAAATTAAAGAAAAACAGGTCCTGCAACAAGCTTACAAAATCAATGTGACCTGCTACATGTTGTATAAAGTTCAAAGTTACACCTCTGTTAAAACTCCCAATTTTTCTAATACACTTTAGAGTTCACTAGTATGTTCAAATGGTATTATCTATTTAACTTTTCCAAACAGAAACTGCATTGTCTGGGTTTCTGTGATGCGGTGAGTTATGCATACTTATGTACCAGTGTGGTGGTACATAAGTACATACATAGCAGCTTGCTATGTTTGGTTTAATTCTTGGATTTGGAGCTAGACAAGGCTTCCAACAGACTCAGAGCTGCAGCAGCAGCGCTAAGGTAAGCTTCACCATGGGGAAAATGGGTGCACCCCCAACAGGCTGGCAAAAGAACCAGCCACGTACTGGATGTTGACAAACAAAAGACTGCTGGGGAAGTGTTTCACAGCATGACAGAACAGCAAAGAAGTACGCGCCAAGGCACCAATTCATCTAAATAAATATTCAGCTTTTGATATCTTCTAAGTCACGATCATTTTCTGGGAGCAAAATGGTTTTGAGACCTGGATCTAACACACATGCCTTTGACTACAGTTGAGCTTGCATATTTACAAGTTTTTAAAAACCTCAAACTTATAAAAATCTATTAATGTAAAACCATTTATGTTTACTAGCACTATTTAAAGTTGTCAACACAGTATTAAGAGTAGCTGAGCAGGTTAATAGTTGCTACTGAGTATGAAGAAGGTGTGCAATATATTTACATGTACATATATGTGTATATATGTATGTGTGTGCGTATATGTATTTGTGCAGGTTTTACCATGTTTCTATCCACACATAATGCAAAATAAATAGAATAGGAGATTTCAGCTTTAAAATGTACCTTTCAATCTAAACAAAATACTTGAAAGGTATTTTGATCCTCTTTTGGAAAGGAGATTGTTCATAGAATCTCTCGGGCATCTTTCAAGATTTATTTATGTTGTTCTACAATCTTTTAGACAAACAGTGGATGTAAGAAAACAAAAGAAAACAAAACCTGAGGAAGACTATCTGGATGAAAAAAGGGGGATTAAAATCACACTTCAGGATTTTTGACCTCCCAATAACAACTTAGCTTGCATTTACAAAACACCTCCTGTGTGTCCCATTTGCAATATTAAGCATTCACTGGTAGTTCTTCCACATACTACTGTTGCTGTCATGAGCCAACGTAATTGTGAGAAATAGATGTCAAGATTTTGACTGCCATTTTAAGACTTGCATTATCATCATTCGTCCCAGAGCAGCTGTGACTTTCTTTTATCTGTTCAAAGGCCTTTTGAGTGTCTATCCTTTGTCCAGTTTATGGGAGTGAAAAACCTTCAGATCTGTTTCTGTATAAGAATGGCATGTAGCTATATAACAAATTTGAATGTATTTCTGTCAGTTTATAGTCAGAGAGAAATTTTATTAGTGGCAAAGAAGCTTGGTCCCCAAAAGTGAGCTTTATGCATTATGAGACCTCCCAATGTTCTCACAGACACAGAAAAATAACATCATGTTCATGAAGAGGAGATGGAAATAGAATCTGTTGATGTATTTTTTTTCAGCGGTTTAATAATTTTTCAAGCACAACAGATGGTGGATGCAGCAAAAATTTGGAGTCAGACGAGGGGATTAATTTCACCTAACTTGTCATGCTGTACTATGTTATTATCTACATCTCAGCTGACTGCTATAAAGTCCTTTTAAATTAAGTGTGGAAAAACCACACTTTTCGAGTAACTTTTATATGACCTGTTTAAATTTCCACCTTAAGATGAGAACAAGTGCATACTGGAATGTGATTTTTTCTCTTTATTGAATGTAAGGGTCCTGGTATATATCTCTGCATTGCAAATGTTTATTTTACCTAGCTGAGCCCAGTCTGAGTAACTAGGAATCATGTTTTTATTTGAAAAAGTACAAATTGGGCCCTGGGTAGTTTTCCTGTTGTGAAGTATCTTCCTCCACCTGGTACCAGAACATGACAGAGAAGTTTTTACCATTTCAGCTCCTAAAAATCACAACATATATGGTTCTCAGTCCACAAAATGGTTACTGTGGAGGCAGCTTAAGATTCAATCCGTCCACAAAGTCCTATTAACAATGTCAAAAGGTTTTCTTCACCTCCTGTCTTCTATATCCAGTACAGTGAACACAGAAAGGGCTCATATACTAGTAAATTATTCTACTAATGATTCCACTATTTTCAGCTTTGAAACACCCTACTAAGTTCTTGAATCTTTTTAATTAATACTTATTAATAAACTTTTCATTTCTCTATACACATGATGATATTAAAATGCCCCTGATTATGTTATAGAAAGCTTTCACAGGAGAAGCAAAATATGTAGTGGTATATCCTTGGGAATGATTTTATGACACTTGTTTTGGATAACTTGTTAGCAATTTCAAATACAAGAAGTGAGCAGCTCTGAACAAGTTCAGTATCTACAGATTGTAGATTTTATAAGAATCAGTTCTCTGTAAGTCTTTGGACTGGTGAAGACAGCATTAAATTCTATCAGTCAACTGGATCCATTTCAAACCCCTTTTAAACTTATATAGATGATGAGATAAAAAGTGTCATTCTTTTATACGTTCAGCACTGGTCTAATTTTTGCTCCCATCGAAGTCAGCCATGAAACATTCCATGACACTGATTGGAGTAAAACATGGCAAGTGCAGAGTCCAATGTGGTAGATAGAGTTATCGCTTAATATAATTTTGTTTGAAGTAAAGCAGGAACTGCACCTAGGGGCAAGGAACAAAGGCTAGGCATTATCTTGACAGTAAGTAGTAGGCAATGTGAATATTTTGTCTTGCCATTGGAAGTCACCACCTTTAAAATTCATTGAGGAAAATGATCAGAAGACTTTAGTCTGTTAACTTGAAGTATAAGTAATTCAATGGGAGTTAAACTGCTGGGGATGTACCTAATCACTTCTGAATCATTAATTATTCAAAATAATCTCAGTTTCAGATAGGGGTTGTATACTTAATAGGTAATTTAAGCCATGCTTTTTTATGAATTGCTGAATGCCTGGTGAGGTGGGATACTTTGAGTCTCCCAATTCCCTTTACATGAAATGTTGAAATAGAACTCTTGTCACCTTTTTTAATTCTTCGTACAACATCTAAGCTGAAAGTAGTGAGATGTTTGTCTTGCTCCAGAGTTCACAGGAAAAACCTTCCTCTTACAGGCGAAACCTTCATCTTTATGGTTGTAGAATGACTGAACATGTCAATTAAACATTAACACGTAATAGAATGTGAAACAAGAATAAATAAACAAATAGAAACCTGAAATCAGCCCCTAAAAATTAATCTCCCCCAAGCTTGATATCAAATAAATAATTATAAAAAACTTTAAAGTTAAACACTTACTTTCATGAATTCTGCCTTTGAGAGCTTCTACATTTATCTACACTGTGTACAATTCCCTTTAAAATGCATAACTAAGTGTATACAAATGAAAAATATTGACCATTTTCAGCTGGAAAATAATAGTAATTTTCAATTTAGCCTAGGGGCAGATGAGTCTGACTTTCAAGGTTGTGTGATTACAGCCTTATTTTTTTTCTCTTCTTAAGATGGGTTTTAGGTAGAAGGAAGAAATAAAATGCAGTCATTGTTAGACATGTTGAGGATGATCATATCACAGTAAGAGTAGATGAGTGAAAAATTGCAATAACAGGAAGAAGCAGTAGATTAAGAAAGGAAATTCAAAACAGGGCATATTTATTCTTTTCTAAGTCTATGAAGACAAAATAATCACACTAAACAGTGTTGTAGTTGAGGCTTACAGATGTATGTTTAAATTCATAAGGAACAGAAGGGTACTTTGAAGAGCCTGAAATATTTTCTGTCATTGGCATCTTTCCTTATCAGTTCACTAGTTATTAGATTACTTCAGTAAGTGAAAAAATGTATCTCTGTCCATAGTTTTTTTGGGATTTCTTTTTACTCTTTTCCTTTTTTTCTTTCTAAATTTAAGATAGAATTCGAACCCAATGCATTTCATCAGTAAATTTTATTCCTTATATGTTTCTTTCCTATATGAATATTAATAATTAATTAAAAAAGAGTGGAAAGCATCTTTATGAGATCCGGTATTTAGTGCTCAATGTGTTCTTTTATGTTCTTGAAAGCAGAACTCTTCTCAGAATCCATATTCCTATGTGTATATCTCTATATGCAAATTTGGTGAACAATTTTGACTGATTTATTTTTTCTTTACTTTTAAAGTATATTTGTCAAAATCAATATCTTTTACATAAAATATGTCTACCTGAACCAAGCCAAGAAAAATTAAAAGCCTTGAAAACCTATAGACTTCCCGTAACTTTTTTTTCTGAGTAAACATTATACATGTATTTAACTCTAGCAAAATGAATCTTAAAGTATATACATGCTAGAGTCTTGTGGAAGGAAGTTCACACATACGCACATGTACACATACACACACACACACATCTATATCTACATATTTATTACAAACGAAATGATGAAAAAAGTTCCAAAACAGATTTTCATAGTGCCTGAAACAAAAATCTATGTGACTGACAGAACAGGATATATATTCTGCAGTTCAGTTTAGTTCAATAAAAATCTGAATTTGTAGGATAAAGTTTTTGCTATTTGAGTCTCTAGCATATCTTAAAATGTATTTCTATTGCTAACATTCTCTGTTCTGCATATCATAATTGATTTCTGAAGTTTGTAAAAGAAGCATAAAGACCCAGTTTTGATCTCAATCTAGATTTTCACATCACTCTACTTCTTATTTAGGTTCATTTAAGTCTCATACAGATCCTCTGCTTTCTGAAGTGATTTGACTGTGCCAAACATTATATAATTATATTGCCACAGAAATAATATTGCAATGTTGTTTTTAATAATGTAAAAAATCTCTGTGAGAAAAAAAAAATAATGGAGAGGAATCTAGTGGCATGATTACTTATCAATGAAAATTCATAAAATAGTCATACAAGAACAAGAACTGAGCATACACTCCAAGAATTATCAGCATGAGAGTTTCCTCTACCATCAGAAATGTTGGTTTAGAAACTGGTTTTTTTCTATGGTATAATGTCTTTCCATGGCTGCACTCAAATATTCAAGAAATTGTGCTCAAAATGCATACCAGTTTTGGCTGGGATAGAGTTAATTTTTTTTCATAGTATAGTGTTACATTTTTGATTCATGACAAAACCAGTTTTGATAACACATCCATGTTTTAGTTATTGCTGAGCAGTGCTTAAACAACATCAAGGCCTTTTCTGTTCCTCACACTGCCCCACTAGTGAGTAGACTTGAGGTGCACAAGAAGCTGGGAGGAGACACAGCCGGGACAGCTGGCCCCAACAGACCAAAGGGATATTCCATACCATATGATGTCATGCTCAGTAATGACAAGCAACGACAAGCTGAGGGAAGAAGAAGGAAGAAGGGATGTTCAGAGTTATGACATTTGTCTTCTCAAGTAACTGTTACTCATGATGGATCCCTGCTTTCATGGAGATCTGGAGATGGCTGAACACCTGCTTGCCATCAGGTAGCAAAGCAATGCTGTTGATAGGATCTGGACTGAGCTTTAAAAAGCAATACTACCTTTAATATTGCCTTCAAACAACAAAGAACTAACATCTGAGCCATTACTCTTTCATCTTGGCCTCTAAGAAAAATATATCTTAAAATACTTTACATTAAATTATCAGTCTCTAAGCTATTCTCAGGACAGAACAGACTTTAGCAGGACATAGCACCTACCTCCAAATTTCTGTTGCCATCAAGTTCACAGCCACTAGGTGAAGTTAGATTTAATGGCTAAAAAATCCCCCTTTAACCATCTATGTCATACAAACATGACAGATCTCTCGTGAAGGTTGTTATTACTATTGATTTTGTTTTCTTTATTATATTGACAAATATAAGTGACTCTGATTTTTCTTCACTGTTATTTGTGATTCTGGGTACTCGTGTAAACTCTAATCTAAATTCCTTACTGCAATAGCACAGTGTTTAAGTACTTTAACTGAAGGAAGATTGGTTCACATGTAGACAAGTTCACCTACTAAAGGGAGCTGGTTAGTTCTTGGATCTGTTTCCCTTTGTCAGACAAACAAAGGACTACTGTCTGCCACTGTGAAATTTAATCACGAGAGATAATATTTTCGTCTTAAAAAATAAAGAAAAATAATAAAGCATTTCTACTCCTTTAATATTTACAATTGTCTTTGAAATGTAATACTTATTTTTCATCTTTACTCTCCTGACTTCAGTTTAAATTGATATATAATTTCCTAGTTAAAATAATAATATTCTACTATTTCATTGATTTTTGCTAAGATAAAAAAACATATGACACTGATTAAATACTAAATCAAACTATGTATTCCTTAAAATGTTAAGACGACATTGGAAACTACAGTCTTTATCACATTGACAATCTCGTTTCAAGAGATGTAGAATATGTAGAGGTGTGGGTTAACACAGTAAATTTTTCTTTACAAAGTATTTGAGAAAATGTTCCTGTTGCAGAGTTGGACACTAGCTCCTTATAAGACTAGGCTGCAGTTCAGATGTAATACAAACGGTACTCTCCTCACACACAGATTCTTCCTATTGCACCAGTTGGTTTTCCTGACATCTGCCTTGCCAGTGCTTCCAGGTTAAGGCTAGTGGAACTCACTCAGTTTCAGTAGTCTTAAACAGCAGCACAACATTTAAACTTGCTCTCCAATAATACCTATATATATAAAAAGAACTAGGTTAAAACAAATTATGGCAGAGAAATAGTATAAGCCTTTATAGCCTGTCTTTAATTTATAGGTCCAATATTCATTATATAAACCAACGGAGGCCTTGTGCTTTACATTGCTGCATAGATCTAATAGTGAGCTTCAGCTTCTTGCAGATTAAATTATTCCATATTGAGACCTATTTGGCCACATGCTAATGATAACTGTAGCCAATCTGATCAGTTTAAATTTGTTTGGGAAGCTATACATCACACGACATCAATTCCAACTTACTTAAATATCAACATGTTAAAAGTTGGTCCTTTTCTAACACATGTTGTTCAAGGAAAACAACTTTTTAGTTTCAAAATGTAAAGCAAAATATACTGCTGTACATTAACATTAGTTAATGTACACCTGTTTTGAGAATTGTGTGTTTAATTCTATCTGGATCTCAAAAAACCAACAGAATTAGAAAGAAACACGGAACACAGACGAAGATGATCATTTCCAAGAGGATAATTCAATTCCAGTTCATCCTATGGCATACAGTGAAAGGGATTCATGAATACAAGAGTGTGAATAGGGAATGCTTGTTCTCTGTTTTCATAGTACAAATATTGTATCTGACAAAATGACCCTAGTAGGTGGCTGGGCCAAAAACAATAAAAGTTGGTAGTGTTCTCATAATGCATAGTTACAATGGAGACCACTGCCCCAGAACATCATGTATGACAGAATGTTACAGTGGTTTAGAAAGCAGCTATCACAGCAAACCAAGGAGAAGACTACTATGAACATAAGATAAAAATACCCCCTAACATAATGTTACACACACCCCCCTTTTTATTACTTGTGTGTAATCAATATATAATCAATTCCCCTGCAGTTAGTCTGTTTTCTTCTCTAGAGCTCTGTTACTATTGTCTTTACTTTTTTGTACCTCTTCATCATTTTCATTATTGCCACTTTTTCTTCACTATCTTCAAATTCTTCCTCATTTCTAAAATCTTCAGTGTTTTCAGCTTCTCTGCTCAAGCCAGACAACTTCAGTTCTATCCACAGGATCCAATTACAAGATTTCTCATGCCTTTTAGCCACACTTTCTGGATTTGTCCAGTTCCATTCTTTCTTTATCCCACAATAAACAAGGGTTACACAAGGCTTGTTTGTTTTCCTTGTGTGGGCTAGAGCCATGGTGTTCTACCAAAACCCATTCTAAGTTTTCCAGTAGTCTTGGAATAGAGCTTGTTCACTACCGTTTCAAATGCCTGCAGTTGTGGCAGCTTTCCTCCAGGTAAGAATTCAAGATCAGTATTCATTTTTTAAATGGTTTTCTTTGCCCATGTTAAATGTCCTTTGGCTACCTCCAGGGCAGAGGATTATCTTTTTTATTAACAAAACAACCAATCTCCTATACAAACAAAGTTCATCCAATTATATATTAAGCAGCTAGATATTCATTCTTGGTTTTGATGTCTAACAGTTATCATAGCAGACAGCTTTTCCTTTAGCTTTTTTTACGTTACAAGATCTCGTATGGCTGCAATTTTATAGTAAGTGTAATCACTGCCAACATTACTGTAGTATGCATTTTTTCATTCCCTGAAGTTTTTATAGTGATGAATTTGCAGCTACTTCTTCAACAGTGTAAATAGATGGCACATCAACCTAAACTGGTATCTCATTTGCATCACCCATTTAGCTTAGCAGATAATTGTTATCTTTATGCAATCCAATTGCATACTACTGGAATGCAGGCTGTATGAAAATGAAATCAAAGGGTAGATGCCAGCAAAACAGATTCTTCACTAGGGACAGAAAACATTATGATACATCATATATATGAGTTAACCAATACTGACTTTGAATTCTTGCTGGAGAATGTTTTGTGCTCGCACTGTTTCTTGGACTTCCAGTTCAGAAATTTCCCTTAGAAACTGTTTTTCCAACTATTCTTTCAGCACACATAGAATCTATAACTTTCTCAACTCTTAAAAATATCCCCTTTTGGGTGCAATGAATTGTTTATGTGTTGAATTAATATGTAAACCCTTCCATTCTGATTGTTTTTTCATCACACGTTTGCCCTCATCATGATTTGTTTCCTTCCAGGTCACAACTGTCTGTCTTTTTTTTTTTTTTTCTTCCAATCCTCCCTAACCCCCTGCACAGAGCATAAATATATGTCTGAAATACGTGTGACTTCTCTTTATATTTGCTGGTAATTCCTAATTCACTTTAATTCACTTTTGCATTCCTGCCTCTAATCTCCAAATGATCTGTTGTTTCACAATTCATTTAGAAGATTCAGGGAGCTCACACAACTGCCAAAAATCACAACAGTTATCTCTGAAATTCAAACCATCCCACAACTTCGCAAGTGAGTAGGAAAAGCAGAAGTAATCAACTTCTGGCATATTTTCCGCCATCTTCCCTAGACAACCTTCCCCACCACATGAAATAAGGCAATCCCAAATTTAAGATGACCCTCAATTATCCACTTCAACTACCTTGGGGAAAGAAAAATGACCTTCCTTTCAAATAAAGTAAATAAATTCTTAGGAAAAACTACGTCTTTATTCCATTTGGTTTTTTGTTCATGTATCTATGCAAATGAAAATGCAAAAAATGCGAAAAAACCCTAAATGGACAAAAGGAACACCTTTTTTTTATCCAGCTCTGATATGCATATTTATTTTACATTATTATTTTGTTAACTGTTGGGAACTGCAAAACCATGAACAGAAGTGAAACCAAAATTACTAATTGCATATGTTTCAGAAGCAGCTTTTCATTATCTGTCATAATTATATATCATATTAAAGATTTTTTTCTGGGTACTGTAGTCATTTTCATCATTAGAGAGTATAAGGAGCTCATTAATTACCTTGAAATGCCAAGTTACTTTCTTCCTAAATTACATGTCTGTTTCCTATTTTATGTGTAAGATTTGCCTTTTCAAGATAAAATTTAATCTTTTTTTCAGTCTTTAAAAGATTTACTCAAGCAACATGATTAGCTTTATAATTAAATGTTTTGACGTGAAAAAGCTTATCTGCTTTCCTGAAGAGAGTGGATGTAGATCATCTGGTTATACACGAAGTCTTTATCATCAAGAACAGAAATATGAATGCAGGACAGGTTATAAATACTGAAATAGTTTTTTAGCATAATTAACAATTTAAATGCTTTTATAGAGATTTGAAATAATGATGGACAAGAGAATTTAATATTTCATTTCCACTTAGTCACAAAGCTGAGCTATCTCCCACGAGATAACAATGATCACTGCTACCGTTAGAACTACTTGATTTTTTTGAGCAGGCAAGTAGAAAATAACAGCAAGGTAAGCAAAGGGCCATCAACAAAAGCGTTTCTAGTTTTGAGTGAACACTTTTACCAGTTCTAAATTTATATGTGTTGTCTGCCTTCTGACTGAAGGATAGTAACCCTGTAAGTTGAGTAAAATGAACAGTGTTCTCACAGCTGTGCTTAGTAGAACTTTAACTCCAGACATCCTTCTATACTTGCAGATGAATTATGAGTTACCAAGTCATATTCCAGAGATGAGTGGTTTGCAGCCTTATATCATAAGGTCTTTCTGGCCCTCAATTCACCATTTCCCAATCAGGTCACTATACAAGGTGGCAGTGCCTTTCAGTTGCTCTAATTTCTGCTTGTGGAAATGGACTTTGCTGCTGCTGCAGTTTTGTACCAGTGATTTTCAGACCATAAAATGTTACTGAAATGCCTTCTAGCATTACTCCTATATGAAGGATCTGGAATGAAGTGACTGTTCATGCCAAAGTAGCTTTCAGCTGCCAGACTTGGGAACAGTACTGCTATTCTGTCTAAAGGATAGGTGTGGGAGAAAATAAAACTGACTTTCTTGTTTCTTTGAGAAAGACCTTTGCTTTTATAAAACTTGTATGCAACTGTGCATGATATATTCATAAATTTTAAAGCACTTTTTGTATTTTATATTTCATGTTTTAACTGTTGTTTTGTGTAGCTATAGCATACTCAGTACTTCTTGAGTGTTCAAATGCCATTCTGCAATAACTCAATATGCCACAAATTGCATTTTTCAGCAAGGAAGGAGCAGTGTAGAAAGTAGGTAGGTAGACAGTTAAAGCATAGCTTCCCAGAATCGTACAAATAGTCTTTCGTGTCTGAGTGTTTTTCAACATTGTAAGACGGTCTTGATTGCAAGCTTGAAGCTCTGCAGTGGTCCTTTGACTGACTGTATTATTACGTACTTAGGAGGTTCAGCCATATTTTGAAGAAATGGGATGTCTACTTAGGATTTTCTACACAGAATTTAAAAGAAAAACAAACAAAACTATCAAAACCCGATGTTTTTCATGATCATACATGAACACACACCTTGAGATATTCAGCTATGGAATTTATAGATTGACAGACTTATAAAGTCTGGTAAAAAAAACGACCTTCATTACTGTATGTACAGAAATTCACAGGGAGTGAAATCTAAAATGCTTTTTACTTTATCAGGGAAAATAATATTAAGAATGATCTGGCTACTTTAAACTGAAATTCAAAATTTCAGTTTTAATTTGAGTGTCAAGATAGAAAAGGGGCATAAAGTGCCAGGGAAAGTGAAGGATTCTTTACTTCTGACTGTTTAAAAAAATTAGATTAGATATATTTCCAGAGACATATGCCTTAGGCAAATTCTAAAAGTTAACCCAATATTTTTCTGTGTGTTTGAGATACTCAGGAGAACAGATGAATTGATCTAATCTCTCCTGGTCTTCAAGTTTAGAAATTTGTGAAAACTGTAACTGGATTTTGAACTCAAAATATAACTTGTGAGATAGCTGTTTGTAGAAATGCATTATCAGTTAATAGAAAGCCAGCATGCTCTGTGAAAGTCACGTCAAAATTAACTGAACAGACATTGTACTTGCTATCATTAGATGTTCTAAATTACTCTCAAATACAGTTTATTGTCACTAAGTTTCAACAATTCAGCCTGGGAACTTAAGGATATTGATGTCTAGATAGAAATTCTGCGTAACATGCAACGTATGAGCTATGAGGGACAGGTACCCTTTTGAACCGCCAACTCAGGGTCAGAAATGATATCCAAATGCATCTAAAATATCTCCAGGAGTCCAAATTGGATCTGAATTCAGCCTTAATGTCCCAAACCGGCAAAGCATGTAGACATATTTACTTTCAGTGCATACAACTGGTAAACCTTTGAGGTTCTTCTATTACTCAGCATGCCTAAATTTAATCCCAATTAAATCACATTTACTGAGTTTAGTCTTACCTTATTTTAACTATGTAAGGACAACTACTGTCACTATAGATTCATTAGGGTATCCCAGGCTGCAAGGGGCTGGCAGGTATGTTGTAGGACTTACAGGAAACCTGTGCCCTTCCGGAGCAGGCATTGGAGCTCAGACAGGATATCTCAGATCATATAGAATAGCTATAAATGCCTACTGTAAGGCGACTGAATTGCACTCCTAGGTTCAGATTTATGTCCAGATTGTAGACACATAAGTGTAAGGAACTGCATTGCTAGTGTTTACACGTGTATGGTGAAAGTTTCCATGCCAGTCAATGGAGAGCTAGTAAATCCAGTCATAGCTACTGACCTCACAAAATATTCATGTCTACACTAGAATAAACTGTTTAGTTCTGCAGATTGTATACGAGGCATCCACAGTGGACATAGCAGGTATGATAAAAGACCAATGTAGAAAATCCAGGACCTCCAGACCAACAGTTGGTATCCAGGCAGGTTATCCTATGGCATCTCAAATGCCATTAGCTGCTTAGGTATGAAAAGTTGTATAGAATTCTAGATGTCCTTTGACAGTAATAGGCACTTAGGCAGCAACTTTCAGTAACAATTTCTAAGCATAGACAACTGACTGTATTCATTTAGATTTACAATATGTCTCTAAATACTCCATATAGTTAAAGTTTGTCTATATATTTATATAGTCACTGAAGAGATTCACATCAAGAGAACCATTCATAGTATACATGGGATGTGTCATGTCCTAGGGGTAACATTAGATGTCCACCCCTCTAAACTGATTAAAAACAGGTAGAAACAACAAGACAAATCAGACAAATAGCCATTTTGTTAGGAGTTTTCGTGAATATTACTATACTAAAGCAGCAATTAACCAAATTTTAAGAATAATCTGAAATTTGCAAGGAAAATCTTGAAATACTTTCCTATGATTATAACAGGACTTTTCATCCTTTTATGTTACTATTAGTACTATGGGACCATACAGAGGCATTAAATGTAGCATGTACTCTGTAAACATGAATATAAAAACCTGTTCCGCCTATGGAGCCTAAAAACTGATCTACAGCAAACTATATTCCTGAAACAACAGAGCTGTAACTCACTGAGAACCTCAATGACTGAACTGAAATTTTCCTGAGCTCTTTTTTATTCTGTATCCTTTCCACTACTCAAACAACAGTGGTAAATTTCAGCAGTAAAAGAGAAAGGAATGATTTTGTACTATTTTCACATCTCTTTAGTACGAGTTCCAGCTATGGATTCTATTTCCCAATGGGGAGGACCTTATTATTCTCTAGCCGTAGTATCCTGTACCTTAAACAGCCTAGTTGTAATGTTTCAGCCCAAGAAAGAACTTATACATCTAAGATTTTAAAAAAAAAAAATCAAAAAACCAAAACAAAACCAAAAAAGTATCTTTTTAAAAAAGAAATTCAACTGAAATAGTCTTGCTGTTAATTTTTAAGTACTGAAGCAGATTTTGCATATAGAGATTTGATAAGTTTTCAGTGATTGGAGAGTAAAAGCTATTTTGGTTTAGCATAGCCATTTGTACTTTAAGTGCTTTGGACTTGAAGGTGGATTGAAAATTGAAGTGCTGGGTTTAGAAGCTCATGATCAACACCACAAAACCCATCTGAATCCCAGACACTAACGATGTAGTCCAGGAGCTGATGCTGGGCCTAGTGTTATTTAACATCTTCATTAATGACACAGATGATGGGACAGAATCCACTCTCGGGAAATTTACAGATGATGCAAAACTGGGAGGAGTGGCACCACCAGACAGTTGTGCTGCCATTCAGAGTGACCTTGACAAGCTGGGCGGACGAGAGTCTCATGAAGTTCAAGAAAGAGAAATGCCAAATCCCACACTTAGGTAAGAATAATCCAAGGCACCAAGATAGGCTGTGAGGCCAACTGACTGGAAAGCATCTTGACAGAAAATAGCCTGGGAGTCTTACTGGACAAAAAGTTGGCCATGATGCACAAGGCCATCTGAAGAAAATTGGTTAAGATCAAGATGACGACTTGACATCTAGTTAGCTGGATTATGCGTTTTGACTTTCCATGTGCTATGCTAACAGTCCTCACATCTGATTGTAAACAACAATGATATTAACATGTATTATCGAAAAAGCCATTTCTGCAAAAACTTAGGCAAAGAATAACATTCAAAGTTACCCTTTTTTAATAGAGACAGGATTGTAAAATATATATGAAGACCAGAAATTCTTTCTAAATATGAGAAGCCTATGAAATGTCAAGAATACAATCTAAACAGTTTTGGTTTAAATCACACGCAGACTAGCAGAGTGTAATTTATTACTCAGAACAAAAAAAAAGAAAAAAAAAGAAAAAAAAGAAGATATATTTTAGATCTCGCCTGTGTGAAGGGGAAAATTCTTTGCAGGAATTTTCTTTTATACTCACTTTTCTTTAAAAGTACTAAATAGTAAAGTCTGTAAGTAGGCTGTGAACAACTTTAGTCACTGCAGTAGACAGTTTATCAGCTACGTTACAAGCACATGAATTCTAGTAATGCTGGTTAGCACAGCATGATAGTTTCTTGTGCTTGATGCCAAACCAATTTTATCAGTACTGCTCCTCAGAAATTTGACCTTGTAAAAGAAAATGTAACTTTATCTTTGCAATAGAAATAAGATGTCATATGGCTGAGCAAATACAGTGTGTTCTGTGAGTAACCACTGAAATTAAAAGTCAAGCTATCGAGTGCAAACTGGCACATAGCTTAATGTTAATTAAAATTCTCTTTTCCCATACCTCCAGGAGGGATGTATTATTTTTTTTCTGACAAGAGAAATGTCTCAAGAGATATGTCTTATTTTACAAGGAAATGCACCTCCTTTGCCACATTGTGTTAAAAATTATATATAAGTGTTTTTTTCAGATTTTTAAGAAGACAAACATATTTCAGGATGCACCTCCAAAAATAATTCCTTATATTTCCAAATTAGTGTTAATGAATCTGCCTTTTGAGTTATACAAGAATTTCAGTAACTTTTGCAATTTGTTTCCTTCTTTATTTTCTTCTGGGAAATGTTTAAGAATAATTCAGCTCTCCTAACTTTAGTCATAAAAAAGATATATTTTGTCTTGACATACTGTTTGCAATAGTGTAAGTAAATAGGCATCTCCAGAAGGGGGTAATCTCATTTTACAAAGGGTGTACAAGATGAATCTCATCCAGAGTATTCAAATTTGGAGGGAAAATTAGAAAATAAAAATAACTATAACTATTATAATATTATTACCCATATAATCAATAAATTACCTAAGCTTTAATAGTTAGGACCATTTTCAATGAAAGTAATAAAATGTGCGTAAGTTAGCCATCTACTTTAATACTGTGTACATAAATACTCATACCCACACACGTATTGCAAAAATGACTAAGACTCCTTGCTAAGGACTAAAGATCTCTTGGGGAAACTATCATAGAATCACAGAATGGTTGATGTCGGCAGGAACCTCTGGAGATCATTTAGTCTTACCTCCTTGCTTAAAGCAGGGTCAGCTAGAGCAGGCTGGTCAGGACTCTCTACAGTCAGGTTTTGAATATCTCCGAAGATGGAGATTCCACAACTGCTCTTGGACAACTTGGTCCAGTGTTTGACCTCCCTCACATTAAAAAAAAAAAAAAAAAAAGTTTTTTCTTATGTTTAAGTGGAGTTTCTTGTATTTGAGTCTGTTTTTCACTGGACACCATTGAGACAAGTCAGGCTCTGTCTTCCTGAATTCCTCTCCCATTACATATTTATGCAGCTGAAAACTGTCACACTTTTCCTGAAGCCAGGTGATGGGTTATAAACAGAAGTTTGAGCATTATTAAGTCTTCCTGAAGATCATAGTCATACACGTTCAGCTAAGCTGAGGACAACTGGCAGAGGTAGGTATCATGGGTCTTGCCTGTTCAGTAATGTATCAACCTGCATTGTCACAGTTTAGCCCATGTTCATACATACAAAGTCTCTGATAAACAGAAACAAAGGAAAAATGTATTTAAACTTAATTCAGTGTAGAGATCTAGCAGTAAGCTACTTCTTGCTCTGAATTAATGCTAAACATCATGTGAGGAGATTTAAGATTTTCCATTTCTAATTTCATCTTATTACATCAGTCTATCTTTTACTTGCTTGTTTCCTGAAGCTTTTTACAGTTAACAAGTCCTGTGGATGAATTTTGTTGGAGATTCTTTAGTAAATATAACCTAATAGTAAAACAGTTAAAAAGGAATTTATAGCCCAAAATAGTTTGCTTATAGATTGCACTATTCTAAGGACTGTAAAAAATGTTTTCGTCGTGTCATACGCATCTTACAATAAAATATGTTTTACTGCTTTACTAACATGCTATATAGTTATTCCGGTTTGAGCCACACAGTACTATGTTCTCATATTTTCTAGTACCTGGGAAAATTGCACTTTTAGAAGACTCTAATTATCTGAATTTGTGAAAATATTTACTTTATAGTGGGTATGCAAGTTTCAGAGTCTCAGCGTTTTCAAGCCTAGCCAGGTGCAGGGAGGAGGAGTGAGACCCAGGCACTTGACCCAAGCTGGCCAACAGGATTATTTCATACCATGAACACACATTCAATATAGATTAGAAAGTTTGCTGTGAAGTGCACGCTCACTCTCTCTCTCAATCCCCCTTGATGGCTGCAATCTTGACAACTTCTTGCCCCATTGCTGGACCTCTGAGCCTTTCCCTTCCTCCCAAAGCCATAGCACTCGCAGTGTCCCACATTTGCTGTCCACTGCCGGGAGTACACAGCTTCCTACTGACGGAATTTGCTCAGTGTAATCCTGTGGAATAATTGCCAGAGGTGACTTAAATTTAAGTCTATATTCACATTTTTAGGTAAAACCTACACTATTGGAGCAGGGTGGAATGCAGCTAAGGTGCCATGAGTACCATGGCAACTCCCTAGGCAACTCTAGGTGTTGGCAAAATCAGGAGAACTTGGTGTGCTAGCTCTAGGAGAAACTGCATGGAGGGTGGAGCGGGATGAAGACACTGTGGCCATGCTCTGTGATAACAAAGGGATTTAAAGGCACACAGTATACTTAATGCAATAGATAAGCTGTATATATGATGCCCTGGGCCAACAGTCTGTCAGTTTTGATGAAATGCTGTACTTTGAGTGACCTTTGCTCATTATGGTGTCATTATAATACCAAAACACACCTCCATCCCAAAAGTTACCTGTCTCTCAGGTGAAGACCACCCCTCACTGAGCTTGCACACCGAATTTTTGCTAGTCTGTACCTTTAAACAGGAAGTGAGACAATTTTGGACCTATTATGATAAAGGTGTGTATCACAATTGTCACTTGAAGCTCCACCTGTAAATTAAAAACACTGTAAAATAGCGTGAGAAGGGATCAAATGTTAGGGAAGACTCCGTCACAGGAAGAAACCCCATGCACTGACCTCGGGACCACCTGATGAGTTGAGCCTCTCTTCCCCCTCATTGAGACACCTTTGGGTAAGATATGAACACTCAGCTATCTCTAATGCATCCCTGGGAAACTCAGGACTCTCTATAGAATGTTGCTTTATTATTCCACGCGTGTGTATCTTGGCCATATTAATCTTTTGCACATGCTTTGTAGACAGCTAATTTATCACTGGCAATCTAAAAGAATTTTTGCATCTGTTGCTTTAATAAATCGCACTGTTCATTAGTCTGGATGTGGGAGTTCTTGAAGGTGACCAAATCCTGAGTATGGCCATGACAGTTCACAGAACACCACCGGATGGACAGGGCAGCTTTAGTAGTGCATCCGTAACCATGATAGTGCAATAAAGGTATTGGATGCGACCAGACTATTAACACCACATTGGGAATTGGTCAGAATTTAAGCCCAGCTGCCCCCAGCTCCTCTAATATCTGAGGGTCAGCTGAAAGACAAGGAGGTTTATTTTCTGCCAAATTACTTTAACTCTTAATGCAACAAATACTTGTATATTTTATATTGATACCAGGATCAATACTGTTTCTTTTGTATTATTAATGTTAATTATTTAGTTCTATCCAATTAAATCTATTTATATTTTAACCCTCATTTTTCCTTGGTTTTCCCCGATTCTCCTTCCTGGGTGGGAAGGGGTCATTGGGTGATAGAATAAATATCTAAAACCCAATAAATTGTAGTGGATTTCTCAAACCATAACAATGGTGCATTTACTTAATTTTATATTTACTGTAGTAACTAGAAATAGTTTTGAAAACTACCTTATAAGACAGAAAGTCTTACAATCACTTTTAGAAGAAATCCGAATATATATTAAAGACACAACTATAGAACAATGGATATCTAATCATTTTATAGTAAAATTATTTCCCAAATTAGTAAAATAGAAATAGGGATTTCACCTTCAAAAGGCTTTAAACTTTGGTTAATATGACTAATACATCATTGGAGCATTCTCATTGTCTTATGTCAGTCTTCCAAGGCTTCAGCTCCTCTCCTTCAGATCACAAGGAAATATTGATTTTTTTTCAGTCTTGGTTTATCAAGGGTATATTATCATGTGCTGTTTTATTGTTGTTTGCGCTGTCTTTAGTTACAACACCTGTATGTCTTGAACCTCAAAGAAAGCAGATGGACATATATGGTTTGCATTGACTAAATTGAGTAACATGTTCATCACTCCCTTCGTTTAACTTTGTCTGTAAATTAAGCATTTAGATTGTTAGTTGTCTAGATTCTGTACATCCATGACAGAAATGCTCTTCTACAGTCCAGATGACAGGCTAAGTGACAGCAAATAAGAGGTTTTGCACAGTCTGTCCTTGCAGGTTAGATCAACATTTAGCTGGCTAATGTCAGGTTGAGAGAGACCCATTCACTATGCTTAAGTTGGTGACACTTTCTAAATAGAAACATCCTTTGCATAGAATCATACCTTTTCCTATATTCCATTAATTCTTTATTTTCTATATCAGCCGTTTTAAACTCATGACATTTTATTTTGATGCTAAAGTGATCTTTATTGGTTTCGATAATTAAGCTTCCTTTCACAGTAATTTTTTTGTACTTTTGCACTATGGTTTCTCAGCTAAGAATCACTGTATCATAAGATTTTTTAATTTGAAAGGGACTTCTGGAGGTTCTCTGCTTCATAGATCTAGATACAGAGCTATAGAGATACACATAAGTGCAATGGAGAATCTTTAAATCAAATCGTATGAGGACAAAACAAAGATTCAAGAGGTATTTTGCACTTGCTGCCCAGGGACAAAAAGGGAAAACAGAAAGAATGATATATCTTTGATTTGCTGATCTAGCCTGTCATAAAACGTATTGCTCATCTTCAGAGAGGGAGGCATAAGAATCTCATGTTCCAGTTCTTCAGCATTCCCAAATGTGTAGTGAATATATTTCATTGATTGGTATTGTGATCTATGCCTTCAACGCCTCAAAATGTTCATTTATTAATTTATTCTAACACAAACAGAATCATGTCTAAATCATAGCAGGAAAGTGTATTTATTTGAATGAACAGAATTTTTTGCCTTTCAGTTTATAAAAACTATAAATACTATACATAAACCACAGTTTGCATGTTTTAGAAACAGAACTTGTCGGCATAGCTAAAACACATTTTATTGTTACTAGGAGCCCGACTAGGGAATTTAAACCTTAGAATTTATTATCTGTGGTTAAATTTTTTTTCTAAGAAGTTAGTTGGAAGCAATCATAGTCAAACCAAATAATTTGAAATTACATTCACCCTATGCCTCTGCTTTTTGGCAGATACCCCAAAGCTGTGTATGTAGCAATTGGCTGAAGATGATTTAATGGTATATATTTCAGTAAGAATTCCAAAAGAGATCACAGTGTATAAAGCAATAAATGTCTTCTATAACTCTGATAAACATGACATTTTGCTGAGTACACCACAAACGGTCCTGAGATCTCTGCCACTGGAATTATCAGATGAAGCTCTAAAAGAGAGAATGACTTCTTGGCTCAGAAAATGTTTATTTTAAGAGATCTCTGCTTGTAAAGACAACAAAATCTGGTCATTTGAGCCTGAGAAAAGTTTTCAGCATCTGTAAATCAAAAACTTCACTCTGGCAAGAGTTTTAGCTACTGTTCAAGATGAATTTTTGAATGTTAGAAGTTGTGAAAGTTCAGGTCTGTATTCTTGTTTGAAAAATGGAAGATTTGTCTGACCTTTAAATTATGCAGTTCAGATAAATGATGTAGTTCAGACTAAAAAGATTAGACAATCTTAATGAGGATTCCATTTCTTAGTATTTGCACCTATAAAACAATTTTCTCCCTCTTCAATGCTTGAGCTGTGAATTGTTGCTTGAAACTGATTAATATGTTCACCTCTCCCATTATCTTTTTCATTCTTCCCAGAGTAAAAATTACTTTTATCATAATGTATGCAAACCGTTGCAAGATCATTTATATGCCTCAGGCGGAATGATTATATAATTTTAGCCAATTCAGATTATTATTCAACTGCCAATTGATACAATTGGGAGTGCTATACATTTCATATGTGATCAAGTAGACCAAGAATAGAGCCAACTGTTCCCTTCATTGCACTGAAATCATCAAATGGATAGTTCAAAAACAAAACTAAACAAACAAAAAATCTGTGCCAAACAGTTGTATCTGTTGCTTCAAGAAACATGAGTTCACAGAATTCATATTTTTGAAAAATGAAAATATACAGAGTTAAATGTCAGATTAGATAGAGATAAACATGTCCTCCTTCCCGCTGCCACCTCCTTTTCTGGTAATGGATAATGGAACTTTGCTGCAAGTACACTGGCTACCTAACAATATGGGTGCAGGGTGTTGAATAGTGGATGAATTCACTGGAGCAGTTTGCCAGAGCTGAGACTGTGACAAAGTGATGAAGAAGCCAGCAACACATTCCTTTAGGAAGGAATGAGCCCTTTCTCTATGTGTACAAGATGGCAGATGAAGGTACATATGTATCTTAATATCAAATAGGTTGCATGCCAGTTCTGTGTTGAAGATTTTTTGTCAAGAGGGTGTAGAGATCTTCTTGACATGAGGACTGGCAGAAAATACATATGATATGAATGAGATCTAGGTATTTAATCACAATTAAGAGAAAGTTCAGTGTTAGTGCTGCATGCAGAAGTATGATGAAACAGAATGTAGCAAAATGGCAATCCTCCAGAGCTGCTCAGCACTCATATATCTGGCACTTGCTATACAGAGACAGACTGAAAAAGTGCATTCTTTGAGATTGCTAGCACATCTAGTGAAAATGAACCAAAATTGAGTGTGTGGTCTAGAAACCTGGGATTTCCTAGTTTTCAGGACTTGCATTTTTTCCAAGCACAGCACAAGATGTTTTACTCTGAGATAAGAATCTGGTTTTGTAATTAAACATTTTAGTTATTTCAGATGGTTTCCTCATATAGAAGTTAAAAGCCATATATACGCCTCTTCTTATCAGCTGTCTTTGTAGTTGACTTGTTCCAGTTCTATACTATGATTCTTAAAAGTTTCTTTTTCCCTTTGTGCATTTTGTTTAATGAAATAGCTTTGGAGCTGTAGTGAATAGATGTAATATATGCATGCTCGTAGGCTACAGATGTTAATATATCTAGTGACAGCAAGGGCAAATATGGCTTCATGACTGATTTAGATTTAATTATAGCCATTCTAAGAACTCTTGGGAGCAATGGCATGAATTTACCATTTAATACACATATATTGTTCCTTTTTTTTTTTTTTTTTTTTTNTTTTTTTTTTTTTTTTTTTTGTTCCACTACACACACAGTTATCCCTGCCACAATTTCCAACTAATTTTCTTCTTTCTAAACAAATTAACACTGTGGAAGCTACAAGCACATAAAGAATCATACAATCATACAATCATCTAGGTTGGAACAGTCTAACCATGTCCCTAAGCACCACGTCTACCTGTCTTTTAAATACCTTCCACAAATGGTGATTCAACAACTTCCCCTGGAAGCCTGTTCCAATGTTTGAAAACCCTTTCCATGAAGAAATTTTTCCTAATTTCCATCCTAAACCTCCCCTGGTGCAACTTGAGGTCATTTTCTTTCCTCCTATCACCTGCTACCTGGGAGAAGAAACTGACCCCCACCTCTCTACAGCCTCCTTTCAGGTAGTTGCAGAGAGTGATAAGGTCTCCCCTGAGCCTCTTTTTCTGCAGGCTAAGCGACCCCAGTTCCCTCAGACACCCCTCATAAGTCTTGTGCTCTAGACCCCTCACCAGCTTCATTGCCCTTCTCTGGACACGTTCCAGAATGTCAATATCTTTCTTGTATTGAGGGGACCAAAACTGAACACAGTATTGGAGGTGCAGCCTCACCAGTGCTGAGTACAGGGGGGTGATCAGTTCCATGATCCTACTGGCCACACTATTCCTGATACAAGCCAGGATGCTCTTGGCCTTCTTGTCCACTTGGACACACTGCTGGCTCTTATTCAGCCAGCTGTTGACCAATACTCCCAGGTCCTTTTCTGATGGGCAGCTTTCCAGCCGCTCTTGCCCAAGCCTGTGGAGAATCTGTAGCTTTCTGTATGATACCTTCCCTGGAAGCTGCTTAACAGAAAGCAGTACATTCCCTGTATTTAATAACTGGAATTTTACTCTAAATGGAGCTCTACTTACATGGTATCTCTAAAATTTCCAATTTCATCTACTGACTTAAATATTTCACACTTCCAATCAGCCACTCTAAGCCACTTTTGAATTCTGGCTAGTTCCTTCATAAATGTAAGTAATCTTAATTTTGTATTCCTGACTTTTGAAGTGTTATATACTCACGTAGAGTGGGATAGACGTTCCAGACGAGGTACAGGGAGAGGAATTTAGGCACCTTCTTATACAAAGGGATACCCCACCTGGATGAGCCCACCTAATCCTTCTCCCTGTGCTGTAGGTGCCTGACTCCTGACTTCTTTCCTACTATCAATATTCATATTCCTTTACAACCTGCTTTCTTAATACATTCATCTACATCAATTGGCACTCATTTGTTCCTGTTAAACAATGTTTCAGACTCTGCTGAATACCCAGGAATGCTTAGTGACACACAAGTTGGTTACGGCTAGGATTTAATCTACACAGTTTCAGTACAAGCCCAGCATGAATTCTCACTCTCAGTCCTTGAGGTCTTTGCTGTTGCATCTTCTGTGTTATTTTTATTTGAGCTAGCAAGAATAAAGTCAACCCTCATTTTTTCCTCTTATTCCAGTGTTCGAAGTTTAGGACATAATATTAGAAAACTAGTTTCAAGATTGAATTGTGGTTTAATTCTGGCTGTGATTTTCCATTTTCTTGGGTCTTGTTTATATCTTCTTTAGATGTTGATTAATGTGATGAATTTACCAGCCTGAATTTCAGCAGATAACTTTCTGACATGGTCATCTTCAATAGCATGAGAGAGCATCAAGGCAGATTTTTCAATGTTCGTCTGTAAGAAATTGTCATAATACACCCTTTTCACATCAGATCGTCAGATGCAAATAGATTTGTATACTCTGTTGTTTTCCCTAGTAAGCTAAAGTTTTGAAGGCAATTGTATTCTTAGAGTAAGTATAAATGACAATGAAATCTTAATAATTTAATAAATTATATTCTGGTTTAAGCAATTATGCAAAAAATATTCTTCAAAGAACAAATATATTACTCATTCTAGCTCTAGAAGGGCTTAAGGAAATTACTATTTCTCACTTTGTTCACTTCATGTCACATTTTCTTTCACATGACCTTCTCTCAGCTGATGTTAACTGATAATTACCAGTTTTATCAAAACCAGGAAAATATAGTTTTAACACAGCCTAAGAAAAATTAGGCTGAAGAAGGCACTTGAACATAGGGCTGTATTAGTTACCATCAAACCTAATAACTATTCTCACAAATCCATAAAGGTGCCAAATGAACAGTTATAGGTAGAAAATTACCTTTTCCCTTGTGCGTGAAATATATCATGGCACAGAAAGAGACAGGGAGAAATAAAAAAGGCAAACAAACCCCAAACCTACAAGAAGACTTGATGCTTTTTGTCATTAGAATCTAAGGTATAAACTTTATTTCAAATTATTTTTATGAATACAAGAAAGTATAAAAAGGTGTGTATAAGCTGTTTCTGGAATGAAACTAAATGGATGGTTGATTAGTTGGAGAATAAGCATTTTTGTTTTAATTACTTTAGTTATATAAGTTAAGTGCTGTCACTTTTTTGAATTGTTTTAGTAACTGAGCAACATCGTCAGAGTATACATTTGAAATTATCTAATAGTGTCTTGAGTCAGTGAATGTACATCATATTGACTTAACTTGAATTTGGGCTCAAATTGAATTAGGGCTGAGGATGCACCTGTGACGGATAAGTCTCACTGCTTCTACTTGAATTTCTGGTGCAGGTAGAGGATAAACTGTTCTTTAGACAGCACAAGTAGCTAGTATCTGACAATATCTTCTCCAGAATGCTTATGAACATTAAAAGGGACTAGAGCAAGGGTTTCTATGCAAAATCTAGGAACCTTAAATCAAGTTATCAACTTCCTTAAGGAGCATTCCTTCTCCAAGAGAAGGAAAGAATAGCTGAGCTATGTTTCAATCCCTCCTTCGTCTCAAAAGAAAAAAAAAATGCCTTAAATTCAAGAAAGAAATATTTTATGTCCTAATATCTGTATTAATTCATATATAGGCCCTTCTTTTCCTTTCACCTAGCTTAGATGGCAACTGATCAGAGAAGTAAAGATCTGGAATATGCCACTGTTTCTTGTGAAGATTGTGTGATTACACAGTGAACAAAAGCAGGCTTGGAGTAGGGCGGGTACTTTAAATATGTGGGGCAGAAAGAAAAAAAGTTGTATGTTAGCATTTTTTTGTTAATGTGCTTTCTCTACCTCCACCCTAACAACAAAATTTTCTAATGGTGAAAATGTCAGTTGTGAAGGTGCCATATTTAACCCAATAGAATTTTGGTTGACAAGAAGGTAGATGCTACATGTATGGTAATTTTGGTTTTGTACTGTGTCTGGCTAGGATGGAGTTAACTTTCTTCATAGCAGACCATATGGTGCCAAGTTTTGAATTTGTGACTGAAACAGTGTTGATAATACACCAGTATTCTGGCTACTGCTGAACAGTACTTGCACAGTGTGAAGTTTTATCTTTTTCCCACTCAGAACCCCCAAAAGTAGGTTGGGAATGAGGAGTAAGCTGGGAGATGACACAGCCTAGACAACTGACTCAAATTAACCAAAAGGATATTCCACGTGTAGCAACAGAACAGAGGGGAACAGTGATGAGACAGGTCTTGCAGGTAGCCACTGCTTAAAGCCTGGCTGGGCATCAATCTGCTTTTGGGAAGTGATGACTGCCTTTGCATCACTTAGGGTTTTTTTTCCCCTTTCCTTCACTTAATAAACTGTATTCTAACCCACAAGTTTTCTGTGTGTTTCTTTTCCTATTTTCCCCTTACCTCACTGAGTGAGGGAGCACCTGCATGGTGCTTAGCTGCTAGTCAGGGTAAGCCCACCAGGGCTGTAAAATAAGTATCTTTAATTATACTACAACGTACTTGGAGACTGGTAAATGCTAAATGTTTTTTCGGAACAGTATGTGTAAGGGTACATGGAAGGAGAGTGTTCACTGAAGGTTATCTGCTCAAGGATTTTGTCAAACAGAATGATAAGGAAAAAGGGGGAGGCACTAAGAAAACATAGATACAGACCCGACAAACAAACAACAGTGGAGACAAGGACAAGAAACCAACCTTGTCAGTCACACTAACTAATGGGCTATCAAGAAATGGCAAGCATCACTTCAAAGAGAGCCAACCTGAATTTAGCAACTGATAAAGGTGCAAACCTGGGAGCACTGGATATTTGGAAAGGTTGGTGGAACATCAATGGAATTGCAAGCAGATGTAGGAATGTGCAGGGGAAGGGAACTGGATTGGAACAAAGAGGAGAATAGACAGAAAGGGGCATTAAAGTGGCTGGTCGTGTGCAAAAAGCAGCCAGTCTGTAAGCTTCTCTGGCTGAGCCTTGTGCCTGATCATCACAGCCTGTCCTATTTTCTGTTATCTTTTTATTAAATCTTGTCTTAATGATGTCTCTGCATAATCTCACTCTCTATCCCATGTGTGTGAGTGCTGTAAGGACTTAGCGCCAGCTACTGGCAAGGGGACCAGGATATAAGTGAGGTGAGTAAGGGGATCAGCACTGGATCAAGGTCATGGGACGTAGTCCATTTGCTGGGTGCCGGCTGCTGGAGGCGAGTGTCTGTACCTTTCCCAAACCGTGCGTATGTAGGGCATGCATGTGGGTTTGCTGGCAAGCTCTAAGCTGGACAAGCTAGGGAGTAGGAAACCCAGGTCTGGGCAGGGATATCTGGTGGGCAAAGGGTCTGTGCTGGTATTTGAGGGGTCCCATGAGTGCAGGGTGCCTCTGGGATGAGTGTGTGAGTGCTAAGTGCATGCAGTGAGCACCCAACTGGACCAGCTGGAGAGCTGGAGACCCATTGGATGGATAAGAGGGGCTGGGATCTGAGCAAGGGTGCTTGGCAGGCAGAGGGGCTGTGCCAGTGCTGGAGGGATACTTGAATGTGTGTGTTCTTGTGAACCTGGGGAGTGTGGTGCATGTGCTGCACTAGTGACCTTCTGCCTCTGCCAGCCCAAGAGGAGGAGGGGACGTGGCTGTCTGTGCCTGTGTCTGGTGTGAGTACCGAATGTGGATGCTGCTGGAGGCAGCATCTTGTCGGTGGCTGTCTGTGTGACCAGTTGTGTCCATATCCTATGTGTATCTGTGCTTGTCTGTGCCTGTCTCTGAGACACTTGCTTAACTTTGTTACTGGTTGACCCTGCGAATGAGAAAACAGCAGATGCATCCCTCAGCCCAAATGGAGACCTGCGGTTCCTGTGTGCACTATTATTAGCTCCACAGAATCACAGAATCTTAGGGGTTGGAAGGCACCTCTAGAGATCATCTGATCCAACCTGCCAGAGCAGGTCCACCTAGAGCAGGTTGCACAGGATGGTGTCCAGGTGGGTTTTGAATGCCTCCAGAGTTGGAGAATCCACCACCTCTCTGGGCAGCCAGTTCCAGTGCTCTGCCACCCTCAAAGCAAAGAAGTTCCTCCTCATGTTCAGATGGAACTTCCTATATTCAAGCTTGTGTCCATTACCTCTTGTCCTATCAGTGGGCACCACTAAGAGAAAGACTAGCCCTCTCCTCCCGGCACCGTCCCTTTAAGTATTTGTAAGCATTGATGAGATCCCCACTCAGTCTTCTCCAGACTAAAAAGACCCAACTCCCTCAGCTTTTCCTCATAAGAAAGATGTTCCAGCCCCCTAATCATCTTTGTGGCCCTTTGCTGCACCCTCTCCAGCAGTTCCCTGTCCTTCTTAAACTGGGGAGCCCAGAACTGGACACAGTACTCCAGATGTGGCCTCACCAGGGCAGAGTAAAGGGGGAGGAGGACATCCCTCAACCTGCTTGCCGCATTCTTCTTGATGCACCTCAGGATGCCACGTGCCTTCTTGGCCACAACAGCACATTCCTGCCTCATGATCATCCTGTTGTCACAGGTCCCTCTCTGCAGAGCTACTTTCCAGCAGGTCAGCCCCTAACCCATACTGGTGCCTGGGGTTATTCCTCCCCAGGTGCAGGACCCTACACTTGCTTTTGCTGAATTTCATTAGGTTTCTCTCTGCCCAACTCTCTAGCCTGTCCAGCTTGTCCTTTTTAGCCCTTTTGTTGTGACCTCTCCAGCAGTTCCCTGTCCTTAAACTGGGGAGCCCAGAACTGGACACAGTACTCCAGATACGGCCTCACCGGGGCAGAGTAGAGGGGAAGGATGACCTCCCTCAACCTGCTTGCTACACTCCTCTTAATGGACCCCAGGATGCCATGGGCCTTCTTGGCTACAAGGGCAAATTGCTGCCTTATGGTCATCCTGTTGTCCACCAGGACTCCCAGGTCCCTCTCTGCAGAGCTGCTTTCCTGCAGGTCAGCCCCCAACCTGTACTGGTGCCTGGGGTTATTTCTCCGCAGGTGCAGGACCCTACACTTACTTTTGTTGAATTTCTTGCAGTTTTTCCCTGCCTAACTCTCCAGCCTGTCCAGGTCGTGTTGAACGGCAGCTCGGCCTTCCAGGGTGTCAGCCACCCCTCCCAGCTTTGTGTCATCTGCAAATTTGCTGATGGTACACTCCATCCCTTCATCCAGGTCATTGATGAATACGTTGAACAGGACTGGACCCAGTTCTGACCCCTGGGGAACACCACTAGTCACAGGCCTCCAACTAGACTCCGCCCCATTGATCACAACCCTCTGAGCTCTACCTGCCAGCCAGTTTTCAATCCACCCCCCTGTCCATTCATCTAACCCACATTTCCTGAGCTTACCTATGAGGATGTTGTGGGAGACAGTGTCAAAAGCCT
Organism: Chionis minor; assembly: GCA_013398295.1. Classification (NCBI taxonomy): domain Eukaryota; kingdom Metazoa; phylum Chordata; class Aves; order Charadriiformes; family Chionidae; genus Chionis; species Chionis minor. The sequence goes on along the minus strand of VZSF01003173.1, from coordinate 273,228 downwards.
TCCTAAGTCAAGGTAGAAAACATCCACTGCTCTGCTGTCATCTATCCATCCAGTCATGCCATCATAGAAGGCATCAGATTAGTCAGACATGAATTCCCCTTGGTGAATCCATGTTGACTATTTCTAATAACCTTCTTTGCCTCCAGATGCTTGGAGATGATGCCCAGAACGAGCTGTTCCATCATCTTTCCAGGGACAGAGGTGAGGCTGACTGGCCTGTAGTTTCCCAGATCTTTCTTCTTGCCCTTTTTGAAGACTGGAGTGACATTGGCTTTCCTTCAGTCCTCAGGCACCTCACCTGTTCTCCAGGACCTTTCAAAAATGATGGAGAGTGGACCAGCAATGACTTCTGTCAACTCCCTCCAGCACTCGTGGGTGCATCCCATCAGGACCCATGGACTTGTGGATGTCCAGTTTACTTAACTGGTCTCTAATTTGATCCTCCCCAACCAAGAGAGAGTCTTCCTTCCTCCGGACTTTCCCTGTTGCCTGTAGAGTCTGGGGCTCCTGAGGGCTGGCCGGAGCAGTGAAGACTGAAGCAAAGAAGGTGTTCAGCAACTCTGCCTTCTTGACATCATCTGTCACCATGGCACCTGCCTCATTCTCTCTAGTTTTTCTTTTGCCTCCAATGTACTTGGAGAAACAGATTTAATTCCAAGGAGGCTTTGGCTTTCCTTGTTTCAACCCTGCATACTCTGAAGGCATTCTTGTAATCTTCCCAAGTGGCCAGTCCCTTCTTCCATATACTGTAAATTTTCTTTCTTCCACTTGAGCTTTTTCAGGAGCTTCCTGCTCAACCGTGCTGGTCTCCTGCTTCCTCTGCCTGATTTCTTGCTCTTAGGGATGCACCGATCCTGAGTGTGGAGGAAGTGATACTTGTAAATCAACCACCTCTCTTGAGTCCCCCTACCCTCTAGAGCCCTAACCCATGGGATTTGTCCAAGCAGTTTCTTGAAGAGATCAAAGTTAGCCCTCCTAAATTCCAAGCTTGCAACCTTACTTGTCTTTTTATGCCCAACAGTTGGTAAAGAGGAGTCTCCAGGCCTGGAGTTGCTGGAGGCAGCAGCCACTCATAATATCCTCTAACAATGTGCATTATAAATAACTATTATTATGTTACAAGAGAAAAATAAGAGATTTTTTTTAAAGGACTAGGATTTGATACAATAGGTTTACATTAAAAAAAAAACCAAACCAAAACAAAACAAAAAAACCCAAACCAAAACAAAAAAACTTCATAAAGTTCAATACGGCCAACGGCAAGGTCCTGCACAAGGGTCGGGGCAATCCCATCCACACATCCAGTCTGGGCAGCGAATGGATCAAGAGCAGCCCTGAAGAGAGGGACTTGGGTCTGTTGGTAGATGAGAAGTTCAACATGAGCTTGCAGAAGGTCAATCACATCCTGGGCTGCATCAGAAGAAACATGACCATCAGGTCGAGGGAGGTGATTCTCCTCCTCTACTCTGTCCTTATGAGACCCCACCTGGATTACTGTGTCCAGCCCTGGAGCCCCCAACATAGGAAGGACATGGACTTGTTGGAGAAGGTACAGAGGACGGCCACGAAGATCATCAGAGGGTTAGAGCACCTCTGCTATGAGGACAGGCTGGGAGAGTTGGGGTTGTTCATCCTGGAGAAGAGAAGGCTCTGGGGAGACCTTGTATCAGCCTTCCAATATCTGAAGGGGGCCTACAAGAAAGCTGGAGAGGGACTTACAAGGACATGTCGTGATCAGGCAATGGGTAATGGTTTCAAACTGGAAGAGGGTAGATTTAGATTAGATAATAGGAAGAAATTTTTCACTCTGAGGGTGGTGAGGCACTGGAACAGGTTGCCCAGGGAAGTTGTGAAGGCCCCATCCATAGAAGAGTTCAAGGCCAGGCTGGATGAGGCTTTGAGCAACCAGGTCTAGTGGAAAGCGTCCTTCCCCATGGCGGGGGTGTTGGAACTAGATGATCTTTAAGGTCCCTCCCAACCTAAATGATTCTATGAGTCTATGATTAGTCAAGCTCACACAATTATGTTGCTTTCTTGCTGGAATATTAAGAACAAACTAGTAAAAATCACTAAGTACTATCTAGTGTATATACATGGATCTGATTTTACTCCTTAGAGGGTGATTTGATCTTTTCTGATGACAAAATAATCAAATTAATATTTCTAGCTATCCTTATCAATTAGGCAGCAGTACTTCACAGAGTTTTAATTATTTGTTTATTGTTAAATGCTGTGGTTCATTTTGCTGAAGCCACAGAGTGATGGTTTCCTAACATGCACATGTACTAATTTATAGGCAATTGGCACATTTCTTTTCTGTACTTTGTACAACTGCTTCATTGTTCCTACTGTTATTTAGAGCTATTCTGGAAATTCTGCATTATTGGACAGACACTTTACCAGAGTATTTGACTAAGTTAGAAACTGCTACTTAGGATGGGATGGGGAAGGGTAGAACCATGTTTTTCACAAAAGAGAATAAAATGAAAAACAAACCAAAACACAAAAACCCCATGGAATTTGTTTTCCTTTTCTTATGCTAAGGTAGGTCAATAACTTAGATTTGATGACGGTTTCATAATTCTAACCTTCTTCCTCTACTGCTCCCCATTTTTAAAAGAGGCGGGAAAAAACAGTGATAGTCATCAGAAAGAACCACCTGTACAAATAAGGCTCTAAAAACACACCTGTTTTTTATTGTACAAGCCTTTTATGTTTTTAATCAGATGGAGCATATCTTTTTCATAGTGTACTTCAGTCTGTAGAGTGGATTATGTTAATTACCCAGACTATGAAGAACACAGTTTAATATTTTTGCTAGAATTTGGCCTCCAGACTAGATTCTATAGCAGTTGTGTTATTATTAAATTGAATTGAAGTCATGACAGCAAGACAGAACTTTTTAAATATATTTTATTGTTGTATTTTCTACAAACTACGTTAGAATATAACTAATTTATAAAAATAAAAATACTCATTTTTCTCACATTCACCTGACTTTCTACAAGCATCTATTACCTATAATAACAGCAGGAATATTAAAACTTTGGAATGGCCATCTGTGGTGGGTTGACCTTGGCTTGATGCCAAGATGCTCACCAAGACACTATCACTCCCTTCCTTATCAGAAAGGGGTGAGGAGAAAATAAGATGGAAAAAACCTTATGGGGCAAGATAAAGGCAGTTTAATAAAGCAAAAGTGAAGATTGCATGCTGAAGCAAGGGAAGACAAAAGATTTATTTTCTAATTCTCATCAGGAGGAGATGTCCACGCACTTTCCTGGAAACGGGGCTTCAGTATGCGTAGCAGTTGCTAAGGAAGACAAACATTGTACATAATGAATGCCACCTGTTTTCTCCTCATTTTTCCTAGCTTTTATTGCTGCACAGATGTCAGATGATCTGGAGCATCCCTTTAGTCAGTTTGGGTCAGCTGTCCTGGCTATGTCCCCTCCTAAGGAGGGGAGAGCCCCACTCTAGTGGTGAGGGGGAGGGTATTGGAGAGACAGCCTTGATGTTGTGTGAGCACTGCTCAGCAGTAGCCAGAACAATGGTGTGTTATCAATACCTATTTAGCTACCAATACAAAGCACAGCACTATGAGGTTTCCTATGGGGAAAACTAACTTCACCTCAGACAGGCCCAATGCACCATCCACGTATGAGACAGGTGACTAAATGATCCTTTTACTTCATTTATTTTTAAGTCTTATTTGACTTCCAGCAGACTACAGATATACTCCTGTGGTTAGCTGTCAACAGAAGATACTCAACTTTGAGTTAAATCCTTCCAACTTTCTCCCATATCATTTGGTAATTAGCCGCACTTGTTACCTCATATTTAACTCTTATAAGAGTGTACCATATTCTTGCATTTGTCCAAAATGTCTACTAACATTTGATAAGCTTTATTTGTCCGAGNTCCTTAGAGGGTGATTTGATCTTTTCTGATGACAAAATAATCAAATTAATATTTCTAGCTATCCTTATCAATTAGGCAGCAGTACTTCACAGAGTTTTAATTATTTGTTTATTGTTAAATGCTGTGGTTCATTTTGCTGAAGCCACAGAGTGATGGTTTCCTAACATGCACATGTACTAATTTATAGGCAATTGGCACATTTCTTTTCTGTACTTTGTACAACTGCTTCATTGTTCCTACTGTTATTTAGAGCTATTCTGGAAATTCTGCATTATTGGACAGACACTTTACCAGAGTATTTGACTAAGTTAGAAACTGCTACTTAGGATGGGATGGGGAAGGGTAGAACCATGTTTTTCACAAAAGAGAATAAAATGAAAAACAAACCAAAACACAAAAACCCCATGGAATTTGTTTTCCTTTTCTTATGCTAAGGTAGGTCAATAACTTAGATTTGATGACGGTTTCATAATTCTAACCTTCTTCCTCTACTGCTCCCCATTTTTAAAAGAGGCGGGAAAAAACAGTGATAGTCATCAGAAAGAACCACCTGTACAAATAAGGCTCTAAAAACACACCTGTTTTTTATTGTACAAGCCTTTTATGTTTTTAATCAGATGGAGCATATCTTTTTCATAGTGTACTTCAGTCTGTAGAGTGGATTATGTTAATTACCCAGACTATGAAGAACACAGTTTAATATTTTTGCTAGAATTTGGCCTCCAGACTAGATTCTATAGCAGTTGTGTTATTATTAAATTGAATTGAAGTCATGACAGCAAGACAGAACTTTTTAAATATATTTTATTGTTGTATTTTCTACAAACTACGTTAGAATATAACTAATTTATAAAAATAAAAATACTCATTTTTCTCACATTCACCTGACTTTCTACAAGCATCTATTACCTATAATAACAGCAGGAATATTAAAACTTTGGAATGGCCATCTGTGGTGGGTTGACCTTGGCTTGATGCCAAGATGCTCACCAAGACACTATCACTCCCTTCCTTATCAGAAAGGGGTGAGGAGAAAATAAGATGGAAAAAACCTTATGGGGCAAGATAAAGGCAGTTTAATAAAGCAAAAGTGAAGATTGCATGCTGAAGCAAGGGAAGACAAAAGATTTATTTTCTAATTCTCATCAGGAGGAGATGTCCACGCACTTTCCTGGAAACGGGGCTTCAGTATGCGTAGCAGTTGCTAAGGAAGACAAACATTGTACATAATGAATGCCACCTGTTTTCTCCTCATTTTTCCTAGCTTTTATTGCTGCACAGATGTCAGATGATCTGGAGCATCCCTTTAGTCAGTTTGGGTCAGCTGTCCTGGCTATGTCCCCTCCTAAGGAGGGGAGAGCCCCACTCTAGTGGTGAGGGGGAGGGTATTGGAGAGACAGCCTTGATGTTGTGTGAGCACTGCTCAGCAGTAGCCAGAACAATGGTGTGTTATCAATACCTATTTAGCTACCAATACAAAGCACAGCACTATGAGGTTTCCTATGGGGAAAACTAACTTCACCTCAGACAGGCCCAATGCACCATCCACGTATGAGACAGGTGACTAAATGATCCTTTTACTTCATTTATTTTTAAGTCTTATTTGACTTCCAGCAGACTACAGATATACTCCTGTGGTTAGCTGTCAACAGAAGATACTCAACTTTGAGTTAAATCCTTCCAACTTTCTCCCATATCATTTGGTAATTAGCCGCACTTGTTACCTCATATTTAACTCTTATAAGAGTGTACCATATTCTTGCATTTGTCCAAAATGTCTACTAACATTTGATAAGCTTTATTTGTCCGAGAACAAATAAAAAATCATACAGAATGATAATAAAAATGCTATGAAGAAAATTTCACTTTGAATTTGTCTACACTTAAATTATACAGCTTCTTAGACACAACTTTTTTTTTTCTTCTCTTACAGAAAGAGACTCTTAAATGAAGTGCAAAGCTGTTTCACTTGTTTGCTATAATGTCCTCCACAGCACAGGATGAAAACAAAGGAGTAATCTAGCCCAACCTTTCCTCTGACACAGATTTAAAACTATTAAAACAATCTTGAACATACGTTTCTGATAAGTCCTTTAATAGATTTTCTTTCCACGTGCTCATTCCATTGTTTAATTGTCCTTATACTTGATTTTTTTTCCTAATGCTTATTTTTGGTTTGTCATGACTATAAATTAAACTCTATCATCCTTATTCAGCATGATAAACAAATTATCAGTCTATTTTAAAATATTTTTAATGAATCGAGATTATTTTTCAAAAAAATGTATTAAAATATTTACAGTTCTGAATTTCCTTATAAAATGCTTCTGTTACTAGTATATTCACTGAACATAATAATGCACACAAATATTTGTTTTAGTACTGTTTTCATGGATCACTCCCTATGAGCTCACCAAGGTTACTGTTAAGTAGCAAGTGATATCTACATTTTGAGTAAAGGTTTTCATCCCAATAAGCAGTACTGTTATATTTATTTACTGTATGCCATTTCTTTGTAATTTGTTTATGAGATTTCATGTAGGTATGTGCCTTACAAAGGGGAAAAAACAGTCATCTTCAGCGCCTCTTCTGCTTCCTTGCTCAGTTATCTAAGGTAAAGGGGAAGTTAGATTTTTTGACATTATTTGATCTTGATAAATCTCTTAGATGTTTCTTACAATCTTCACACAATTCTTCATACAATTACCTTCTTGGTATTTACAAATAGATTGTTTAATAATCTGTCCTACTACTTCTTCAGGTACCAAAAAAGGCTGTAGTTGTCAGCAGTAAATCCCCTACATACATTTTATCTTTTTAAAACACAGGTACTATATTTAGTGTTTCACTGTCTCTTGAGATTTCATCCTTCCTTCATGAATTTTCCATAATACTTGTCAATGGCTCAAAAATGTTTTTGGTTGCCTTCTTTAAATATAGTGAATTTCATCAGAACCTGCTATCTCAAATACCTTTGTCTATATATCCTTCAATCTTTCTTCATTCAGGCCCATGTTTTTACGGTGATTTTACTTGTTAAATATTTTGTCACAGCCAAACTCTTCTGTTAAGAATGATGTTAAAAATAAATTGACCTTTTCATTCTTCCTTTTTTCATCTGCTCCTTGTTTATTTTTCCCATTGAATAGTCATGTTATCCTTTCCTGACAACAATTAAGAAATCCTTTTACTGTCATACCTGGTACGCACTCACTAGCTTTAAATAATATTTTTCCTATGCATATCTGATTTTTTTTCTCCGTTAAATTCATATTCTTTTTTAAATCTCATTCTGCTTTATAGATTCTTATTTCCATTTCTGATCGTATGATTTCTTTTTAAAGTTGGGTCACTGAAATTTTTTCATGCAGATGTGTAGATATGTACTTGTCCATACATAGCTACCTTTCTTCCACATCCATTCTTGTTATTGAGCACGCTGGAAATTGCCAGTTGCCCTGAAACTCCATTTTTCATTTTTTATTTTTCCTTTAAAATCCTTCCTTTGGGACCAGTTTCCAGAGTTTCCTGAAGTTTTTCTTTTTTGAAATCTATTGTCACATTTTTGCTGCTGTCACTCCTTTCTTAACTCACAATCACAGACTATATTATTTCATTTTCACTTTCACACTAATTGCCTTCCACCTTCAGATTCTGAACCAGTTCTTCCTGTTAGTCAGAAGTAAATCTATTGTCAACCCCAAATTGTTAAAAATTCATGAGTCAGGCCCCTTAAACTTCTAAGATTGTTATGGAAAATAAAGTTTTAGTTTCTCTACTTTTGCCTTTTGTCTTTTCAGCCTCTAGAGTGCTCTGGAGTTAATTTTTCATGCATTTCTCTGCAGTCATGAGGTCTAGTGACCTGCTTTTTTAGAAAGTGAAACTTGAGATTTTCATCTACTCTTATTCTTAAACTGCAGGGCTTTAATACTGATCATCATGTGACTCTTCACAAAATGAAGATTTTCTATATTAGGTCCTTTGAACACTTGTGAAAAAGTAGTACTGTATGAGTATTTGCAATCTCCTGCTACTGTGTTTGCAATATTTGATTATTGAAAAACTCCTCTTCTTCAGCTATTTTTTATTTCTTACACTAGAAAAAAGTTGAATCTCCTCTTCCCCCACAAGTAGTTTTTACTAAATTATGTGTCCTAAGGCTTTCAATAAACTCAGATGGTGAAGGAAGTAATAGTGGCATTAACCTTTAACATAGCATAAAACTCAATGTAATAAAATGAAATAAAACATACAGAATAGACGTAGGGTCTAATTTGCTGTTGTGTGTCATTTCATAAAAATCTGTTTTGTGGTCTAATAAATAATTATCTATGTTATAATATGATGGTATAAAAGCAATTTTCTCCTAATCGCTCTTAGAGGACTTTATATTTTTAATTGTATGCTGTAGTTGTAATTGTTTGAATTTGTCCTACTCTATAAAAACTGTAACCAACAATTTCTGTTGGGTTTGATATTCACTTTACGTAATTGATTTTAGCTTTATTTTAAATTTGTAATCAGGCATTTGAATGCTTACATTCAATAATGTAAGTGTGCCACAACTTGTCAAGAACACAGACTACTATCCATTGCTGCTCTTTCATGTGGGCATGAATGGAACTGAAAGACAGAACCTGGGCAGAAACAAGGAAGACTATAAAGTCCTGGGGGTGTGAGCAAAAAAATGCTGGTGCTCAAGCTATCTGTTCTTCCATTTTACAAGTTTGAGGAAAGGGTACAGCCAGAAATGGACATGCAATGCAAACCAACTTCTGGCATCTTGGCTGATGCCAACATGAGGGTTTTGGCTTCTATGACAACAGGACATTCTTTGATGACTATAACCTACTAGGGAGGGATGGAATCCACGTGTCTAGAAGAGGCAAGGAAATTTATGGCAGCAGACTGGTCAACTTAGTGAGACAAGCTGTAAACTGAAGGACTTGGGGGGTCAGGGTTCAAAGTGGCAACACTCAGGCAATTTCAACCAACTGGGGAATAAGCCAGGCCAGCCAGAGCAGTGGCAAATGTTCCTTAGCTTCCTCCCAAGGTGTGAATCAGAAGACCAACCCCCTCAAGTTGTATGTATACCAACACATGCACACTAGGGAACAAATAGGAGGAACTGGAGGTCCACATCCAGTCAGAAAGTTGTATCATAAGAATAACTGAAACATGGTATGACATCTCACATGACTAGAGGATAGTGATGGATGGCTATAGGCTGTTTTATAAAGACAAGGCAGGGAAGAAGGGGAGGAGGAGTTGTGCTCTATGTTAAGGAGAACCTTAAATGTAGAGAAGTCAGCTACGGTGATTGTGGAAGTCCTATTGAATGCTTCTGGGTCAGGATCAGAGGGGTTGTCTCCAAGGCTAATCTTACGGGAGGCATCTGCTACCAACCTCCAAACCAAGATGAAAAGGCCAACAAAGCATTATTTGGGTCACTTAAACAATCTTTGGGTCAAAATAACCCGGTTCTTATAGGTGACTTCCAACTACTTAGACATTTTTGGAAGAACAATACAGCAGCTCACGTTATCCATCAAGTTCGTGGAATGCACAGAGGACTGCTTCCTCACAGAAATGTTAGATGTGCCAGCCAGGAATGAGGCACTGCTGGACTTGCTACTTACAAACCAAGAGAACCTGCTTGGTAATATCTTAGTTAGTGATAGCCTTGGCTACAGCGATCACAATACTGTGGAGTCTGGGATCCTGCTGAGCACACTGAAGGTTAATGGTAAGATGAAGTGTTTAGATTTTAGAAGAGCAAACTTCAGAGCTCATCTGGGAGGCGTTCTGTGGGAAGCTTCCATGGAGGATAAAGGAGCTAACATGTGCTGGGAGTTTTTCAAGAATGCTCTTTTGGAGGAACAAAACCAGTTCATCCCCATTAAAGGTAAGGGAAGTAGGTGGAGCAAGAGATCCCCTAGGCTTAACTGCAAGCTTCTGAGTCTAATCAAAAGCAGAAAAGAAGCATAGCAGAGATGGAAAAGTGGACAAATACTGATTGAGAACTACAAGGGCATTGTCAGGGTGTGCAGAGATGCAGTTAGAAAAGAAAAAGTTCAGCTCAAATTGAAACTGGACAGAGATGTCAAAAACTACAAGAAAGGGTTCTTCAGGTACATAAACAATGAGCAGAAACAGAAGGAAAATATTGTCCCGCTGTTAAACAGGAGAGGTGAATTAGTCACCAACAATGTTGAAAAGGCAGAGGTTCTCAACACTTTCTTCACCTCTGTCTTTACCAGCACTATTGGCCCCCAGGCCTTGGGAACAACAACCCAGGCTGATGCAAAACAAACACAGACTCACAGTCAGTGAAAGAAGAGTCAGTACCCGAGCTATTACAGGACCTTTGCCCCCACAAATAGATTGGCCCTGATGCTATCCACCCAAGGGTGCTGAGAGCTGCCTGACATCATTGCAAGGCTGCTATTCATAATCTTTGAGAATCATGGAGACCGGGGGACATCCTGGAAGACTGGAAGAAGGCTAATATCACCTCCATTTACAAGAAGGTCTTAAAGGAGAATCCAGGAAACTATAGGCCCATCCGTCTTACTTCAGTCCCTGGGAAAGTTATGGAATGAATCCTCCTGTGGGCTACCACAAGTCAAATGAAGCATGTGATTCAGAAAAGCCAGCATAGATTCACCAAGGGCAAATCATGTTTCACAAACCTGATCACCTTCTGTGACAAAGTAACCTTCTCAGTTGATGTGGGGTGAGAGGTGGACATTGTCTACTTGGATTTCTCCAGGGCTTTTGACACAGTTCCCTACATCCTCCTCTTAGAGAGACATGCGTGTGTTACAGTCTAGCCAAGAGGTCTGTGCGGTGGGTGGATAACTGGCTGATAGTCTGCACCCAGAGTGTGGCGGTAAATAGATACTTTTCAAACTGGGAATCTGTCATAAGAGGAGGAGTCAGGGATTGATACTGGGCCCAGTGCTGTTTAATATCTTCATAATAGATCTGGATGATGAGATCAAGTGTACCCTGACAAAGTTTGCCAATGGCACCAAACTGAGTAGGGAAGTGGAGACTTTGTGAGAGCCACCCTGCAGGAAAACCTGGTTACATTGGAAGAGAAGGCTAATAAGAACCTTATGAAATTCCAAAAATACAAGTGTAATGTCTTGCACCTGGAAAAACATAATCCAGGAATGCAGCACAGACTAGGATCTACCTAGCTGGGGAGAAGCTCTGTGGAAAGGAGTCTGGGGGTCCTGGTAGACAATAAACTCAATGTAGAGTGAACAGTGTGCTGCAACAGCAAAGAAAGCCAACCAGGATGCTGGGTTGCATCAGCAAGGGCATCACCAGCAGAGATAAGAAAGTCATTATCCCACTCTATTCAGCGCTAATCAGGCCACACCTGGAACACTGTGTTCAGTTTTGTTCCCGCTGTACAAAAAAGATGTGGACAGAGTGGAGAAGGGTCACAGATATGATCAAAGGACTGGGAAGCCTGCCATATAAGCAAAGCCTGAGAGACTTGGGTTTGTTCAGCCATGAGAAAAGAAGGCTTAGGGGAGACCTTATCACCACATTCTGGTATTTAAAGGGTGTCTGCAGAGAAGATGGAGACTCCCTTTTTACAAGGAGTCACATGGAAGAGACAAGGGATAATGGATACCAGTTACTTCAGGGGAGATTTTGATTAGACACAAGAGGAAAATTTTTCAAAATGAGAACAGTCATCCATTGGAATAATCTCCCCAGGGAAGTGATAGATTGCCCATCATTGTGCACTTTTATGATTCAGATGGACAGGGTGATGGGCCATCTTGTCTAGACTGTGCTTCTGCCAAGAAAGGTTGTACCAGATGATCCTTGAGGTCTCTTCCAACCTGCTATTTTATGATTCTATGATTCTATGAATAATTAATCTATCAGTTGGAACAAAATTTTGTTGAAAATTGATTACTTTGTAAAGGTTACAAAAATATGAGTAGCCTGCAATTTTTATGTGAACAGTTACTACAGTATTAGTTGCAATTAACACACTTAATGCCAAGCAGCTGGGCATACAGGCTCTCTCTTTACTTCTTTCCTTCCAAGTAAATATCTATACATCCATTATGTTTTGTGCTCAGTCAGTGTGCTAAAATATAAGATACAACCTCATGCCATTCTTCAGTTTAAACCCAACCTTTGTTGCCTGTGGTTTGATTCATCATGTTTTACCGATCAGTTTCACTGTCCATTTGTCCTATGTGTTTCATCAGTATTAAGTCACTTCAGCACTACACTACTGGTACTTCTGAGTACACCTTTTTTGTTTGCAAAATTCAAAAATTTGGATGGGATTTATACGTAGCTTGTGATTAAGATGCTTGCAGAATTGTGAGGACAACATCCATCAAACTATCAACATTCTCCATAAGACAAGACGGATTTTTTCAGCCAGTGAAAGGCAGCTGGCTGGAGAAGAAGACCTCTTTCTGCCCCAGAACTTTATTGTGATTAGCAAGTTTTACCAGTCTGGTGATGCAGAGCTAATTTAATAATGAAAATATATTTACATGGCTATTTACATACAGCATTTTGTAAGGTGCAGTGAAATGTAATTTCACAATCTAAGTCAAATGAATGGGTTAATTGGTATTATACAACTCTATATTACTGTATTCTCTAGATTTTTGAGAGTTTTTTTGTTTTCATGCATTAATTCAGAGAAAATTTCCATGTAAAAATGTAACAAAAAAGGAAAAATTACATGGAATCAACCAATTGTCTTATCGTTAAATCATAAAATGCTATGAGGAGAATTTTGTTCTTCCAGAATTCAAAGTACAAAAGCAACATTAAGTAACAGGTGCAGTGTCATTGCAAGCAATATATAGGAAATCTATTTCATAGATTCTATTCATATTTCATAGGAAACATATATATTTATAAGAATATAAAATGAAAAAATATCCCACAAACAGATTTATCCTGCAGGGATAAAGGTTTGTAAGAAGTGTGAGTACAACTCAAGTAGAAAATGTGGAAGTTAAAACTTTCTCTCTTTTTTCTGCCTCATCATTCGGGAAGAAGTGTTACAGATTTTACTTACAATATATAACTTAAATAAGGCTTTTGCTTGCACACAGCTGTAAAGAACAGACTGTCCTGATTGACACTTCCTTGGGTCTTGCTTTTCTCCTGGCAGCTCCTTCTACAAGTGCTGCTTCCCTGCTGAGTCCATCCTCTCCTAGTGAGAATCAAAGACCCATCAAGCTGAGTTATGGGATGCCTCATTTTTTGAAAAGCCAGGTCAGGCAAATAGATGCTGAAAGGTACCATGTGATTCATGTGACTACTCTGGGGCCTGAATGATACTTCTAGGTACTTCATATACTATGGAATAATAGTAGTTCATTTGTCTACAAAAATGAACTCATAAAATTAATTAAATAAACTCAGTTTAGTTTATTGTAGTGTGTTAATATTAAAATGAGTGGTTTTGAACTCTGCATATTTTTCAGTCATCTCTGTTAAAGCAATTATTTAACATTGTTACTTGATACCGTGTAATATTAACTGTGAAGATACAGAACAACCTTCATTTAATGAGAGAAATTTCAGGATTTTTGTCCAGGAACTAATATATCTTTTTAAAAAATCCTGATTTGGAACAATCGAGCTCTTTCACAGTATCACTGTTGTATTAAAATACAGAATGATTGCTTTCACTTACCCCATTGAAATGTTAGAAAGTGTAACTCTCCATTAAATTCTGAATTGTTCTGAACAGTAGGTAAATACAGCCTGGATTTTTTTTTTTTTTTTTTTTAATAGGGAGTGTACCATAAGTTTTCTCCTAGACACAGAAGTAATTTGAGAGAAGTCCCAATACACAGTGACTGTGCACATGGAGAGTAAGTGCAAGATGTACCATCAGTCTGTACCTCTTTAAGCAGCCTTGGAATGAAAATATATGAAAATCTCTTAGTCACGCAACAGATCACCAGTAAGTAGATCACCAAGTGTTAAGGCTGTTTTAGCTTATAGTTTAAAGACCCTAACTATCCATTGTTTCATTGAATATAGACCTGAATTTCTTAAGAGAATAACAGAAAATCTAAAATGCTTAGTAATGGTAAAACTCACATACACAAACAAGTAGGCATTAAAGTTTGCATATACAGCTGGAAATACCTTCTGAAATTGGAACTGAGCGTTGCTTAAGGTGTGACTATGTAGCTGCAGACTTGTGCACAGGATTAGACCTCCTATTCAACAACAACAACAACGCAATACTGTAAGTGATTCCATGATCCTGGTTTTGTGTCTTGGAAAATAACATTGTATGTCTCGTATCCCAGGCATAGGCTCTATAATGGCAGAACAATGTACTTCATAGAAAGAACTATCTATATGTTTACAGTGAGTATACAGGACCAACGAAGTGCAAATGGTTGTGTTGTCAATTTTTACTGATTTGGGATGAGAGATCTTAATTTGCAATAATAGTACCTTTAGATTATCAATATAAAATTAGTACCCACACTCACAAGCGAAGACAGTTTGGTGAATAGTGACAACCCAAAGCAGAATACTCATGAGGACATTTAGACTAGTAGCTTTTCTGGAGTATCTATTTTGTATGCACATACATACATACATACTGAAGCTGAACTACAAAGTTTTTTAATTTGTCTAGGAGAACAATATTTGGTGCAAATACCAAAGGCCATGTGTGCTTCAGTAATCTGTGGGTTTCAGTACTGTCATTAAAATAATACTGTAGATCCAGAGATATATTTAAAATTTTAGGAGCACCATTAGTCCTCTTGGAAATGCTCTCAAAAAAAAAACCCCTCACAAAATTAGAGCATGAAGAATGAAATAAATTCTTTCTACAGTGACTGATACAACTGAAAAACCTATAGGTGAGGTCAATAATAATGTGAAGGGAAGATAGAGTGAGACAATGTTTCAAAACTAAGATTAGTCTAAAACAGATTGCACATGGTATACATTCTATCTGAGGGAAACCATTCAACAAACCCGTATTATTATAGAAGTATAGATACCAGCTGAATGTTGGGAGTTTTCTTGGGTACTTTTTGTCTAGAAGACATGACTTCCAGGTTTCTCTGAAATACAGAAAATATAACAAATGCAGTCTAGCCACGAGTGCAGGGATTGTTTATAATTATACCTACATGAAACAGTGTTATTATATCAACTTGAGGAAGTGTCAGTATCACACTGACACCACACAGGCTCTGTCAGTCCAAAACCAATACAGGATAATTCTTTTCAAATGCAGCAAGACCAGTGGTCAGGCACAATGGACTGTGAACTTTCAGTAAACAATGCATCACAGAAGAAGAAAACAGAGGAATTCCTTAAAATTTGTAATTTAGAGATGCTCTAATATTCTGGCCAGAGCCACAAAATCCTAGGCAGTTCCCCTATGGTGATGGAGTTATTGCTGCATGGGTTATGTAGCATAAGACATAAACTAAAATGCAGTTTTTGTTTTTATTCTTTGCAGTTCTTGTTGCCACTCACAATCCAAGTTCTCTTTAACAAAAGATTATATGAGTTTATGTGGAGTTAACAATAAGCTTCCAGTTTATACAAGTCATGCATGTACCAGGCCCAGCTATGGTGTGGGGACAGAGTTTATTTCGTTCTACATAAAGCACCAAAGTTAGAATCCACAGTAACTGGATTTATGACATTATTTCTGTGTGGCTGATCTACTGATAGCATCTTTCTGCTATGCAAAATGTCTCTGCTGACATCTGATCAGAGTGCCAGATATCTTCCTGAGCAGATTTAGTAGTCTGACATTTCTTTTTCTGACTCTTGGTCACAGCCATCTGAACCCCAGAACTGCAGATAGGAGAGGAGTTAGAAATAAAAAAAATCTACAATCCCATAAAAGGTGAAAACAGCTGCAGCTAGTGTTGCTGATGAAATATGATGCTTGCTGTGTGTGACAAGAAGAGGACTAAGTGTCATTTTCATCAGGTGTTTTTGATGAGATGATGTGGACTTGGTAAAAGGTGGTACCACATTCTACTTTTTCATGTCAGTCATCCCGTCTATCATAGATTTTTCTTCTCTAGTTCAATAGATATTTAAATGTTGTCTTTCTGACTTACTCTTAACAGTACCTGTCCCTGAGGGAGACTAGCCACTCTGGAAAATCTTCACTGAAATCAGCTTCTCCTGCAGCTTCATTCTTATAGTTCATAAGATCAAATATTTCACTCAATTTATAGCAGCACACGAACAATAACAACAGTTATCAATTTGAATTATGATATTAATATGCCTTTGCACATTAACTTCTATTTTCAGCTTTTGTTATAATTTTTAAGAATGTAGTTTTATACAATGAGCAAAAATTCAGTTCATCTGGGCACTTTAATATTACTTATTTATTATGATTTTCACACCATTTAACCTTATTTTCCCAGTGTGACTTTTTGTTGTGCAGAATGCCCAATAACTCCACAATTGCTATGTAAAATGTGCTTTACATTATAGGGTCCTAGCTACAGCATGTAGATCTTTTCTTCACAGAAAAATGAACTCAAAGAATTAATCCATACTGGTATGCTTTTAAGTCACAGGGCAGTATGCCACCTTTGTACAGACAATGGTGCACCATTTACTTCTTTACTCTAAAATATGTGCACGCTGAGTTAAAAATTCTAAGTTACGCTGTCTGAGTTCTTGAAGGAAGTTCATATAGTGTTATTATTTACATTATTGAGCTCCTTGTGTGCTTAGACACAGTATTGAATGGGCAGTCATCTGGCTTCCTAGAAGCAATGAAGTGTGAGTTCATTCATAGTTTCTGTTGTACTTCTAATTAAAAGCACTGTGAGTGTTAATCCAATTTTGAGGATGATTGATATCCATGGCTCTCCCTCACCAATCTCTTTTTCCCTTCTTCCAGCCAGTAGACTCCCTTCAGCCTCTGAACACTTCCTTCAGCAGCTGCTGTAACCTGTTGCCCTTGTTGATGCATCAGTAAGTGTAGCACTGAGCATATTTGCCACCGGAGTTTTTTTTCCAGCTTTAGTGTAGTCTGATTATTTCTGTTCTTTAGGTAATCACTGCAGCAATTGACCAGATCTTCATTATTTCTTTGCAAGACTGAGATGTCTATCTCCCTCCTTCAAGAGACCTGCAGAAGATGGTCACAAGGCTGTGGCATATCGTACGCATTATTCCTTTTCCTGTTAACTCACCTGGAAAATAGACTGTAGACATATATTTCAAACAAGAAAAACAGGCAACGGGTAGCAAGATTTGTTATAAGATTTGTGGATGAAACAGCAAGATTCTGATGCAAAGGACCACTGCATAAAAGGAATGATGACTCCCAAAGGATATAAAAGATTTGTTTGAAAACTGGTTTGCTGTCACCAAGAAGAATCCCAGAAAGGCAATGAAAACTCAATAGCTGGTGTCCCTTCTCTTCTGTGGCACAAAGAAGTGCTGTCCAGACCATTAGACATATATGCTTTTGTAAGTGTGAGAATGTGGTTACAAGAGACTGAGTGCACGAAATTTATGAGCTTAAGCATCAGTAGAAACAAATTACTTATAGCTTCAGTAAATAAGTATCACCTTCCCCTTTCATAAGATCTCATATTAGATTTTGTTACATTAATTTCCCAAACTTGGACATTTAGGGATCTATAAGGAAAGTGAACTAGATCTCTAAGCACTTACGACAGTCAGTTCAGGTCTGCTCATTATAAACCCAGAGAGGCATTTAGCTCATTCTAAATTAACAACTTATTATCTGAATAACTCTCTAGACTCCAGTCATTGTATTGACTACTACTGCATTGGCTTAATTCAGGTTCCCAAACGTAACTGTTTAATATGATCTGAGATATCCTAAATTGTCAGAGAAATATCACAGATATGACACTGGAAGATCTACACTGCTGTTGACTGACACCTGGAAACCAAAGGAATACCTTGACTATATCAAATAGTATGACATACATATGTTTATGTGAGTCAAGATGACCTCTTTTAACTACAAGGGAAACTTATATAGCTCCCTTCTAGATACCTACCTATGTCTACACACTTAATGTTTTACAGAGATTAATAAATTCTTTGATCATTGGTACTCTTGGGAAGTTCTTGTGATTTTGGGAAAAGTATTCAATTATATGCACTTGAAAACTGTATTAAAAAACAAACACACCAATTCTTAGGAAACTTTAATAGGGTACAGGTTTATTTCGGTTTTACATGCATTGTCATATGATCACAATGGGTCCTAGCCAAATAAGAAAACAATGTGTCATTATTAAAGAAACAGATTAAAGACAAGCAAGACATACCTCCTCTGTTCATTTTAAAAGTTCTGGAAGCATAAATTAATGACTGTACTTTAAAATTTAGATTTAAGGGGAAAAAATCCTCTAGAATAAACAGAATGACATAAAATCTTATGGTCTTGAAGCAAAAGTTAAGCTTAATGGTGATGACTCAAAATCCTTAGATATAAAAGTGCAGCAAAATGACGTTTTCCTTATGTGTCCATTTCTGTTTTACTATTTGAATGCAATTCCAGGCAACCATTTTCAATGGATAAACCTACCCTTTTGATGTAACTCTGCAGTGTGTTATTTATTTCAGTATGACAAGGGATTTGACAGGAAGAGGTCACCGTAGTCTATATTACATTACTGTGGCCAGAGAAAGGTCTCTTCTGCTCCGATTAAGACCCCAGTGACCATAAGCATGGATATGAGACTTTTTGTTTGATGTTTTGCTACCAGATACGGAAGTAGAATTTCAGAAAGTGAGATAAATATCTGGGCTGTTGATATCTGAGTAGTTGACCAGACACATAGGTGAATGGAAGGAATTTGTTTAAAATAGCAGCATCATTTGCACCGCCTTTTGGACACTTTAACCACCATGCAATAAAAGCTGGAAAGTTGAAATTCTAAATGTAATTAATGAGTCATAGTAAAGAAGTTATTCTCCAGATCAGGTACTATCTTCCCAAGTATGGCTTTCCAGATCTGACTGAGGAAAAGAAGAAAAAGCCAGTCAAGTGATACATTCATGGTCAGTGTAGTACTGAGATAAGGTGCAGCAGAGCTGCGAGCAAGCATGTAACAAACATTTCAAGGATCAATTGTGATTTTGACCAAATGAAATTGAGAACAACTTCAATCCAGCATGAAACTGGTAAAATGGTTCCCAAAACTGGTATTACTGTACAAATCTCTTTGTCTTTGGTTAAGATCAGTCAGTCTTGGAGAGATAAGAGTTAACCCTGAGAAGGAACAGAAATGCTACAGTAATGCAGTCTTAGTACTGAAGCTGATTCCAGAAGTAGACCACTTACAGGAATTAAATACAGACCTCCTCAGTAATGTAAGTACAATACACCTAAATACATAAAGTAGACCTTTGTGGTCCAATTAGGATCCCAAACAGCAGGGTTCCCCTCATTATTTCAATCTGGACAGGCTCCATTATTGTGATACTGCTGTTCTCATCTGAGCTATTCTCTGCCCTTCCCGTTCTTTCTCTTTCAGTACAAAGTGAAACAGCATTCAGCTGTATTAAAGGTTCCATTAGGCAAGAAGACCGTACTGTGACTATCTGCTTTTACACCCTGAGTTAATTCCTGCTGAAATGGAAGCAATGATTTTTAATTTTTTTTTTAACAAATGCATGGCATAAATACAAAACATTACCTTGGTTCCAACAGTTGTCTCACAGTGATTTCTCCTTTGAAATTCCCAAGTGATTACAGTTAGAGTGATTTATCTTTCTTGTTGCCTTATTTTCAAACTTGTTTGCAGTTGAATTTGTTTGCCTTCAAATTCTATCTGTTGGATCTTGTTACTTTTTAAGCTTCTCTGCAGCTTCTATACCAATAAGGTAGCTGGCCTACAGGCAGACTTGTAGTTAAAGCACAGCTCTCTCTTGTGGACTGACAACCCTTCCTCTATGAAAGGTGTAGATTATTCATTCCCACTCTGTGGTCTGAACAGTAATGAAGTCCAACAACATGTCGTAATACAAAGTTTTATTGACACAGTAAGAATGATGAGCAACAATGCACCCATAAGGTAACTCACCCAATCACTGACAGCAAATACAGGATCATAAGTGATGACATGGCTCCAGTGCACTGTCACTGACACTTATTGTGGGGGTCATCTGGCAGCAACAGCTAATCATGCCAAAGCCTTCTGAATGAGGGTAGGAGTCATGACAACCCTTGGCTCCACAATAGTAGTGTGATCTTATACATATTTTACGTGAATAACGTGGGCAGCATCCTGTCTATGCTACCAATATCAGTCAGGAAGCAGGGCATCAGAAAGCAAAGTGATCTGCTAGCAGTCTGAACTTAAAAGGATAACTATAATTTTCCCCAGCCAATCCACTTTTTCAAGGATATAGTACTCTAATAAGAAAGTATGAGATGCTTCTTTACATGCTGAAGTTTAATCTTGGAATGCTTCAAGTTGACGAATAGATATTTATTCACTGAAAATATTTAAAAGACAGCTTCTTGAATGAGTTTCATCATAATAATGATGATGATTTGAATATTAGTTTTTCACCTTCAAGAGATATTTTCAACTTCTTTAAGAAATAGTAATCTAATTTATTATCTTTGGGGCTTCTAAGTAGTTTGTTGGGTTTTCTTAATACAAACTCAAATCATTTGCACATGCCAGTCCCATTCTGACTCATCATGAGTGCAACTATTGAAGTTTAAAGGATATTCAAAGTCTGAGCAGAGACAAACTGCACAGCCATCAAGAGACCAAGAGATTAATCTAAAATGTAGTTCATGAAAAAAACCCAAACAAAACAACCAGGTAAAAATAAAGGCATTTTCCTCTTTTCATGCCCCAAGACATCATGTCTCATTTGAACTACATTAAAATTCAAATTTATTTTAGATTTTGTTGTCTCCACCCCAAAAGTAGTTGCTTTTGCTCATACTGGAGCAAGTCTCAGATATGAACCTGAAGTTTTATGTCTATGAAGGAAAGAGAAGTGATCATTAGCCAAGGCTTATTTTTCATAAAAGATACTAAAATGCTGAAACTTCTGTACAAAAGTGTAATATATATTTGATTGCATGCAAGTAAAGAATGATTCCAGTGGCAAAATTGCTCACAAGCTTTCTACACAAAATGGCCAACCTTTGCAAATTAAAACAGGAAAATCAGTCACAAGCATGTATCTTCAATTTTCAATGCATGGGCAGAATAAAACAAAAGATTTGAAAGCCTAGTGCAAGTTGTGTCACCCTTAGTAAAATCTAAACAATATTTTATAGGTGCAAAGTTCTAAATGCAATCTTCTATCTCTTTTTGCACCCTGTGATGTCAACTATCATGCTTTCAGTAATAGGATCTACCTCAAAGCCTTTTTAGCACCATAGGATTTCTTTCTGCACTACTGGGACTTCTCTCTGATCTTGGGTAGTCTTTGGATCACAGTAGGGATGAAAGATCTTGAAAAGGAATGAATTAATGAACAAGCAAACTTTAAAGAATTCAGTTCTTTGTATCTTAATATGACACAAAGTACTTGTTCTAAAATTGCCTCTTGACATGAATAACTTTTCTATCATTTCCCTGTGCTACAACCCAAGGATCTATGCAAACTCAAAGCTTTATGCTGATAAATTACTGCATTCAGTTCTCATAAAAAACCATATCTGTCTTCAGAACTTTATAATGCTTCATGAAATCTGCCAATGTTTAACATTTCTATTCTCTGAAGCCCAAAAAGAGTTTGCCATTATCAATAACTATTTTTCCCTCTTGCTTTTAATATTTCTGACTTAAAAGCACAGATTTGTCTGGCACTTGAACTGTACAGTTTGAAGCTGGCCTGTAAAAACATCATTTATTGTTGTCCAGAAGTCATAGTCAACGAAGTATCCATTACTTATGAAACCACAGCTCCTGTAAAATGACTCTAATAGATGGCTTGAGTATTTGTAGCTCTCTTGTGACTCTTGTTTGAGATCCTTTCCTAATAACCACTTATACATAATCAGATGGACTTTATGCAACCTCATTCAGTAAATGGGCCATGTGAATGTTTCTCTATTACTGCCTCCATAGCTCTCAGACTACACAAGAGTTGATAGTAATTCCATGCAAAAACAAATTACTGTTCTAAGAATAGAAATCTCAATGGCCTTGACATAAGTCATTTCAAAATACAGTGGAGCCTAGAAGTAAAAGAGTGCTTTAGGGACAGAAAATTTGTTTGTTAGACTGGTTTCCTGTGAAATTGGTCATTGTACCCTTTGTTCTGGGGGGAAAAAAAAAAAAAGAGAAAGAAAAAAATAAGAAAGGAAATTAGTTTGATAAAATGGTTAGGCTTTAACATTTATGCTCCTCAAATAAATCCTTTACTATGTTGCTTTCACAGTTGCCCAGAAAGAATGTTTTTATTTTGCATCTCAATATCAAGTGAAAAATGTTTTGTCACATTGTTTATAGAGGGCAGCCAAATATATCACACTGCTTTGAATTACTTTAGGGTATTAAAAAATATGTCTTGTACTTTTGAGAACAATATGGACATGTTTAGTCCTAGTGTTAAGCTGTTTAGTTTCATTTTGCAATGTGTAAGGTATTTAATAATGATTAAGTAACATATTTTTCTGTAAATCTCATGTCCATCCTACTTAATGGCTGAGATATCAAACAATCACCACAGCATGTAAACCACACAATATGTAGGAATTAACATAGGTATTGTAAAAAGACAAAATGAGCTGTCACCCAATCACATAATTTATAATATTCATTACTGTTAAACAGACAACAGTTGAATACATGTTTTCTGATTCCAAATTTTCTGTAATTTTAGGGCTGCATTTGTTGTTTATGATTCTGTGCTTGGAAGAAATTGGCTAGCTATATTCACTTTTTTTATCATTCTGTTTTCTTTCAGTTTGGACTGAACTTTAATTTTTGCTATAATATGATTTTTATCTGTAGAGTTACCAGAGTTTAGAATGTTAATTTGTTTTCATATGGTGACTGAAAAAGCATATATCATACCATGTATTTTGAATAGCATGATACACACTCCTGACAGGAATTACTGTTCAATATTAAAAGGAAAGCCTACAAAATTATTGCATTTACAATCCAAAATTTTTCCTAAGCTTGTGGAGAACAGCATGGGACCAAAGCCAGCTAAACAATATTAAATTTGAGAAAGATTAGTCAGTGAGATTTGTCCTATTATGTGACTGCTATCTGCTATATATGATTTTAAGTTTTTGTCAGTAGGCAGTTTATTAAATTTGTGTGTACATAATTATTTTAAGAGAAATATATTACTATTGACACACATTTAAATTTTGACTATCACATTACATGAATTTTCCCAGGTTACACTCTGTCACAGAAAAAACCCTCAAACCCCTTAGATGATTTATGATGTTTGGGTTTCATAGATTAAATTTCAGCCAATCTCTTGCTATTTATATTATGTAAAATTATATAAGTGCATGTAAATTTTATCATAGAAGCTCTCCAGTTATGTGAAGAAACCATGCCATTTTCATAGAAAGAACCATACTTTACATTCTATTAATCTCAGAGTTCACAAAACACTAAAAATGTGTACTGCAAAGTAGCTAAACTCCTGTTTAGTAGTGCAGATAACACGTACAACAAAATACAGTGTTCCGTCTACACTAAATACTACATTGTTGTTTCGCTTTAGTATTATTATGTTGTTTTGGAGAAGGTAGAAACTGAAGCAAGCTACTTACTGGTGCTAGACTTGTCCCTTGCAGTAGTGCGATACTTTACATGTTACAAACAAGCAGTACAGCATTATTTATGCACTTTGTTCTTGCTCCATGTTTACGTCATTGTGGGCCTTTCTATTTTCTTCACTGACCTCTGATAATAGATTTTAGTTGAGTTTTGAAATACAGGTAGCACTTTCGTTCCAGTTAAATAAAATGGATTTGTTCTGGTATCTGTATTTCTAACTTACTTGCAATAAGGCATATGGTGAGGGGTTTCACTTAGTCAGAAGGCTCATGTTCTTGTGTCTGAGTGGCTGATAAAGCTTCCACCACAGAAGCGGGGAGATGAAGAGAGCAAAACAGGTTTCCTCTGTTAATTTCACCATCACACCTAACATCATCTTTTGGGAAACCATGTTTGCAGTCACGGTTCTCAGGATATGAGGGGTATATACTGACAATACTACCGCTCTGATTAAGCAAATACAAATATGGGTTGGGTAACATGACACCACTAGCTTTTGCTATGAATGATGAAAAAGCAAATTGAATGTTTTGTATCCTATGATAAAAAACGGTGGAATTAGTACTTGTAAAAGTAGAATTTAGGATTACAGTCCATAAATAAGATTTTGCCTCTGCCGCTCCATCCTCCACACACTTTTTCTTTGCTCCACCATGGTTTCCTCCATGGGCTGCAGTGGGACAAACTGCCCTACCATGTTGTTCACCGTGAGCTGAGGGGGATCTCTGCTCCAGCACCAGAAGAATCTTCTCCCCCTCCTTCTTCTCACACCATGATGTCTGTAGTGTTATTTCTTGCACTTTTTTTTACTCACTTCCCTCTCTGCTCTGCAGTGTTTCGCTCTTTCTTCAATATGTTTTCCCCAAGGTACCACCACCACAGCTGCGGGGCTCAACCCTGCCCTGCTGTGGGTTGATTGGAGCCTGCTGGCACCAGCTGTGTTCGGCATGGGGCAGCCCCAGCTTTCCTCAAACAGGCCATCCCTGCAGCCCTCCTTGACAGCACCTTGCCACCTGCACCCACTATAATATATTACATAAAATGTAATTAAAGTATGCCACTTACAATTTTAAAATTTATGATTTAAATTTAAAATGTAAATATAAAATGATAAGAAATTAATTTTTAAATTAAGCTAAAGGAAAAGTAAGTATATTTGAATATTATTATGAAACAAAAAAGGATTTTTTTACTTTATTACTTTTTTTCTGATTTGGTAATATCTTCATCGAATTGTTTTTACTTATCATACTGTGTTAATTCTAATTAAGTTACATTAAAATATTTTTTCAAAATATAAAAAAATACTATTGAAAAATATTTGGAAGTTCAGCTTAATAAAAGAAAAAAATATTAAAATTGTAACACCACTAGTCAAAATACCAGCTGTGTATTCTTATGTTATATTTCTCTGAGTGTGTGTTAATATTTGTTTAAAGTCACCTTCTGAACAAGTAGGTGGTAAACATTATCGATGAAATTAACAAGAGGACAATGACTTTAACTGGAAAACAAAAAAGAGTGAAAAACAAACTCACACAGGCTGATACCTGAAACATACAAGATTCAGAGAAAATTAGGAGATCTGTAAATAGTTAAGTAGCTCACAGGAGACTTAATTGCATGCTTTGATATGGCCCATCTATGCTGAACATAGAGCTTACCCAACAGAGTCACCCTGCACTGAACATACACTTCTTGGGGTTCTTTGGGACAAGCCAGACTCTTGGCACTATTTAGGCTATCCTCTCAACTTTATAGTTGTTTATAACTGTAAGAAACCATAGCAAACCATTGAAATTACAGAACACTATGTGGTTCCATCTACGTGTTCTTTCTCCCAGGAGGGTATTAAGTGCTTGAAGTAAGTAGAGTTACAACAACATATCCCGGGTTCCCTGTGAGGTTTTCCTCTGAGTAGTAAACTGTAATGCACTAAGATTTGCAAGAATCGAGGGGGTTTTCTTCCATTGTTGGCATGATGCAAAGCAGCCAGGAAGGGAAAACAGAACATGGTTCTCTTTTTTGAAATGAAAGATCAAGCATTTACCATAGTCTCAGAGCTCAGAAGATGCAACTTTTAAGATAATTTTGTCTCTCACCTTCCTTTCATTTGTTGAGTATTCATCACTGTGTCCAGAAGTTGATGATATGTTTTCTTGTTCTTCAGTTGCTTGTTTTTTTAAGCTTTTCACACATGTAAAATAGAATATAATGATAAAAAGTTATTGGGCATTTGAGGATAATTTACATACTTATGATAAGAAAAAAAATCACCAGTGTGGACCAACTAGAAGAAATAAATTATAGAAATGTGAAATAAAAATTACATACTGAAGTAGTTTGTCTCAAAATATAGACCCGATAGTCAAAACTGTGTGATAAAGGCATTTTCCATTGCCACTATTTAAGCAAGTGTTTATACAAGCTACTTTAATAAGGACCAACTAAATAACATTAAAAGTTTCTTCTTTTATTTCAGCAGACATTGGTTCACATCCTATACATGAAATAATTTATAACACTAAATTATACTTAGACTATATTATTTATTTTAGTCAATGCAGCTAATAAGAGATTTGGTTGTGTTGAACTGATGATCTTTTTGTTTTTCATAAACTCATTCAGTATGTATATAGTTACAACTGGGATTTATACCTCAACTGTAAAAGCATCCCAGCAGACGCGAGCCCTAATTACCTTTAAGTTTTACACATTTTGAAAGAAATCTTTGTTTACCACAAAATTATTCATTCATCACATAGAGAATGCACATAGATTGGCAATATTTTTAACATTAAAAATTACATATTTCCTCTGCAGATGTTACAAGCCTGCCTATGGCCAACCAATCTAATTTAATACACCATACTCAGGGTCTGCTTTATAGTTGAATAGTCTAGTTCGTTACAAAGGACATACAAAAGCAAATGATCTTTCAACTAATTCACTTGAAATTGTGGAAAATTATAAATAATTAATAAGTGGTTCCAGAATGCAAAATTTCAAACTGAATTAAAAAAATATTTAAAGGATATAAAATAATATTTACTTTGATATTTCAGTGCTGGTCTATGCACAGAAAATGTCAACAGATCATCAGGATAAAAGAAAAATTCACGCATCATCAGAGGTAGTATCTGACTATTCAGCATACACCCATTAAAGTATTTTCTCTTTTTAAACTTAAATGAATGTTTACATTCATTATCTTTCTAAAATTTGATTTTAGTAATGAATTTTTCCTGTCATAGGCTTCTTCTCGCCTAGTTATGCAGTGTCTGAACTTCTCTGACAAATATTTATTCAACAATAAAAACCACTTTCACTACCATTCATTTTACCTAGATCTGTGAAGAAATATTAGCTGTGACAGAAATTTTCAGTCTGACAATTCAGTGGAATAGGAGATTTAGGGTGATAACAAAAAAGTGGCACGTCTGAAAGATCACAGAAGGCAATAGCAATTTCATGTGGGGAGAAAAAAATAGAGATGTTGAAACAAAGTAGCATTGAGAAACAAAATACTGGGAAAAAAAAGATTGACAGTATAGACACAGCTTGAAATGAGTGTAAAGACTTTTCTAAGGTGGTGTTTTGGAAGAACAACAATGGACAGCCTGAAGAATTGAGAGTAAAAAAAGAATCATTGTGACCTGAAGGGGTGATTAGTTTAATAGGCAGAATTAGAAGGGAAAGACTGGGAAGAAATATTGAAATCACATGCCTTTTTGAAAGGCATGAAGAATAGCAACACTGTTATCAAAATGTTGTGGGTTTTTTTTTTCCAAAAGAAAAATATAGATGTATTGTGTTCATTGTCTGAGATTCTATAATGTTCGTGATGCAGTTTTTCTTCAGGACTTCAGTTTTACTTGTTACGATGCTGAATAAACTGCAGTTCCTAACTCCTGCATCCCATAAATCTGCTGATAACTCATATAACCAATACAGCACCATTTTCTTTAAAGGGAAACAAAGAGTGGCACCAGCTAAGTAATTATTTGTCAACCTGCCAGAACACCAGTGTGTTACCTGCTTTGGGCATACCAATAATGTGAATGTGTTTCAACAATTTTTCCATTTCAAACAGTTAGATAAATGTATTTTAATTCACAAGGATTTACCACTTTTTTCAGGTCCACTTCTTATTCAACTGCTGATTTTTCAGGCATCTCAGAAATGCTTTCTGTGTGTGACTCCTTTGCAGTATCTCTTTTTTTCCCTCAGCTATTTAATGAAAGTGCACATATTACTGAATGTCTCACAAACTTGTCATTTTCTCTTCAATTTTTTCATATTTGTGTCTTTGTCAAAGTTTGCCTTTTCCTTGGAAGTACTGTTCACTGACATTTTGCAGATTGTACTTATGTTAAACAATACCATCTTTTTCTAGCTGTCTCATTATACTGAATAGTTTGGTAGGGTATTATTTTTCTCAGCATAAATACAAAAACCAGATTCTCAAATTGAAAATACTAGGCAATGCTGGAAAATACTGATTTTTTTTCAATACTGAGTATTACTATCTCTTCTTCAATGCTGAAGAATTACAGTTATCAACCTCATTCTCATCATCAATTCTCATCATCTATGCATTCTTTAAAGATTTTAGAATTCTTTTGTGTACTTTCATGTTAGTGAAGTAAATATTCTTCTTAATATATGTGAAATAACTGACACCTGGAGATGTTAAGGTGGTGGCCTGGTTTGAGGTAAAACAGGACCAATTTTGTTCAGTAACTCTGCTTTCTAACTAGGCTCCTCTAACTGCTGACAGAAAACTGTTCTTTCTCAGAGCGGTAAGACCCGTGTTTACAGCTGATGCCGAGGTATGGTATGCAGAGAGGCCCTTGCTTATACTTATTGCTATAACAATCAAGGCCAACCAACTTTGTTATTTGCCCCATTGCAGGGTGGGAAGCGGAGAGGCATAGAGGGGTCCCATCTGTGGGGAGGAGCAGGCAGGACAGGTGACCCAAAGCTGACCAAACAGTGTATTCCATCCCATCTGCATCATGCTCCGTATAAAAAGCTGAGAGATGGCCAGCGTCCGAGGAGGACTTCATCGGTTCGTCTGCCTTTGATCCCGACCTGTGTATTCCTGAATCCAGTTCCCTTCTGTCGCTGAGTCCAGTGTGGGACTTCCCCAGTGCCTGCTGGTGACGTGATTGTCATCCTGGGAGCCTGATAGGGTTTTGTGTATATTTCATTATTTTCTTTTTGTTACTTTATTCTTTATATTTCATTTANATTTCATTAAAGTAGTTTAGTTCTTACTAAACTAGCCTCTCTTCTTCTCTCTCTCCTGCTCAGCAGGAGAGAGGGAACATCTGTCGCTCGGCTTGCTTGGGCCAATCCGGCCCAAACCCACGACAGGTGGAAATATGTCTATATGCTTATATAGATATACTATTTATTATAATAGTATCGTATCGTATCATATCGTATCGTATCATATCGTATCATATCATATCGTATCATATCGTATCGATATGCTCCTATAGGCATATGATACAGAAAAATATTTAATATATAGTATATTAAACATTATAACTATATTGTATATTTACATGAAATATAAATATTATGGCTGGACCAGAATATTACAGTTGACTGGGAAAAGGGAAACATCACTACCATTTTTGAAAAAGAGAAACAGGAGGACCCGAGGAACTACCAACCTGTCAGCTTCACCTCTGTGCCCAGTAAGATCATGGAACATATTGTCCTGGAAGATATGTGAACATATGTGGAAGACAGTGGGGTGATTAGAGACAGCCAACGTGGCTTCACCAAGGGCAAGTCCTGCCTACCAACCTAGTGGCCTTCTATGATGGAGTGAATACATGAGTGGGCAAGGGAAGAGCTATGACATCATCTATCTGGACTTCTGTAAGGCCTTTGACAGGGTCCTCCGCAACATTCTTTTCTTTAAATTGGAGAGATATGGATTTGATGGGTGGACTGCTTGATGGATAAGGAACCCACTGGATGGCTTCACCCAAAGAATTACAGTCAATGGCTCAATATCCAGATGGAAACCAGTAATGAGGTGTACCTCAAGGGTCCGTACTGAGATCAACACTTTTTAATATCTTCATTGATGACATAGATAGTGAGACTGAGTGCACAATCAGCAAGTTTGCACATGACACCAAGCTGAGTGACGCAGTTGATTTGCTCAAAAGAAAGGGTGCCATTCAGAGAGACCTTGACAGGCTTGAGGAGTGAGCCTGTGCAAACCTCATGAGATTCAACAAGGCCAAGTGCAAGGTCCTGCACGTGGTTCAGGGCAATCCCCTATATCAGTACAGACTGGGGGATGAAATGACTGAGCACAGCCCTGCAGAGAAGGACTCAGTAATTTTGCTGGCTGAAATGGACATGAGCCAATGTGCGCTTGCAGCCCAGAAAACCAATCATATCCTGGGCTGCATAACAAGAAGCGTGGCCATCACATTGAGAGGTGTGTCTCCCCGCTCTACGCTGCTTTCTGTGAGACCTCACCTGGAGTACTGTGCTCATCTCTGGGGTCCCCAACACAGGGAAGACATTTGTCTGTTAGAACGGGTACAGAGGAGGGCCACAAAAATGGTCAGAGGGCTGGAACACCTCTCTTAAAAAGAGTAAGACAGTTGGGGTTGTTCAGATTGGAGAAGAGAATGCTTCTGGAGCACCTTATTGTGGCCTTTCAATATATACAGGCAGTCTATCAGAAAGATGGAGAAAGACTTTACCAAGGACTGTAGTGATAGGNATTTCATTAAAGTAGTTTAGTTCTTACTAAACTAGCCTCTCTTCTTCTCTCTCTCCTGCTCAGCAGGAGAGAGGGAACATCTGTCGCTCGGCTTGCTTGGGCCAATCCGGCCCAAACCCACGACAGGTGGAAATATGTCTATATGCTTATATAGATATACTATTTATTATAATAGTATCGTATCGTATCATATCGTATCGTATCATATCGTATCATATCATATCGTATCATATCGTATCGATATGCTCCTATAGGCATATGATACAGAAAAATATTTAATATATAGTATATTAAACATTATAACTATATTGTATATTTACATGAAATATAAATATTATGGCTGGACCAGAATATTACAGTTGACTGGGAAAAGGGAAACATCACTACCATTTTTGAAAAAGAGAAACAGGAGGACCCGAGGAACTACCAACCTGTCAGCTTCACCTCTGTGCCCAGTAAGATCATGGAACATATTGTCCTGGAAGATATGTGAACATATGTGGAAGACAGTGGGGTGATTAGAGACAGCCAACGTGGCTTCACCAAGGGCAAGTCCTGCCTACCAACCTAGTGGCCTTCTATGATGGAGTGAATACATGAGTGGGCAAGGGAAGAGCTANGATTGGAACTAGATGATCTTTAACTGTCCTTTTCAACCCAAACCATTCTATGATTCTATATTTATGCTATATTTTATTATAATATTTATTATAAATATATGCCATATGGGCATATAGATATATATAAACACAGTTGATATCTAAATTCCAAGTATCACTTTAGATGTTTAGGTACAAAGGTCACAGTCACAAAAATCTACTTCTTACAGCTATCTAATCCCAGAGGTACGCGTCTGCTAGCTGTCTCCCTTTTAGACCTTAAACTTCCAGGAGACATCATATTCTGTTTCTGCCCAGAAACATATTCAACCCAAACTCATGGGTTGAGATAATGGTGNGGTGAGACACCAGACTAGGTTGCCCAAAGAAATTACAAATGTTCCATCACTGAAAACACTCAAGGCGAGGGCTTTCAGCAACCTTTTCTATTGGAATAATATTTGGATGGATTGGAACTAGATGATCTTTAACTGTCCTTTTCAACCCAAACCATTCTATGATTCTATATTTATGCTATATTTTATTATAATATTTATTATAAATATATGCCATATGGGCATATAGATATATATAAACACAGTTGATATCTAAATTCCAAGTATCACTTTAGATGTTTAGGTACAAAGGTCACAGTCACAAAAATCTACTTCTTACAGCTATCTAATCCCAGAGGTACGCGTCTGCTAGCTGTCTCCCTTTTAGACCTTAAACTTCCAGGAGACATCATATTCTGTTTCTGCCCAGAAACATATTCAACCCAAACTCATGGGTTGAGATAATGGTGGTTTAACAGGTAAAGCAAAAGCTCTGTATGCAAGCAAGCTAAATAAGGACTGCATGACTTCCTATTGGCAGGCCTTTCAATGGTTCAGCCATTTCCAGAAAAGCAGGACTTCATCACATGTAAAGGTTACTTGGAAAGACAGATTTTGTAACTCTGAACATCCCTCCTTCCTCCTTCCTTCTTCAGCTTTTTATTGCTGAGCACATGATACGGTGTGGAATCTCTCTTTGGTCAGTGTGGGTCAACTGGCCTCTCTGTGTCCCCTCTCAGCTTCTTGTGCACCCTCAGTCTACTTGCTGGCAAGANCTGCACGTGGTTCAGGGCAATCCCCTATATCAGTACAGACTGGGGGATGAAATGACTGAGCACAGCCCTGCAGAGAAGGACTCAGTAATTTTGCTGGCTGAAATGGACATGAGCCAATGTGCGCTTGCAGCCCAGAAAACCAATCATATCCTGGGCTGCATAACAAGAAGCGTGGCCATCACATTGAGAGGTGTGTCTCCCCGCTCTACGCTGCTTTCNGTGTAAGCGCTGCTCAGCAATAGCAAAAGCAGTGGAATGATACCAATGCTGGTTTTGTCACAGAGTGAAAACATAGCTCCGTAAGAGCTACTATGAAGAAAATTAACTCCATCTAACCCAAAACCAGTACACAAACACAACCCACACAAATCAAGATCTGGATCCATTCTTTTTCTGAATTTTCTAACCCTTGGAATACAGAAGCAGGTTCACTCTTGCATACAGAGGACTGATTGGAGGTATGATGTGTATATGCAAGTCAGTGGCTTCTATTTCTTGCTCTGTTGTGAATGCAGCAGGATGTGTGAGACTGGAGTGGAGCTCCTGAAGAGGCATGAGATTGGTGATCTGTGAGGAAAGCATTTCCCGACTCCTACTGAGCTCCTATTAGATGCNCAGAGGGCTGGAACACCTCTCTTAAAAAGAGTAAGACAGTTGGGGTTGTTCAGATTGGAGAAGAGAATGCTTCTGGAGCACCTTATTGTGGCCTTTCAATATATACAGGCAGTCTATCAGAAAGATGGAGAAAGACTTTACCAAGGACTGTAGTGATAGGACAAGAGGCAAAGGGTAGGCTTAGATTGGACATAAGGAAGAATTTTTTTACAATGAGGGTGGTGAGACACCAGACTAGGTTGCCCAAAGAAATTACAAATGTTCCATCACTGAAAACACTCAAGGCGAGGGCTTTCAGCAACCTTTTCTATTGGAATAATATTTGGATGGATTGGAACTAGATGATCTTTAACTGTCCTTTTCAACCCAAACCATTCTATNCCGATCTACTGTAGTGATAGGACAAGAGGCAAAGGGTAGGCTTAGATTGGACATAAGGAAGAATTTTTTTACAATGAGGGTGGTGAGACACCAGACTAGGTTGCCCAAAGAAATTACAAATGTTCCATCACTGAAAACACTCAAGGCGAGGGCTTTCAGCAACCTTTTCTATTGGAATAATATTTGGATGGATTGGAACTAGATGATCTTTAACTGTCCTTTTCAACCCAAACCATTCTATGATTCTATATTTATGCTATATTTTATTATAATATT
Source organism: Chionis minor (assembly GCA_013398295.1). Classification (NCBI taxonomy): domain Eukaryota; kingdom Metazoa; phylum Chordata; class Aves; order Charadriiformes; family Chionidae; genus Chionis; species Chionis minor. The sequence continues at coordinate 239,772 of VZSF01003173.1, read as the reverse complement.
TATTATAAATATATGCCATATGGGCATATAGATATATATAAACACAGTTGATATCTAAATTCCAAGTATCACTTTAGATGTTTAGGTACAAAGGTCACAGTCACAAAAATCTACTTCTTACAGCTATCTAATCCCAGAGGTACGCGTCTGCTAGCTGTCTCCCTTTTAGACCTTAAACTTCCAGGAGACATCATATTCTGTTTCTGCCCAGAAACATATTCAACCCAAACTCATGGGTTGAGATAATGGTGGTTTAACAGGTAAAGCAAAAGCTCTGTATGCAAGCAAGCTAAATAAGGACTGCATGACTTCCTATTGGCAGGCCTTTCAATGGTTCAGCCATTTCCAGAAAAGCAGGACTTCATCACATGTAAAGGTTACTTGGAAAGACAGATTTTGTAACTCTGAACATCCCTCCTTCCTCCTTCCTTCTTCAGCTTTTTATTGCTGAGCACATGATACGGTGTGGAATCTCTCTTTGGTCAGTGTGGGTCAACTGGCCTCTCTGTGTCCCCTCTCAGCTTCTTGTGCACCCTCAGTCTACTTGCTGGCAAGACAGGGTGAGGAACAGAAAAGGCCTTGACAATGTGTAAGCGCTGCTCAGCAATAGCAAAAGCAGTGGAATGATACCAATGCTGGTTTTGTCACAGAGTGAAAACATAGCTCCGTAAGAGCTACTATGAAGAAAATTAACTCCATCTAACCCAAAACCAGTACACAAACACAACCCACACAAATCAAGATCTGGATCCATTCTTTTTCTGAATTTTCTAACCCTTGGAATACAGAAGCAGGTTCACTCTTGCATACAGAGGACTGATTGGAGGTATGATGTGTATATGCAAGTCAGTGGCTTCTATTTCTTGCTCTGTTGTGAATGCAGCAGGATGTGTGAGACTGGAGTGGAGCTCCTGAAGAGGCATGAGATTGGTGATCTGTGAGGAAAGCATTTCCCGACTCCTACTGAGCTCCTATTAGATGCTTGATTTTTTTTTTTATTTTATTTTGTGAAAAAAATTAAAACCAATTTATTTTGTGGTGAAAAAAAACCAAAACAAAATGAACAAAACAGAACTCATCATCTAACATCCTGGCCCTTTCAAAAGTGTTAAAGCCAGTTATGGAAATTTTGGAAAGCCCAAAGAGATACAATGAAGTAAGGAGAAATATGTTCTCAACCATAAAATTGCATTCATGTTTTTGACAGGTAGAATATTCTAAATATAAAGAATTTCACATTTAACAAGCTACTTCTCTACTTCCCCTCTTCTCTCCCCCCACCAAATACTAGTGAACATCTTTGCAAGGATATTGAAGTCTCAATTTGTTACTGTAAAAGTCCTTGTTATAAAAGGCTGAAACACTTCAAATCAAAATGTAACCACATAGAGGAGTTTCTTAGGGCACAGCCTAAAGTTATTCACTATCAGAAACTGGTGAGAAAAGGAGTTACTGGAAGAAAACAAAGCAAAACCAAAAAGTCCCCAAATAAACAGCTATAAACTGAACTCTTTTCTCTTTGGAGTGTAATCTCATTGCACAGGTAGTTCTCTGGTTTTCAATAGCCTATACTACTGAAGAAGATCTGAATTGTCACTTAACACCATAAATGAGACGGAGAGATCTATTCCCATTTCAATTAGAGCTGGATAGACTACTCTAATTAACTTTTCAGTTGCTATCAGGTTTTTATTACAGACCTGTGACTCCCTTCTTGTGTGCAATTATTATATAAGCTCAGTCATATTGCTCCTTGACAATTTTCTTTCTGAAGTGACTTATGCATTTAGAGTCACCAAAGGCAGGCATACATACTCTTCTTCCAGGAAAGTGCAGGAACACCTTTCCTGTCTCCAGGGATCTGAAATAAAACACTAGAGTTCTCTCATTTGCTGTAGTATACTTTAAATAGGTATACTATCTAAAAGTATTGGAATGTAAATAAAATAGCAAAAACTCTTCAAGATTGTGCTGGTGTTTCTTCTCGTTTCTTAAAGTGTGAGTGAAGAACACTGAGGACTAGACTGTGTCTTTAATTTCTACTGCCAATAAAAGATCATCTATAACCATGGATGCAGAATGATGTAAATACTTAACTATGGATGTTATGGGTTGCTTGGCTATAAATTGACTCCAGCTCAAAGGCCGAAGAACGTTTCAGACACAGTCTGGTCTGGGAAGTTATCCATGCAGATTGTCAGAGAATAAGAATCCCCCCAGTCACATAACTTCTTGTCATCAGAAGATATGATTATGATATCCAAAAAAAGAGAGAGGTGAGAAGTGCCCTTTAACTCTCCCTCCCTACAGCTCTAGTGCCCGATGTTTCTTATGGATCTTGAAGGACTGTCTTGTGCTTGTCATCTTTAGGATGAAAATAACCCATTCCCTAGCATCAGTCAGCACTTCCAAGAACCGTTCTGAATGCTCTCACTATTTTTCCCAGAGTACTATATTCTTGACTGTCCTCAACCTAAAGAAACATTCAGTAACCAGTAGATAATATAATTTGATTGGAATTTATTTTGATACCATATTTCATAATTGATGACTTAGTACAAATAGAGGTGGCAGAAATTAGTCCATCACTTAGTGAGATTCAGTTTTCATATGTATGTTCTGAATTTGTCCCATTATCATTTAAATTTTTAAACTTCATAAAAATGGTAACTTATTTACTTATGTGAACAGAAAATCAGCATTTCAGTCATTCTGTCCTTTTCCAAGGTTAGTGGGAGCTGGTAATTTCACATACTAATAGATTCCTGCAAGTAATTAAAATACTCTTTTTTATGAAGATCAAGATTTAAAAGAAAACTATATGAGTAATTACTTTTCCTGATGAGTGCAGTCTGTGTTTTTCCGTTATTAGGAATGAATGGAGTTGATAACACAGGTCTATACCTCATATATTGACAGCTGCTGAGTTTTCATTAAACAGAACTTCAAACTTTTATTAGAGATTGTTGTACTTATTTTCTACTTCCCTCTTTGAGGAGTATTAAATACTGTATAAGTTAACTATATTTTAATGAGTTAGCACAGATCTTGATTCTAACTAATGCAACTACAGAGGGAAGTGAGTCCCACAACCTTTTTCTTCTGCAACTGTCTTGTAGCCTGATCCCTTTGGGGAATAACCCTAGATGCTCTGTGCAGACAGCACAGAATACGGAGAGACAAAAATTGGGACTGCGCCCACCTAAGCTCTTGACAATCATAAAGAAGTTCTTAAACCCTATCTTTTAAAGAAGAAGCTGAATAAAATTTCCCTTCTCTTCCTTTTGGACAGAAAGAGAATTTTACCACTATTTATACTCATGAGAAAGTGAACTCAGTAAGTAGTGGTGAATACTGTGACTGTTTGACAGCAGCAATGAGTTCGGAAAATGTGTAGGAAAAACACAGAGGTAGAACTGGCAAGTTGTTGGGCTCCTGGACGTCTGTGAAACAGAACCCTGTGGACATAGTATGAAATAAGGTCAGAACAGGCCCGGGTGTTTGCTACCAATTTAACAACCTTTTTCTTGTAGAGCATGCAAAGTTTATGATTACACATGATCTGTGTATCTTTGTCACGTCCTGTGTGTCTAGTTAACATCCTTTTTGGCATTGAGATGGTGCCAAACCACAGCTAACCCCTTAATATTTGCAGTCAATATTTCTTTTTTGGTCAGATATTTTCATAGAAATAATGACAAAATGATAATAACAATCCTAGATTAAGTACTGGTGGCAAGAAAGTAGGATTTTATTTTTTTAGGTAAGTGAAATGTACTTTGTTTTCTTGTATGATAAAGTGACACTTGAACATTTCCAACCTTTTAAGTTGGAAAAGCAAGCATGTACTACTCTGCTGAGTCATAATCCACTAAAATATACACTTTTAGAATTTGTTTATGGTAATGTTTAAAAATATGTTTAACAAATGGCAGTCACATATTGACTTGGTCTCTCTGAAGAATTCTCATTCTGGAATTTGTGGGTCATAGTAGTAAAGCACTGAAATACACAAAATATCGACACTGCCAAATTTAAAAACACAATATGAAATATAACACCTTTAAATATTTACATTACCTAGGAGGAAAAATCTAATTAATTTTCCAATAAACTTCATTTTATCAAAAACATCTACTAAATCTACTAAAAATATCTACGCAAAAAGGATGGATAGGAATAAAAAAAAGTCCTTTTTTTCTGTTTGTATAGACAATGTTCTGACAGTGGCTAACACACCTGCTCCTTCTTATCACCTTTTATGTGCTTTTTTTCCTCACCGAAATTCAACACTTGTTTTGGGGTTTCTTCTGAGTTCTGAAAGAAAATTGAAGGGTTGATATGTCTCTTTTTATGTTTGTGTTCTTTTTAGCTTCAAGGAAAGGGTTATTCAGCTTTAATTATGACATTTCTTGTTTAGTGGTTGGTTTGTTCTGGGCTTTTTTGCCTGTTTGTATTTGGTTTTTGGTTTTGGTTTGTTTTTAACAGTTATCTATGTAATTTTATTCTCAGACAAATGAGAGAGAAATAGCAGCTGTATGAGGTTTATTGTTTTGTTTTTTTTTTTTTCCAATTTGACACACAACTGGAAATACATTCAGTGGTCACGTTTATTAAAGCCCTTAAAATGTTTCCATCTCTTCTGATCAGCAAAAAAAGTGTTAAGGGAACCAAGTGATGAAATCACGTAATTCTTCACTGACATTTTTAAAGTTCACACCACTGAGGAGAGATTCCTAGGGATTGAAAAGCATCAAAGATAACTTCATTATATTCCTTTAAATGGTCATGAGGGAAAACAGTGACTTTATAATTTACTGGGAGAAAATACAGGAGCTCTCATGTGAAATGTCCAGAGTAAAGTAAACCCACATATTTTGATTAAGGATAACCAACATGGATTCAGGCAGGAGAGGTCATGCTTAACTAACCTGCTTGAGTTCTTTGAAGATATTACTGCCACAATAGATAAGGAAAATTGAGTGGGTGGTAGTATATTTAGATTTTCAAAAGCACTTAACAAGGTTCCACATCAGAGATTGACGGCTAAGGCAAAAATGTCATAAAATAGAAAGCAAAATGGAAGAGTAATGTAAATATTTCTCTTGATGCAAACTGTTTTTTAACTTGGAAGTGGTTTACATTGGGGCAGCCCAAAAGGTCATTTTGCTGTATTTCCGTTCATAGTTTCTGTTGGTGTGTTAGGCGGTGCAGCTGGGAGCAAATTCCAAGCATGAGGGTGATGCTCTGACTAGTGACAGAAGAAATACATAAGGAAAACAGTGAAATCAGATTTGAAAAGAGTTTAAATGTTTCAAACAATGAAATTTAGGGTGTTTTTAATGAGGCAACCATAATAGGCTTTTTTTTTTTTTTTGCTAGCCCAGGATATAATAGTGAATATTAAACATTTTTTTCTAGTTGAATATCTAATGTAAGAATAATTATAGATTCTTCTCAAGTTGTCTGGCCTGAATAGCAAATTGAGATATATGCTTGCTGCAGAAAGTTTTCAGGAACTCTATCTAAAAAGCTACATGAAGCATTAGCAAGGTCAGGTTGATGGGGTTCTGAGCAACCTGATCTAGTTGAAAATTTCCCTGGTCATTGAAGGGGGGTTGGACTAGATGACCTTTAAAGGTCCCTTTCAACAAAAACTATTCTAAAATTCTATTCTAAAAGTTCAAGACCAACTGCTTTCTACTTTGTGTAGCTATTTAAATCAGTATAGGGTAGTACTGTTAGCAACAAATTCTAACAAAATTGTACTTGCAAATTGTCTAAAAAAGGCTGGGGAGAATTTACCTAAAGTTTCAGGTGTTTGGCAGAAGAAAGGAAAAGGTGAAAAAAGAAGAGTTAGGAAGGGAGGAAGGAAGGAAGGAAGGAAGGAAGGAAGGAAGGAAGGAAGTCAGTCCACATACTTGAGAATATCCAGATCAAATTACTATTCATTTATCTTGAAATTTTCCAGTGGCTTTCAAAGGACTGAAGAACTGACAGTTAAATGTTACCAGGTCTTGAAAGCAAAACGTCAATAGAACCTCTTGAATAAGACGAATATGGAGTTCCTGCATCAGCGCAGCCAAGAAAGCAAGCCTATATAACTAGAAATGTGAGATGAGTTTCTGTACTTCTTTCTAAATTATAGCATTACGGAACTTACCTAAGCTCCAACTATGNGAGCAACCTGATCTAGTTGAAAATTTCCCTGGTCATTGAAGGGGGGTTGGACTAGATGACCTTTAAAGGTCCCTTTCAACAAAAACTATTCTAAAATTCTATTCTAAAAGTTCAAGACCAACTGCTTTCTACTTTGTGTAGCTATTTAAATCAGTATAGGGTAGTACTGTTAGCAACAAATTCTAACAAAATTGTACTTGCAAATTGTCTAAAAAAGGCTGGGGAGAATTTACCTAAAGTTTCAGGTGTTTGGCAGANTTCCTTTTTTTCTTTTTTCCTTTTCCTTCTTTCATTTATAACTAATTAAGTAGTAGCTCAGTTCCTCAGAAATATACCCTAAATACTCAAATTCACCTCCTATACCTAGCTGCATATTGTTTGCAATCAAAGGTTAGATTAGGGTTGCAATAATTTGTTTGCTATTGTATTATTACAGAATATTATAAACAAAAAATATTTTTCAGTTTTGTAGTTCTGCCAGTAGGTGGTACTAGAAGTTTCTACATTTGATAATAAATGTCTTTAACTTGAGTATTACATGTTGCTGTCATAACAAGTAGTGTGTTTCTACTCTTCTGAGAATAATATATTTGTATTTGATGCACTTGCACTCAAGGGCAGATTTTCATTTAGTAACTGTTTCTTTCAATGGTGGTATCTGTAAAGTAGCCTTTACAACATACAGCTTAGAATGTGTGATAAATGATTACAGCTATTAGTCAACTTTCAGTCAAAAGATAATATGCAAAATATATTTTGTAAGTAGTTTCCTCAATTTTAAAGCAGCTGAATCTTCAAGATACAGTGCAGATTTCAGCTCAAGAATTGTTTTTAGCAATAGTTGCTCTCTAGATTCACTAAGGTGAGTCTGTCAAGTATTCTTATTACTTCTGTTTAACTCACTATACAGGCGGTTAGGTCTTGGAAAATTGCATGTTGTTTTGCTGTGTAGGTTGTTTCAGCACATAGGTATACCTGAAGTAAGATGCTTTTAGTTTGGGGTTTTGGGGTTTTTTTCTTGCTTGAGGGACAGTGGGACTCAAATAACTGCAGAGACACAAAAATAATGCCTACAGAAAATACTCATGCAAGGACAGAAAATGTCTACATAAGGCCAGAACACTTGAAGTGTGGCAATACTAGCACTACTGGCCTCGCTGGCAGATGACAGTGGATGCAAGAAAAAAAAAGTATTTTGCTGCAAGCTGGTTGCTCTTAATAAACTGAGATAAATACCTCTATAAAACAAAAGAAATTAAAGCAGAATGTGAAGAGTCTTATCAAAGGTTCTCTGATTTCCAAAAAATGAGGGTACAATGCTTATTTGTGTATGAGTGAAATATATTTTCCTTGGAAATATCAGATAAAGATTAAAAAACCCTGGGAAAGAAAAAAAACAAAACCAAAAACAAACCCCAGAAATTAAATAATGCAATGGCATATTGCAATAACCTTAATTAAGACATTATCTTCAAAGGGTTCATTTGAGTCTAGATATGTGGCGACCAGGACAAGCTATTTGTCAGTTTTTCTCTCATTGTTATATTCATATGTGCAATAATAAGCAAAATAAAAGAAATTGTTCTTATTGACAATTTACCCTTAGTTGTATGGTTAGAATCCACTGCCATGTTGTGAAGAGGTCATGGATTCCGAAGTGGAAAGACAAGGCAATACTTATGTACTTCTCTCACAATATCTTTAATGTCTTGATCAGGAGATTTACTTCCAATGTTGGATAGCTTCTCTTAATAGTTTACATCAGTTCTTGCTGTTATATATATATTATGCCTTTTTATAGCTGAAATCAAACAGATTGTGTTCAAGCTGCTGTTTTCTAGAAGTGTTTGACAAAATCTGGAAGGGATATGTACTAAATTTTGTGTATTATGGATTGCATGCAAAATTACTGATCTGTCAAGGGCTACTTACTTACCTTCAAACCACTGTCTGTCTGTAAACTAAGAGTTTATTTGTTGTTGGTTTGTTCTTGCTTTTTTTTTTTTTTTAAATTCCATCTTTGCTGATTATTCAAGGACAGGAGTGACCTGTTCTCTCAAGGAACCTCATAGGATTTTATTTTCTCAACTGCTCACTGATCACCTGTAGGCTTTTGACAGGGTTGTGTTTTACATTTATAGATGGTAACCAGTTTTTCTCATTTTGTTCATGCACAGTTTATGGCCTAAGTTCCAAACTTTGGAGGATCCTGGGGTGTGAATGAACTTCAGCTGGCTGATAAACAAAGTAACCCACATAAGAGCTGAGATGACCCTGGCTATTGCAGACTTTCTTCTTGTCAGACTGAACATGCTGAAGAATTTCACAGTGCATGGGGATTCTTATATTTGTACTGAAAATATAACTGGTTGTAGCAGATGGGAGGACGTTTCATTATAATATGCACACGTATATTACGTATTTGGTTTCCAAAATACTTGATTGATTGTCATCAAGTAATATAATAAGTAGTAAGGTTGTCAGAGGCAGAAGTGTCTCATTGTTAATTTCAGAGGAGTAGCTCCTTTGACGATTAACTGAGTCAGAACCTGAAAGGGCAGTGCTTATGTTGTGATGGTACAAGGATTTAAGCATGACAAGTCACCTTTAAACAACGACTTCTGTCCTTTCTATGACAAGATTTCAAATGGGAAAATGATATAAAAACATGTAAAATCGGACATCTGAAGGAACATGGAGCCAGATCCTACCCTAGATAAATGCCTATCATCAGGGGTATTCAGGGAGTAAGGATTAGTAGCCCTCTAAAACCTCTGTGCTGCACAGTCAGAAAAAGAACAACAATTTTGAATATTGCCAGGGCACTGAGAGGACCACCAGTCCTGACTGACCCTGACCAGCCTCTTCAGGGGTCCCCCCACCCTGCCCATGACCCAGGACCCCATGTCAGTCCCTCCCAGGGCCATCAGTCCCTGCCCCAGCAATGCCACAACAAGACTGGTCTCCAGCTCCCCACAGCCCTTCCCTGACCAGTCATGGGCCCCACTGAGCTGGGCCCACCCACAGGCCCATGTCCTAGCCCAGCCTTGGGTTGTCCCCATCCACATGGAGGTGTCCAATGCTCAAGGCTGGGGCTGCCCTATTGCCCCCTAGCTGCCCTGTTCCTGGCTGGGGTCTGGGACAGACCCTGGTTGCTGAACCTTCCCCTGACAGACTGTTGGGGAGTCCCCCCAGGCCCCAACCCCCAGGGAGCCCCCAGCCCCTGCAGAACCCCAGGAAGTGCTGAGAGAGAACTCCAGAATCTCCAGCCGGGGACTGAGTAGAACTGTTCTGAAGATGAAACTGGATTTATCAACATATGATTTCACTCCAAGTTTTTAATATCCAATATAATACAATGTATTAATACTGTAATTTGTGGTGGAAAAACTAAGCCTTTCTTTGCTTTCATGGCTTAATAAATGAAGATCTCCTGAAAGCTTTTTTTTTTTAGGCGCTGAGAGTGATGTGATATCTGGATCCTATTTCCAAGTCTCATGCTATTCCAAAGTCATGCCAAAGCTGACTAAATGAATCACCACTTAAAGACAGCTGGCAGCAACAGAAATTCAGGCAGCAAGATTCATTTAACACATTGATCCATAATGGTGATGCAGACTGAGTCATGCTGACTATTATATTACAGCAGAAATTCCATTATCCCTTTGGTTACTTGCTGTTTTTCCACCAAAATCTGATACATCTATATCTACAATTATACACGCATATGTATAAATTTATATGTGTCTAATATACTTATGCATATATATATACACGCATATATTTACATATATACATGTTTATGTATTGATATGTAATCACCTAATATATGTATTGAGATATAGTAGCCTATACCTTTAGATTATAACTACAACCTAAATTGGTTTTGTCCTAATTATGTAGGAGATGGTTTCTGTGTTTGTACCTTGATACAGTTGTAAGAGTCATTAAAAATATTGTGCATGGGCTGCTATTAGTTTAAGAGAGTTGGTTCACGTGAATCTGCTACAGAAGGGCTGTTATTCCATGGAGCTTTTAGGGGAGCTTCTAGCATCACTAGATGCTGATGTCTGTTTTAGAAGGGTGCATTGCTTGGACTTGGTTAGATACATTCTTTGATTAAAAGTTAAGGAAGATTCACAGACTTCATTTCTAAATTGATTTTAGTATTATTTTTTTAAAACTTTAGGCAGGGTACTGGGACATCAGAAGGCTAGCAAATGATAGATAGGAACACCTTAAAAATCTAAAACTATAGTTTTCTGGAGGCTAGTCATAAGTATGTAAAAATGAACTTGATATTGTGTAGAAAATCACTCATAGGAATACCCACAACTAAATCTAAGATTTCAAGAATGTCATTGAGAATAAGGTTCCACCCTGAATAGTATTTATGCACAATTCCTTGCTTTGTCTTTTAGGAATACTTCCATTGGCTCTAAAGCCTAAATTTTCTTAAAATGTTTGGAAAAATCCAGCATTTTACATGAAGACACTAAAAGGCATTTATACCTAAGATGTTTTTAGTAGAAAGAGTTTATGTGTCATTTATACTTTCTGTAGTTTCAGACTATGAATTTGTTCTCTAATAACTGCTACTCTAAAATTTTATGTTTGATTATTTTCTTTTATCACCCTGTTTTCTCTTTCCCACCATCACTAAAAAATGCCTATCTCTCACCTTTTTTTCTGTTCATGTATTCCTAACGTTTGTCCTTTTCACCCTAACAGTAATATTGTTTCAGGTGTTTAAGGTTACAGTTTAGAAAGATATAGTACATACATTTGAGATAAAATGCAAGACATTCAAAAACTTTAGAAAGATAAAATCACATTGGTTTTCAGAAGATTATTTAAGTTGAAAGCTACACATCTAATTTCTTATTCCTCAGAAAGAAAAAGATGGAATAAGTGCAGCCCAGCTTGGCAGTAGTTGTTTTAATGTTAGACTTATGTAAGTAATACCATTGGGTAAAAGATATCTGATTATGAAAAACTGCAGCAGGGATTTAATGTCTAAATCTACGTCCAATAGTTTAGGAGGCATTTGTCAAAAAAAAAACCCAATTTTTAAATTTTTAAAAACAAAATTTTAAATGTTTCTTGTGTTTTTTGGTTTGGTTTGGGGTTTTTTTCAGTGTAGGTTGCAATATTTTTAATGTTCTCACAGTATAATTTATCATCAAGTATTTTCACTATCCAATAAATGGTTTTCCTACTTTGTAATATCACATTGTAGAGTACGTTTCAAACCAGCAAAGCACCTAGACATGCATTTAATTTTAAAGCATAGAAGAGGTCTATATGGTTTGGATTAGTGAACTCAAGACCTCTAGTAAAATATTTAAATTTTAAACATGGGCTTAACTGTTTGCTACATTGTAGTAGTTTGCATATAGTACACCTATTATGAGGAGACAAAACTTGTTTTGCTCATTTTTCCATAGCATTTCTCTGTTACTTTTTACTATATGCAAGTTTATTTTTTTATTGTTTATAGAATGATTTTTTTGCCAGTAATTTTAATTAAAAGGACACTCATTATAAGGAAATCTTACTATATTCACAAACTACTTAATAACACTATTTTTCACTTTCTTGTATAAATATATACTTGAAATTCTTGAACAGAGTACTAAGTTATGAAAAATGGTTTCATTTGAGTTTGAAGTTTACTTAACCCACTTGAATACAAACTCGTTGGCACTAAAGTTAATTTTTTTCTACCTAACTGTAAACAGGCCATTAATGTGTGATTGTGAATCAACAAGAGCAAATAACATATATTCACTGTTGATCATGATTAGAAATGTTTCCCTTTCGTATTGGTCAGTGACTAGAAAATTACCCTTGCTAAAAGAAAATAAATATGTTTTTGTTTTCTATGTTTGAAAAAAGTAAGAGAAGGCATAGCAAGCAGATCTGACAAACAGCTCTGGCAGCTCCAGAGCTTAGGAAGCAGTTACATTCAAATAGTCACTATAAATATTTAAACAACATTAGCATCCCTTTACCATTCCTAAGAAGTCACCAAAGATTAATGAACTGAAAGTGCAAAAACACTCAGCAAAATAAAAACATACTTTATTTTGGACCTGTACTATAGAGATTTTATGAGGCAAACGTTTCATAATCTTGGCTCTGGCAGCAGACAGATGGTTTATTGCTGTCAATGACTACTAACTTGAAGAGGACAGAATGAAAATCTAGTTATATGGCATACAGGATTTTTTGACTTTTGCTCTTTGTAACAGCAGAACTGACAGTTTAGATGTTTTCATCTTACCACTACTTAGGTCCCAAAGCCAAAATCCATTTTGAATAGTCAATACTTCTGAAACTTCTTGCATACTACTTATCTGTTTGGCCAGGCAAATCTAGGGGATCTTAGGGGGTTGTTTTGGTTTTCTATTTTACTTTTTCGTGAGTAGGATGACATCCAAATCTAGATACTCTGTGAACTGTAAAAACTGTTAGATATTTCTAATAAAATAATTAATTGACATAGGCTTTACTAGAAATCATATGTAAGTAAAACTGTAGGAGCCATAAACCCTTAGACATTTAGAAGTCTGTAAGTGTAGTTGTGCATGTGTAGTCAAAGTTTTTGTCAAATTTAGGCAGCCACAGAGGCAACTTTTTAAAAGCATGAGTAACAAATTAAGTAAAATCACAAAGAAAATAAGAAATTAATGAGGACAGGTAGTCCAATTATTATACAGTAAATGTTAAGCTTTTCAGGGTATGCATACTTGGGCTGCTTATGGTGGGGCAGGAAGGGGAAAAAAAAGGAAAGAAACCTGCATTTTTCTTCCTGGGAGGTATTACAGAAGAACAAGTGAAGCATAAACTATTCATGCTGTAGGAGCCACATACTGTGGCAAGGCACAGAAAATTCTTAATTGATTGAAGTAAAGAGCAGCCTAAAACAGTTAAAAAGCACAGCTCTATCCATTTAGCTCAAGTTTTTCTACCTTTTTCAAGGCATCTGAATTTTCTTTACGTACATAACAAACAGCTGCCAACAACTCATTTCATGCTGCATTTGTAAACGACTCCTTTAAGGCCAAAAGTAAGTAGTTACTTGTTAGCAGAAATCTCATTTAGCTGTCAGTAGAAAGGTATCCTAAGGGCGTCTAATAAAGCAATAATATTGAATACAGTGTTTAGAGCTTCTGCATGTAAAATAAGATTGAATCAGGCATAATGCTTAGTATTTAAGCACTCAGTACCTTTTTGGAAGTTTATAAGTGGGTTTAGAAGAAAAAAATCTGAGTATTCTATAAACCAAAGAAAAAATACGTAGACTATTATGAAACTATGGAGATAAGAGATTTTCTTATAAGTTATTCTTGTTTTGCCAGAGACTTCTTCATATTCTTTATTAAAGACATGTCCTTAAAGAGCGAAGTTGTCTAACCTAACTACAGTATTGTATGTTATTCAAAAACACTGTTTCATCTGCATTATTTTAGGTATCAGGTTTGTATTATTATTTATTTATTTTCATTATTATATTAGGTATAAAAATATGGTTCAGAGCACAATTTTGAAAGAGGTGATGTTACAACATATTTTTGTTCAGCTAGTATTCACCTCATTTACTGTTAGATGCTTTTAGTGCAGAGATAAGCGTCTGTCACTCTCCTTTATGGTCAATAAAGAGAATCATCCAACATTTTCTGGGTAGCTATTTGAAGAAGAGAAATATCACGTTTCAAAACTTTCTTTTTCTCTCCATTTACCATAAAGGGATCTCAGAATCACTACCTCATCATATGCAAATTTCTATGTTTTGGATGTTTGTATCTAGTCAGATGAATCTTGTAGCTAATATTTTGGGATTTCTTTCAATTGCTTTCTTCTTGCAAAGGTGTTTTAAGTTGATGCTTGCTGGGGAAACTTTTCCACGTGTCTTAGCATACAATGCTAGTGATCCCTGTGTTGACCATTGTAGCACATTGGAAATTCACTCCAGTCCTCCAGATTCCCAAATTTAATCAAGGGTTCAGGCCAATTTAGGGTTTCTTTGAATTACTTTTTCTGCATTTTTTTGTGTGAGATAGAGTCCTTCATGCTTTTTGCATTTACCTCAGATCATTTTGAGCAGCTGTTTACTCTTAAAATACAAACACACACACACACATATGTATGTATACACACAGAAAGAAAATGGTTTAATTATAGGTTATGAAATTGGAAACAAAGTCACAAAGTAGACATTAAATAAAATTACAACTCTGCATAAAGCCCAAACTTAGCTTACTTGGCATCAATATCTTTTCTTATTATCCCTTGAGATTTTTCTCTGTCATGGAAGGCAAAGAGACAATTCAGTAATGATGTGTCCCTTGAGATTTACTTGAATGTCTAAATCATCCCCTTTTATACGTTTCTGTTACATTTCAGGGAGAGAGGAACTTTCCAGTTGCTGCTAAGTGTTAATGAAAAAAAACCAAAAAACAACAAGGGAGAGGGAATAAATCTTCCATCCCACAAGACATAATTGGTCAGTTTGAATAGAATGAGAGTGTAATGCATCTTACAAACCCCTGGTTACAATAAAAAATTGTAAAAATTTATAATTTTCAAAGCAATTAATTTTAGCTCAAATTAACTGAAAAACAAGTTGAAACTTAGTAGAAACCTAAAATGTTTTTATTTTGTTGAATTTGCTGGCCCCTTTGCTTTATTTTTTTTCGCTGAGTATCAGTTGAATTTTAAAAGGAAAATGGTGATTTGGGGAAAAATATAAGTCTTGGAATATAACAGTCCTATAGTCAGTGTTTGCAATCAAATATTTCAACATTTATTTCAGTCCTTTTCTTCAAAATCATGAATAGTTTCACTCTTCCAAAATGGCAGGGTTCAGACTATTTGTTATTCATGAAGATAATTTTACCAAGCAGTAGGTTTGTGGTTATTCCAGGACAGAACAGGAACACAATTGAAACTTCAAGCTTTCATGGCACAAGAAGCTGATTTTATATCTACCTATACCATATACCTGTAGAGTTAGAATCTCAGCCAACTTCTGATCTTGTGAAACAACCATCTTCTTCCCTAGTCCTTTTTAATATAGATGGACACTATACATATTTTTCAAAATTTTTTTTCCTAATTGTTTTCCTTGAGTATATTATTCCTCTCTGCATCATTTCTCCCATCTCTTTTTGTGCAGTGTAATAAACACGCTTTCATTTCTATAGCTCTTCAAAATTATTTTTGTAACACATAGCATCTATTATTGAGATTTCACTTCCTGCTCCCAGTTGGTTGGTCATGGCCAGCCTTCATCACACTAGTCAAATTACAAAATAAAAATCTACTAGATTTCTCTTTTCTTATTTACTTAAACTTAGGAGGAAGTACCTCATTATCCTCCTTCAGATTTCTGCTTAAACTCTTCCTTTGCCTTGATGCTTGCAATAAACTTACCAACGTTCAGATTTCTAGTTTTCTAGTAAGCTGATAAGACTGACTTTCACAATGTCTTCTTTTAGTCTTTACTTACTTCCTATCTGTTTCTGTCTCTGACGCAGTCCCAGGTCAGAGAGTTAAGAGTTTTTGTTTTGTGCTTATAAAGGATTTTTCATAAGAGGGTTTTTGGTTTTGTTTCTGTAGAATGATATTTATTTTGAGGAAAACAAGACTAATCTGTAATAACAGTTTTCATACTTTCATTCTCTATTCTTTCTCTTCTCTACTCCATTTTTCCCCTTTTACACTACCTTACTAAAATGTTATCATTTGAAGACAAGTCATTACATGTAAAAGTTTATCCACATAGCAAGTCTGCAATATCAAAAACCTCTTTGAAAATATTACTTTTCATCTAGAAAACATTATGTGTGTCAGTAACTCATTTTATGTAAGAAAACCAAAATTTAAAAAGAAAGAATTAGTGTTTAAACTACTGTAGGTAAAACACCACTTCTATTAGTTAAATTATCATGTGATCCTCTCAGCTGGAAGCTGAGCTGAAGCCTTAAATATATTAATAATCTTCTTGAGCAAATGTGGATATGTCTTTTCACAATATTTTGAGGTCTTTATCTTTCATATTCACAGTAATGTCTCTGAACTTCTATACAATTTTATTACCCCTTTTCCCACTTTTTTGAAGCGGAAAACCTCCAAACAAAATTTTCATGTAGTTACAGCATGTAAGTATGGGTCTTCGTTGCTTTCAAATTTCAGATATGAGATGCCTCATGGTCTTTCTGAGACTTATTTTCTCTTCTTCTTTGACAGCATTGCACAGCAAAAGTCCAGGGGACATGAAAGGAGACAGTGGATCTTGTCTGATTCTGTTATCAGACATAAATCTTTGTATATAGAAAAATCTAAGCAATTCTGAGAAGTGGGAAAGAAGGAAGATGCCTACATTTTGTATGGGTAGCTGAACTTTCAAGTTTTTTGGCAGACAACAATACCTCTTGAAACATTAGCTGAATTTGCTTGTTCAATCCAATGTGTAAGCTGAATACAGAATCATAGAAAAGCCCAGGTTGGAAGGGACGTCAAAAGATCACCTGTTCCAACTTTTTATGGGAAAGGGAGCTTAATTGAGACTATCTAGCATGCAATCACGTCTTGAAAACTTACAGTGATGGGGACTCTGCCACATCACTGGGGAGGGGGTTCCAGTGAGTAATTGTTCTCACTGTAAAAAAAATCTTTCTTATTTAAAGATAAAACCTCTCCTGGTACAACTTGTACCAGTTGCCCTTTGTATTCTCTGTGACTCTTTGTGAAGAGAGGGCCTCCATCCTCTATGTAGCCACCTTTTAAGTACTGGAACACTGTGGTGAGGTCCCCCCAAGCCTTCTGTTCTCCAGGTAGAAAAGATCTAACTCCTTCAGTCTTTCCCTGTACGGCAGATTCACCAGCTCTTTGATTGTCTTAGAGGAGACATATGAAACTATTCAAGCTAGCAAGTTAGAGACACCTATATACTTGCTCATCTCCCTAAGATTCCCATTTAGTCACCAAAAAAAGACATAGATCTCTCCCCAGAGAGCAGTTCAGAAGCTAATGAGGCTCATATCCTGAATTGCTTTTTGAAACTGCTGCTTTCATGTTATATGCATGTACGAAGGCAATTCAAGCTAAATTTCCATGATCCTTTAGATCCTCTGTTTCTCCTTTCCAAGTTCCTCTATTGAATGACTGATAATGTTTTAACTACTTGCTGTCATGTTAAAGACCCATCATAGACAAATTTATGACTCACATGCCTCAGAAATTGCTGGCTGAGAAGAGAGCAACGGAAGAGAAAATTCAATTACAAGCAGAAGAAGAGAAAAAAAGTGAAAACTGAAAATCATGGTACTGCCAAAATGGTCACTGTAGCTGGAGCTCTCTAGAAATGAAAAAGATATTATCAGGAGATTTAAGAAAACATATTTCTGTTTGTAAAGGCAACTGAAATTGCTGAATGGAAATTTGACAGAAACATTGATATTTTTAGACATATCTACATAAATATTTATGCATATGTGTAAATATATACATATGTACATATATATATAAACAAAGTGAGGAGTTATCAGATTGTACTAAAGAAAATTTGAAAATATTGCACTTGAAGAGAAGAATCAATTTCATATGTAAATTTGTAAAAAGAAAGTGAGAAATGACTGAAGCATTAGAACAAATAAAACTCTTAAGTCGAGTTGACAATTTTAGAGGGCTTGTGGACTGCATGTCCCAATTCACCTCAGCACACCTATCTTTGAGTGTCTAAATATTGATTTCTAGTCTAAACTAGCTGTCTAGGATATTCTTCTAGTAAATGGAGACAGTATTTTAAGACAGATGGCACGAGTCATATTTTAGAAACCTAGATGGATGCCATCCCCAATTCTTTTTTTTTTTTTTTTTTTGCAGAGCCCGGTGATCTTAAAACCATTATTTGAAATCCAAGCTATCCACAATCTACATGATATAATAGCAAGTACTAAAACTTTTAAATGAGGAGCCCAATTCAGAACTCAACTCAAATATTTAGTACAGCAAACCAGTATTACTTAATGACAGGATATTGCACATTATAATTGAATTGCTAGTTGTAGAAAGCCTGATCAACACAAAGTCTAGACCTAGACAAATAAGCTATGCTAACAATGAAAAAGGAACAATTTGTGAGTTCTGAAGAACATAATGAAATAAAAATATGAGCAGATATTCTGGGGCACTTAAAATATTTTACTAAAGAGTAAAACCGTTGAGGTTTTGTGGGTACAATACGGTTATTTCTGCATAATAGTGAAGTGTTGTTGTAAAAGGCAGTCTTCTTTCATGGAGTTATTCCTACCTATGTGGTGTTCATGGCTCTGACCAGATGCAGAAAGTAAGGGACAGATATGGCTTCCTCTCAAAAAAGGTAAAGAAAGATGGCATGGAAAATTGTCTAAATACATAAACAGAGTAAGCAATGAAAGTTCCAAAGGACAAGATAGTATTCAGAAGAATACTAGAACTGAGATATTTGAAAGATCTAGAATACAAAGACTTAGCTGATTTATTTTTAATTGCGGGGTAAGAATGCTTGAGTGGTATTGTCCCCAGTTCTGCTGTCATGATTATGTAGACCATGGGACCTAGTTGAATACACCATCATTTGCTTAATTTTCTGCCTCATACTTCTGCACTTCACTTTCCTTTCTACCAGAGTACAGAGGCAAGGACAGAAAGTAGACAACTAAGTTTCCCCTTGACATTTAAAAGGAAATAACAAATGTGGTGTACGTGGGACCTGAGAAATACTTGTGTTTTTAAATTTAGATGTAATCTGATTTTCCAGGAGCCGATTGGCCTCTGCAGACAGTAAAACTCATCACTGGTACTTTTGCTCTGTTCTTTTCTTAGGGTTTTCCTTTCACAGACAAATAATCCATGGAAACTTGGACAGCTTTTCTAACTTTCAACTAAAATTTGTGAAATTCAGATAAACTTCCTAACTAAAACTTAGTTATTTCAATACTCCATAGATACCTAAGCCTGGTGTTTAAGCACTACTTCCTGATCTGAGATACCTGTCATAACTCTGATAACAAACTGTGGATACCACAAATACTGAGGTAGTAAGTTATTCAGTTGTATAAAAACTCAACAAAATGCAGAAATTGATGAAGGTCTATTCCAAGATTGTTGCAGTGAAATTCTACTTAACTCTGCATGAGAAAAAAAAATCTTATTTTTTATTAGAATGTGCAAAAGTATCCCATAAGGACATACTCATATGGATTGTATGTTTACTTCTATATTAACATATAGTTAATACGAAAAAAGAGGAATGAGGCCATAAAACACATCCTGGTGAGTACAGTAACAAAAATGTCCTGCAAATAAATTGGGGCACAGCAGGAAGGGCTCTGTGTGTAAGCAGCAGGCTCTTAAAATTGATCATCTGTCTTGCTGAAAGTTAATGGAGCTCTCTCAATATAGAAACAATATAGTCAATCATGCTTCATAGTATAATTACTGACTAAAGTTGGAATGAGTTGAAAATATTTCATGGGCACAGCAGAAAGACGAGCAGATTTGATCTTCCTGGTTTTCTAATATTTGTAGGAGATGTTGAATGTCTGTATTGAGATACTGTGTATCTAAGCAGGATATGGTGTTAAATTTTTTTACACTGCTACAGAATTTGAAAATGTAACTCTGCCTTCTACATATGTTGATGCTACTGGAATTTCAAATCATATATTATATCATGGAGGTTTGTAAAATCCAGATCTGAATTTTGGTTCTGTCGGTTAGTCATGATGAGTAAACATAATCCTTCAGAAGTGCCATTCAAATTATTGATAATCTAGCTCCTGATAGTTTAGAAACACAGGTGTCAGCAGGTCAGCAGAAAATCAAACAGGTAATAATCATGAAGTGTACTTGAATGAATATAGCTAGAGATAAATTTAAAAATAATTTAAGACAGTGGATGCTAAACATGTTTAGGATGAAAGAATGTTTTGATGACATATGCAAAGTGGGACTTCATCCTGGAAGCACCAAATGCCACTGAAGCATCAAGTCAAGCAGGAGAAAACTGTAAAGTCAATTCTTTCAACAGGTGGCATGAAGTCATTGCAAACATGTAGAAAAGATGTCTCAGTGCTGTTAACTGGGTGAAAGCCAGGCCAAAACTGATTATATATATCATACCTATGTGTTTCTAAACAAACTATAGTTGAGTGGCAACCACTTTTGAGTCACTTTTGAGAATAACAATAGTTTTGGAAATTACATAGCAGGTTTTCAGGGTCATTTCTTGATCTGGTTTCCCAAGAATTTGTAATAAAGATTATTTTATTTTATTTTATTTTATTTTATTTTATTTTATTTTATTTTATTTTATTTTATTTTATTTTATTTTATTTTATTTTGTTTTGTTTTGTTTTGTTTTGTTTTGTTTTATTTTGTTTTATTTTGTTTTATTTTGTTTTATTTTGTTTTATTTTACTCTATTTATTTTTCAGTAGCATGGGACAATGTTGTGAAGATTCAGAGTCAAAAAATTGTGAGAAGTGTTATTAAAAGAGCCCGGGATGAGGACGGCCAATAGACCAGAAAGTAAGACGCTGCATCAGTTTTCTCCATTTCAGTGATTAACAGCAGGGCTGGTAACACAAATATCAGTTAAAAATGCTGAGCATTATGAATAATTAGAAAGGCTAGACCAGAGACATTGCTGGTAATGCACTGGAATTATGTTAAGATTTAATCAGGAGCCAGTACTATGAGGGCAAAAGTGCTTTTGATTTCACATGACATTAAGGTCTGGTTTATGTTCTTCTGTTAAGAAGGAAACTGAAAGATAGGGTTAGAAAATTCTACTGTAATATCATGTACCTGAGACATAGCTTTCTTGTAGTGGCCCACATACTTAAGCTGCATGTGAATCATCAACATTACATAGTGTATTGGTTGACTAGCCATGAAAATGTGCGTCTGAAGTTTACTGAACTAGTTTCATGTGTTTTCTAAGATAACGTTTCTTGTTATAAAAATAGTGAGTGATCTGATCTTCTCACTGCACATGCCTATGACTGACGCAGGCAAAGATATTTAGTAACAACAAATATGCTACAGATATGCATCATAGTTTTACAATAAGAAGCAAACAATGACAGGGAAGAAACCTTATTAGCTAGGAGATTGCAGTGTCGAAGACTTGAAGAGCTCAAATGCAAATGTAGGCAACAGCTGCATAATATATGAAACAGAAGTGTGTTTCTGACATATAAAGATTTTATAGTATGCAGTCATCTTCATGTTGAGAACAAAGTAGCTGAGACTGAATATCTAAGTAGGAAAAAAAACAACTGTTTAAAGGCATAACAATACCTACAAAGTTGATTACAAATTATTACAGTATTATAAATTATTTTATCTCTATGTTTTTCTAGTACAGTGTTCTTTAAGCTGTTTTGATTATTAAGTCCTACAAAGTTCCCAACAGAAGGGCAAACCTAAGCCCCTTGAAAACATGTATCTTTTTAGTTACAGATACTTACAGAACCATAAAAGATGCTGCAGACCCTCAAAAGGTCACACTTCATATATTGACTACCACTGCATAAAACATTCTTTTTTGTATGTCTTCAGAAAAAAAAGGGACATTAGATGAGAAAACAATAAAGGTGTCTAATCCAATTTTGAGGATCTTAGAGAAAGCTTCTAGTGTTTATCATTAATGCAGATTTTATTCCTGGAAAAGGCTTACTTTATGAGTCGTAACAGAAATTTTATTATTGACAAGGAAAAAGTGCTTGATAATGTATGTAAACAATTTTTTCAAGTCACAGTATGAGTTTTATTCTTTAAAGTTAAGGAGAAGTAAATATATTCTAGTTTTGGACAGTTTCCTTGTTCATTCATTCCACCTGATGATCATGATACATGCATTCTTGCAAGGACTTCTTGGATTTTTAATTCCTGTACCAACATGAAACTTTAAGTCAGAGCCCTCAGAAGCCAAAGGACATAAGGCAGGCACAGGGCTCTAAGAGGATACATTGGAGAGACTCCCTAGTTTTTAAATTTCTTGTCCTTGACTTCAAAAGGAAAAGAAGAAAAAAACCCATTGACTTTATATATAATTGCCATTAATAAATGTCATGTTGTAAAATAAAATCTGGAAGGATATTTGTCTTTTTAAGACAAACAATTTTTAAGTTTCCAATAAAAATTGGTGTCTGAAATTTAGAAAAAACATTTTCTTTCACTTTTCTATAATTGTCTTTATTTTTGAAGTAAAAGTTTTAGGTCATGAGCCAACAAGGTCAAAGCATGTAAAGTGAGGAGTTTCTTTTTTTTCCCCTTTAACAACTTGTGTTTTGTGCTTAAATGGCCTTGTGTAGTACTTGCTGAAATCACAGAGAGTCTTTTCATTGACTTCACTGAACAATGTTTAGGCCTTGAATTAACATAAAAAGTAAAAATGACAGTATATTATAGGAACAACCATTGTATGAAAAAAAAAAGAAAATATTTTTTCTGTCAAGGTAGAGCGGAGAAAATTATGAAGGTTCTTTTAGAAAAAAAATCAGTGCTTTATTTACCTTTCTTTTTCATTTCCTTCTCTTTATACAAACATATTGCATATGTTAGGTCTGCATAGACATACTACGAGACTAATTATGTCTTTGCATTAAATGACCTAAAAATCAGTATGATGACCTTAAACATATAAATACTAATACAGATCTTATTATGAATGCTATTTATGCAATAGTTTGCCCTGAAGTGTGGAACTTTACTATACAGATTTCTAGGTCGTTTAATATATGCAATTCTGTCAATAATTATAAGTTTAGTTTCACCACCCTTGAGGCAGTGAATTCTTTCAATTCAATACCAACTCTTTTCATGTTTTAAGGTACTGAATTTGCATTAGAATTGTTTAAAAGGATTAGAAAATTATTCAGAAGCATATTAAGGACAGTATAAAATTTTTAAAATCCTTTCATACTGCAGCAAACTAAAGCATGTAAAGCTTTAAAATTTGAGTGACAGTGCAGTAACAAATGTGCAATAGATATCAGGAAGGCTCTTCCACAGCTAAGGGAATGTTACGGTTTAACCCCAGCTGGGAGCTCATCCCCACACTGCCACCTGCTCACTCCCCCCAGGTGGGATGGGGGAGAGAATCAGAACAGTAAAAGTGAGAAAATTCATGGGCTGAGATAAAGACAGTTTAATAGGTAAAGAAAAAGCTGCTTGTGCAAGTAAGGCAAAATAAGGAATTCCTTCACTACTCCCCATTGGGAGGCAGGTGTTGAGCCATCTCCAGGAAAGCAGGGCTCCATCATGTGCAATGGTTACTTGGGAAGACCAACACCATAACTCCACATGTTCCCCCCTTCCTCCTTCTTCCCCCAGCTTTATATGTTGAGCATGCTGTCATATGGTATGGAATATCGCTTTGGTCAATTGGGGTCAGCTGTCCCTCCTGTGTGTCACCCCATCTCCTTGTGCACCCACAGCCTACTCGCTGGTGGTATGGTGAAAGAAGCAGAAAAGGCCCTGACTCTGTGTAAGCATTGCTCAGCAATAATAAAAAAATGCCTGTGTTATCAACACTGTTTTTAGCACAAATCCAAAACATAGCCCCATACTAGCTACTAGGAAGAAAATTAACTCTATCCCAGACAAAACCAGCACAAGGAGTTCGTGGGGAACTGCATCTTTCACCTTGCAGAAAATGCCATTTGAGCATAAATGAGCCCCGGAAGAAGCTATTGATGCTTGAATCCACTTAAGTACAAAGACACATTCACATGCTAACTGTGGATTTACATTATTCATTTGAGGTGTTCAGATAGTATCTTTTAAAAATTAATATCACAGCCAAATTAGTTCTACTCAATCAAAATATCTGTCATTACATGGTAAATCTGGACACAATAGACTCTGTGAAGTCAAATTAGTTGATTAATGACTATTCATAGTGCATGATTACAGCATACAAAGTGTGTGGTTACAGTAGGAAAATTCTGTCAAATGCCTTTTTAACTATAACTGTCTGTCTTCTTAATCATAAGCACATATTTATGGAATTATCATAAGTTTTCTCCAAAATGTACACTAGCTGTACAAACTAGTCATGCACCGTGGCAGGAAGAATGAATTTGGTCTTTGGTCCTCATATTTATTTGCCAGAGTACACCTAAGACACCATAATGAATATATTCCTCACCATGTCCTGCCTTCAAATGTAAAAATCATTAATCTGGAAAAAAAAAGTCAATTAACACAAATGAAATTCAGACAAAACAGACTGTAGCCAATAGGTGGCAAATCACTGCAACTGTGAGGGAAATGAGAAAAGAAAAGTGATATACAGCTGTTCAAGACAGGTCATTTTGTAAACAGATAAGGCCAGAACTCAGCATCTTCTCTCAATTGCAACAGATGTTCTAATGTTAGAAAAACGCATTTGAGTGAAACATGCTGTATTGTCTCACAGTTCACTAGAAGAAGAGAGTTCTAAGGGTTTGGGTTAGTTTTGAGACATGAGCTTCTGATGCCATCTGAGACATCCTATAGTACCCAAGATCTGAGACTTTCCGAAGTGGCAGCTAGAGGATGTCCTGTAGCATCTCTAGTTTCATTAGATGCCTAAGCTCAAGTGACTGAATCATGTTGTGGTATCCGATCACCTCTGTGTCAAGAGATGCTGCTTTTCCTAGTAGAAGATGAGAAGAGAGAAGGTCTCTCCATGTGGTATAGGACAGGTTTCATATGCCAGGAAAAGAAAAAGCTGAACACACGCTGTGTGACTATTCAGTCCTTGATTTGTTCACCCAAGGTGTTACCAGGGCCTCTGTGGCGTTGCATACTGTGCCGTGGGGGTGAGAGACAGGGCAAGTATATAGGCTCATCACACAGAGAGGCACCAGAGATTTGGCATACTCTCTGGCATAGGCAAACTATACTAAATATTTCATCACCCATAAAATTATTTGAAAGCTCTTGTATGGGACAGGATGTTTCTATGCAAGGATATTCTTATTCCTCTGTGGTCATCAGCTAAACCAGCCTTGACACCTACTCATTCCACTTTAATGTAAATTGGGTATACTAACATTGAGGAGAACAGTGCGATCATGTTTTAGTTCATGTATATATATAGTTTCAGTTCATGTATATATATATATGTTTGCATGTCATATGTATGTATACATATGACAATGTTTTCAATTGGAAAGCTCTTTTTTAGGTAATTCTGCAATGTAAAACATGAATAATTCATATTCATATGAATCTAATGAATGCAGGGAAGTAAGAATCTCATGTAGAATTGCTGGCAGTAAAACATTATTGACTTCTATAGAAAAACGAAACACCCAGACCTACTATATTTAAGATCATTAGTGTAACATATTTCTTTGGTTCCTCCTATCCTACTTCCAGATTATGTTGGCATTTCGTTATGTCTGTGTTTGAAATCTCTTCATTCCATTCTGTGAATTTACCTCATTCTTCTTTTGTCACCCATATATAGCTCTTTCATAGAAAAACAGGACAATAACATGCCTGTACTATGGTGCTGCCTGCTGTCTGGGAAGGTTCAAAAGATGGCTTCAAAAGACTAGCAAGGGGTGGTTTTTTGTTTGTTTTGAAGCACCTCCAGATTGTTTTATTGGAACAGGAACACCATAGGGTTCCCTTGCTTACAAAACAGGCAGATACTAAATATACAGAATTGTGTCTGCAGACACAGAGGGCCTTACACTGTTTTCCTACGTATCTAGCTCTTGACTTCAGCAAAACTTTTCCTGACTTAGCTAAGTGTAGCTGAAAGTATATTCCCACTCAGTGAGCTTACGAAGCACCTAAGGAAAGAAATGCAGGTGTTTAACATTCTTGCAGTTGATAATTTCTTTCTTCTTTTTCTTCATTTTCTCTCTTTTTCCCCTTTGTTGTGTCCTATCTCCACAATCATTGTGCTTCAACAAAATTTTATTTAGGTTTTTCGCTGTTGTAGAATAACAACAACACCTCCTTCCAATAAGAAGTTTTATCTGGATTTGGTCTTCAATCTCATTATATTGTGACAATAAGGATTATTAATGACATTTGTCCGGCAAGTCTTGATCTAATACTGACATCTTGAACAATCAATCATGAAAGAAATACGTTAGTGGGAAATAAGTTTTGAATATACATTAATTTGAAAAGACTACTTTGATCAATACTCAATTTAGGCATTTCACACTGAAATTCTTTTATGGAAAAACAGATTTTGATATTTTTCTCCCAGAGAACTTGCATAATTCAAATACTTTAATATAGCTGGTTATACAAAACTAAATTATTTGAACTGATATCTGATATCTGTTAATAACTAGAAGTAGATGCTAAGAAGAGTATTAGAAATAGCATAGACAGAGATCATCCCATTAATTCCAGCCTCCATCAGTCACAGATGGTTTTCCAACCCACGTTTCATCTAGACCATTGTACTTAACTGCTATCTATTGTGTTTTTTATATGAATTGCCTAATCATTTTCTGACCATCTTATGCTTCTCAGTAACAAAAAACCTCCTGTGACACTGAATTATACAACTTAATTATGCATTGTGAGAAATAATTTTTTGTGTTTGTTCACTCTCTTGCTTTAAAATTACCTGATCATTGTATTTGATTTCATGTTCTTCTTGCACTATGAAAAATAACATAGTCATGCCTTATTCACCTTTTCCATATAATCCTATATCTGATAAATATATCTGTCGTACGTATGACCAATCACATAATTTTTCAGATAGATGTGTTCTGAAGTAACAAAAATTTGAGTCACAATCCATTACCTTGTGAAGCTACACAAAAACCTTTTCCCCTGTGATGGAAGAACTGTACAACTACTTCTGTTTCCAGGATCAGATCTGGACATAAATATACCTCGACGATCTTACATGATAGTACTTAGGAACCCTGCACAACATTGGGCAGAAGTATTAGTCAGGAACCAAATCAAGCCTAAAACCTCATGAAATATAAGAATGGTACAAGACGGGGAATGGATCTGAGCACTTAAAGACGAAAAAGATATTTTCATTTCATGGTAAAGCTGAGAGACAATATTAACACTTTATTTCAAATATCAGACATTTTTCTTATGTCTAATTTATTAAAATAAGTTTAGTGGGTATTTAATTAGTTTAAATTTTTAGGACTAAGATCCTTCAGTAAATTTCTTTAGGACAGACTAGCTACTAGTCTTGTGGACAATCTGATTACGACACTACCATTGTAGAGGCTCACTGATGTAATTGCTGCAGTAAAGCATCAGTGCTTTATTCCAGCGTCATGTTTCATAATAATATCATATTTCATGTCTGACTTTAGGTAAAGTGTTGTTGTTGTGATTTGATTTGGTAATTTTTTGTTAGATTTAAAGTTTATGCTATTTTCCCTTGAAAAAAATACTTGTGAAATGGGTGAGGTATGGTGTAACATGTCACTTCTCAGCAAAAGATTTTGAAAATGAAAACTAATCAAAACCAATGTATTTTGAAGTTATTTTAGTAATTTTGTATTTTTTGTAGTATTCATACTGAAAAATAATGTACTAACTTTTGAAGGGAAATACAGAGAACTGGGGATTTAAATTTTAATTCATCAAATTATATTCCTTTCTTAATGAAGTCTGGTTCCAGTCATTTAAACTACATGTCAACTACACAAACTTGGACACTATTTCAAGACTGCTCTGTGTTTAGTTAAATATGGTCCCTCAAAAACATATCATTAGCTAGGAATGACATGACATTATGGCTTCGCAGTCACACACTTTTTCAGCTACAAATAGGATTGGATCAATGACCATAACAGAATGTAACTCAGGACACATGTTATCTTGCAGAACACTCATCCTTGGAGATGTGATCTATTTTTCTCATTTATTTATTGCAAATGCAACACAACAAATCCTTTCAGCAGAACTCTGGACTGTGTCTTTAAGTGCTATTAGAGATTTACTGCTCCTGATCATTGACTTACACAAGTAGTAAACATCTACCTATGTATCATTTCTTCTCCATGTGTACATAACTTGATATTCAGACTATATTGGCAGATTTGTAAATGACTATATTAAAAATTGGTGACAGTTAGCTTTGGTGGAAGCAAAACATAGACATCTACTTCAACACCCATAATTCATGGCTTAGCCGCGTTCCAGAAACTATAGACAGGTGCTTTTTTATTACTTTTCATCTAAACCAGCCTGGTTTAGTGTTTCTATTATGATGCACACATGCACATAATACAGGGTTTCAATGGCAAGGTTTTTGTTAGCAGAGGGGCTACAGGGGTGGCTTCTTTCAGAAGACATCAGAAGCTCCTCCCACATCAGACAGAGCCAGTTGCAGCTGGCTTCAAGACAGACCTGCTGCTGGCCAAAGCTGAGACAATCAGACTGGTAACACCTCTCACTGGTAACATATTTAAGAAAGGGTAAAAACTGCTGAACAGGAGCAGTTGGAGGGAAGAGAAACAACTCCACAGACACCAAGGTCAGTGAAGAAGTACAGAGAGGAGGTGCTCCAGGCACTGGAGCAGAGTTTTCCCTGCGTGAAGAACATGGTGGAGCAGGTTGTCCTCCTGCAGCCCAGCGAGATCCATGGGGGAGCAGATATCCAATCTGCAGCCTGTGGAGGAACCCGCACTGGAGCAGGTGGATGTGTTGGAAGGAGGCTGTAACCCTGTGGAAAGCCCACGCTGGAATAAGCTTCTAGCAGGACCTGTGGCTCTGTGGAGGGAGGAGCCCACGCTGGAGCAGGTTTTCTGGCAGGACTTGTGACCCTGTAGGGGACCCATGCTGGAGTCTGTTCCAGAAGGACTGCACCCTGTGGAAGGGACCCATGCTGGAGCAGTTTGTGAAGGACTGTACCCCATGGTAGGGATCCCACACCGGAGCAGGGGAGGAGTGGGAAGATGAAGGAGCAGCAGAGAGAAAGTGTTGTGGCCTGAACATAACTTCCATTCCCTATGTCCCTGCACTGCTTGGTGGGCAGAAGCAGAAGAATTGGGAGTGAAACTGAGCATGGGAAGAAGGGATGGATGGGGTGAAGGTGTTTTTAGGTTGGTTCTTATTTTTGCTTATCCTACTGTGATTAATTGGCAATAATATAAACTGATTTCCCCAAGCAGAATGTGATCGCTGCTGAGAGATCTCCCTGTTCCTTACCTCAACCCACAAGCTTTTCATCATATTTTTCTCGCTTTGTTCTGTTAACTAGGGGGAGTGATAGAGCAGCTTAGTGGGCACCTGGCAGCCTTCTAAGGTCAATCAACAGCAACCCCCCAAAAACAACAACAAAACCCCCACCTTTCCGTGCAGTATCTGCTGTTTCATATTTAGGTGTGTATATACATATATACACACAAACCAAAACCTGATGAGATCCTTACCAAGGCTAAAACAGGAAGGCACTGTGAATAATCCCTTCTGAATGAAGTAGGCATTCTGTTTACTTGCATGCTGTATCAGACAGATACAAACATTAGATTCAGTCAAACAAAAACCAGTCTCATACTCAGGAACAAAAAAACAGTTTAGAGTAAAACAAAATGCTCTCACTGGGGGAGTGTACATCTGTTAGGTATTGAGAAGGTGCATTCCTATTACTATTATTGTTGTTGTTTTTATTGTTGCTGTTACTATTAATTTTACTCAAAAGTTGACAGTCCTCTGGACTTTGAAACCAATGAAATTAATGGACTCTTTGAATATAAGCTCAGTTTTAGGAAACTTAAAGCCTAGGAGAGTTACTAAGTATCACGTTGTTGTCTTGTTATGTCATCAATCTTTTTGTCTCTGTAGCTTCTGATGCAACCAGCTCACTTTCAATGTAACGTCAATTTAAAAGACAAGCTGAAATCCTGAACAATCCATAAAAAATTGTTGTTACCACTGATATAAGGGAGTTTCTTTTCAGCTGGTCATGAAGAGACACAAAGAGAACCAAAATACTGTAATTTTTCTTCTCCACCTTTTCACCAGGATTTATATATATGAAAACATGAACATTAGCTGAATAGCACATCTTCATATTGTTATTCCTCAGCAAGTTCAAACTCAAATGCTTGACTGATTCATTTTCAATAACATAGAATCATGGAATAATTTGGATTGGAAGGGACCTTTAAAAGCCAGCTAGTCGAACCCCCCTGCAATGAGCAGGGACATCTTCAATCAGATCAGGTTGCTCAGAGCCCTGTCCAGCCTTACCCTGAATGTTTACAGGTATGGGACATCTACCACCTCTGTGGGCACCTCTGTGGGCAACAGCGTTTCACCAACCTCACTGTGAAAAACGTGTTCCTTATAGCTAGTCTAAATCTGCCGTCTTTTAGTTTAAAACCGTTACTCCTTGTCCTATCACAACAAGTCCTGCTGAAAAGTTTGTCCTCATCTTTCTTTCAGCACTCTTCAAGTACTGAAAGGCTGCAATCAGGTGTCCCCAAAACCTTCTCTTCTCCAGACTGAACAACCCCAACACCCTCAGCCTTTCCCTCATAGGAACGGTTTACCATCCCTCTGATCATTTTTGTGACCCTCCTCTGGACCTGCTCCAACAAATCTGTCTTTCCTGTGCTGGGCGCTCCAAAGCTGGACGCAGTATTCCAGGTGGAGTACTGGTCCCAATATGGTCCCCCGAGGAACACCACTTGTCACCAATGTCCGCCTGGATATTGAGCCATTGATCACTACCCTCTGGATGTGACCGTCCAACCAATTCCTCACCTGCCAAACAGTCCACCCATCAAATCCATATCTCTTCAATTCAGAGAGAAGGATGCTGTGGGGCACCATGCCAAAGGCCTTACAGAAGTCCAGATAGATGATATCTGTATTTTTTCCCTTCTCCACTGATGTAGTCATTACCTCATAGAAGGCCACTAGGTTGGTCAGGCAGGACTTGGCTTGGTGAAGCCATGTTGTCTGTCTTGAATCACCTCCCTGTCCTCCATGTGCCTTAGGACAAATGCTAGGAGGATCTGTTCGTGATCTTCCCAGGCACAGAGGTGAGGCTACACAGGTTGGTAATTCCCAGGGTCCTCCTTTCTACCGTTTTTAAAAATGGCTCACCTGGCTGACATGACTTTTCAAATATCATGGAGAATGGCTTGATATCAGCCAATTGAATTGAACTGAATCAGCCAATTCCCTAAGGACTCTGGGATGCATCTTGTCAGGTCCCATAGACTTCTGTGTGTTCAGGTTCCTCAGGTGGTTGGGAACCTGGTCTTCTCTTACAGTGGGAGGGACTCCCCCAATCACCATCTTGCAGTCCATCCACTTGAGAGGTATGGGGAGAGAGTTTGCCAGTGAAGATTGAGGCAAAGAAGTTGCCTTCAGCCTTCTCCTTGTCTATTGTTACCAGTTTGCCAGTCTTGCTGATCGGGGGCAGGGGTGTGTGTGTTATGCTTTCTTTGATCTTCCTTTTCAGGTTGACATACCTTCAGAAACCCTTCTTATTTTTAAATTTATATAGATTTTTACCTCAAAAGGAAAAATATTCTTTCGGTACTCTTCAAAGATGCAAAGAACAAATTTATGAAGAAAACTGTTTTCTATAAATTGTCTGTATTCTTCATTGTAGAAATTTTTCAAACTTTTTTATTTTTCCCAGTTGTTTGAAATTATAAGTTAATTGTCTTCCATTTATTTAATCTTTGTTCCATTTTTATTCTTTCATTCTTCTGTTCTTGCTTTAGTGGGTAATAGAAATGGGAAAGTCTTGGATTTTCTTTTGTTTGGTTCATTACTGAGAAATTCTTTAAAGCTCATTCCACATATTTTGTAAAATTTTAGAGTAGCAGAGATACAGTTACATTGTTGCTTTCTTTTGCTTCTTATCCTAAATTGAGTAGTTTTGAAAAGTTAATGGTAGATGGAGGGGGGAGGGGGAAGAAGAAAAAGCATAAAAGCTTCTGAATAAGCCTTAAGTTGTATTTTGAAAGTGCCAAAAGGAAGCTGTAAGAATAGATATGTAAATTATTATTAGCAACAAAAACATACTGAGAAGAATAGGACAATGAATTTTACTTTTTAATTAAATTCTGTGAAATTCAAAATATTTTGAATGAAGCATTTTCAACAGGGAAAACCCCAAAAAACATGTAAACCAACCCACTGTATTCTTGAATATAAAATATCAGGAGCTATGTTACAGAAGGAGAAACACATTGAAATACATTTAATGTATTGATATCAAATACAGATTTGGGAAGGCAAAGCATGAGAAAATGAAAAATTCTTATTTAACATGCTGTGACTAAATCAGTCATTTGCTTTTGACTTCTCATCACACTTTCTTTCATTATTGCCTGCTCTCACAGGTTATCATCTTTTAAATCTCCTTTCTAATAGCCTCAGGGGGGTAGTAAAGTGTACAATGTCCATACTTGCTCAAAGCAAATCCATCTAATTCAGCATTTCATCTCTGAAAGTGACAATACACAGATATCTGCAGTGGATACTTTGACGCTGAGAGACTGAGTTTGCTCATTTTTTAAAAAGAAAGCTAAGGAAAGATCTTATTGATGCCTTCATGGAACAGTATAAAAGGCACAGAGCCAGACTTTTTTGCAAGGTACAAAATGACAGGAGAAAAAGCAGTGGATACAATTTAAAACATGGAAATTTCCAATCAGACATAAAGAAAATGTACGTTTGTTTGTTTGGTTTTTATCATGAGGATGGTTAAACAGCTTGTCCACGAAGGTTGTGAAATCTCCATTCTCAGAGAAAATAAAAATCTGAGCAGACAAATTCTTTAGTGATTTGGTCTAATAGAATCTATTTCAACCAGGGGCTTGGACTAGGGGTTTTCTAGGGGACCCTTCCAACCTAAATTACTCCATGAATCTATGATTTTACAGGTCTGCCACCTAGTGGTGAAGAACCACTTCATTTCATTTCGTAGTGATGAGGAACCACTTCATTTCATTTCTTTTCTGCTGTTCTCCTAACAGTTTCATCTCAAGCTCCTAGACTCTCTGCTGTAACAAACAACCCATATTCATCTCTTCTGTAATTCCTAACATCCGTCTAAGCTATCTTTTGTGAAGGTTGAATTGCTCTGGCTTGCTTAATTGTTTATCACAGGGAAAATGTTCCCTTTCATCCTCTGGCATTCCTCAGGGGTCAGTACTGAGACCAGTGTTGTTTAACACCTTTGCTGGTTGCATGGACAGGGGATTGAGTGCACCCTCAGAAAGTCTGTCAACAACACCAAGCTGTGTGGAGCGGTCAACAGGCTGGGGGAAAGGGATGTCATCCAGAGGGACCTGGACAGGCTTGAGATGTGGGCCTGTGCAAAGCTCATGAAATGCAACAAGGCCAAGTGCAAGGTCCTGCACATGGTTTGGGGCAATCCCAATTACAAATACAGGCTGTGTGTGGAATAGATTGAGATCAGCCCTGAGAAGGACTTGGGGGTGTTGGTTGATGATAAGCTCAACATGGGCTGTAAATGTGCACTCATAGCCCAGAAGGCCAACTGTATCATGGGCTGTATCAAAAGAAGCGTGACCAGCAGGTCAAGGGAGGTGATTCTGCCCCTCTACTCTGCTCTCATGAGACCCCACCTGGAGTATTGTGTCCAGCTCTGGAGAACCCAGCACAGGAAAGACAGACCTGTTGGAGCAGGTCCAGAGGAGGGCCACAAAAATGATTAGAGGGCTGGAGCACCTCTGCTGTGAGGACAGGCTGAGAGAGTTGGGGTTGTTCAGTCTGGAGAAGAGAAGGCTCTGGGGAGACCTTATAGGAACCTTCCAGTACTTAAAGGGGGCCTAGGAAAGATGGGGAGTTACACTTTATCAGGGAGTTTAGTGATAGAAGGGTAATGTTTTTAAACTGAAGGAGGGTAGATTTAGGTTAGATATTAAGAAGAAATTTTTCACTATGAGGGTGGTGAGACACTGGAACAAGCTGCCCAGAGAAGTTGCAGCTGCCCCATCTGTGCCAGTGTTCAAGGCCAAGTTGGATGAGGCTTTGAGTAGTCAGGCCTAGGGGAAGGTGTCCCTGCCCATGGCAGGGGATTGGATCTAGATGATCTTTAAGGTCCCTTCCAACCTAAACCATTCTATGGTTCTATGATTCTATGATTTTTTTTTGCCATTCACTGTTTTTTTTCCTTCTAATATGCNGGGAAAACCCCAAAAAACATGTAAACCAACCCACTGTATTCTTGAATATAAAATATCAGGAGCTATGTTACAGAAGGAGAAACACATTGAAATACATTTAATGTATTGATATCAAATACAGATTTGGGAAGGCAAAGCATGAGAAAATGAAAAATTCTTATTTAACATGCTGTGACTAAATCAGTCATTTGCTTTTGACTTCTCATCACACTTTCTTTCATTATTGCCTGCTCTCACAGGTTATCATCTTTTAAATCTCCTTTCTAATAGCCTCAGGGGGGTAGTAAAGTGTACAATGTCCATACTTGCTCAAAGCAAATCCATCTAATTCAGCATTTCATCTCTGAAAGTGACAATACACAGATATCTGCAGTGGATACTTTGACGCTGAGAGACTGAGTTTGCTCATTTTTTAAAAAGAAAGCTAAGGAAAGATCTTATTGATGCCTTCATGGAACAGTATAAAAGGCACAGAGCCAGACTTTTTTGCAAGGTACAAAATGACAGGAGAAAAAGCAGTGGATACAATTTAAAACATGGAAATTTCCAATCAGACATAAAGAAAATGTACGTTTGTTTGTTTGGTTTTTATCATGAGGATGGTTAAACAGCTTGTCCACGAAGGTTGTGAAATCTCCATTCTCAGAGAAAATAAAAATCTGAGCAGACAAATTCTTTAGTGATTTGGTCTAATAGAATCTATTTCAACCAGGGGCTTGGACTAGGGGTTTTCTAGGGGACCCTTCCAACCTAAATTACTCCATGAATCTATGATTTTACAGGTCTGCCACCTAGTGGTGAAGAACCACTTCATTTCATTTCGTAGTGATGAGGAACCACTTCATTTCATTTCTTTTCTGCTGTTCTCCTAACAGTTTCATCTCAAGCTCCTAGACTCTCTGCTGTAACAAACAACCCATATTCATCTCTTCTGTAATTCCTAACATCCGTCTAAGCTATCTTTTGTGAAGGTTGAATTGCTCTGGCTTGCTTAATTGTTTATCACAGGGAAAATGTTCCCTTTCATCCTCTGGCATTCCTCAGGGGTCAGTACTGAGACCAGTGTTGTTTAACACCTTTGCTGGTTGCATGGACAGGGGATTGAGTGCACCCTCAGAAAGTCTGTCAACAACACCAAGCTGTGTGGAGCGGTCAACAGGCTGGAGGAAAGGGATGTCATCCAGAGGGACCTGGACAGGCTTGAGATGTGGGCCTGTGCAAAGCTCATGAAATGCAACAAGGCCAAGTGCAAGGTCCTGCACATGGTTTGGGGCAATCCCAATTACAAATACAGGCTGTGTGTGGAATAGATTGAGATCAGCCCTGAGAAGGACTTGGGGGTGTTGGTTGATGATAAGCTCAACATGGGCTGTAAATGTGCACTCATAGCCCAGAAGGCCAACTGTATCATGGGCTGTATCAAAAGAAGCGTGACCAGCAGGTCAAGGGAGGTGATTCTGCCCCTCTACTCTGCTCTCATGAGACCCCACCTGGAGTATTGTGTCCAGCTCTGGAGAACCCAGCACAGGAAAGACAGACCTGTTGGAGCAGGTCCAGAGGAGGGCCACAAAAATGATTAGAGGGCTGGAGCACCTCTGCTGTGAGGACAGGCTGAGAGAGTTGGGGTTGTTCAGTCTGGAGAAGAGAAGGCTCTGGGGAGACCTTATAGGAACCTTCCAGTACTTAAAGGGGGCCTAGGAAAGATGGGGAGTTACACTTTATCAGGGAGTTTAGTGATAGAAGGGTAATGTTTTTAAACTGAAGGAGGGTAGATTTAGGTTAGATATTAAGAAGAAATTTTTCACTATGAGGGTGGTGAGACACTGGAACAAGCTGCCCAGAGAAGTTGCAGCTGCCCCATCTGTGCCAGTGTTCAAGGCCAAGTTGGATGAGGCTTTGAGTAGTCAGGCCTAGGGGAAGGTGTCCCTGCCCATGGCAGGGGATTGGATCTAGATGATCTTTAAGGTCCCTTCCAACCTAAACCATTCTATGGTTCTATGATTCTATGATTTTTTTTTGCCATTCACTGTTTTTTTTCCTTCTAATATGCCTTTTTTGGGTTTGGGTTTGGTTTTTTTTGAATGGAAGATATTAGATGTATGCACAGTTTGCAAGGTGTAGGTACTACTCTGAGTCCACTCGTTTTAATAAAGACGGCTCTACATTGTTCAGTCCTTCAGGGAGATAAAACATACAAGTTTTAACCACTTACAGGTTTCCTTGGGTAAGACTTCCCTCTCTTTTTCTCACTCTCTCTTTTTTTTAGCATCATTCAGTCATCTCTCCATTTTTTTTTTTTTTTTCATTTCCGCAGGATACTATTTTCTTACCCAAGAATTTAAAACCTATCCATATCCTAGCTGCAGCAGAAAGAGGACTGGCCAATTCAGTAATTTTTTCCATACTTATCAATGGATCTAGACAGAGATCTTCCTGTCCCATGGAACCTCAGACTATTCAGGGTGTTCAAGGAGAAGCATGTTGTTTAACTGAGACATTTTAGCAGTAAGCAATTCTAGTCCTCCTAAGGCTTTAGACTACAGACCAACATTTATTATGTTATCAGATAACTTCATTATTATCAAAACACAAGCATATGAAAGGACCACAACGAGAGATTATTACTGTGTCTGTTTCACTGTTTTTCTTTTCCCTTTTATTTTCTGTAATTTTTTCTTTACAATAATTAATTTTAAAATAATATTGAATAATGCATTTTTGTGCAATTTCTTATTTTATTTCCATGCATCGCTAATGTTATTTCCTACTTAAATTATTTTAAATTATTGATACCATTGTTTCATCTATCAAAATTTTTCCCATGCAAAAGTACTTTTTTCCCCTCTCTTTCTACACCTTTTAAAACACACATTGTAAACTCATATATGCAGAAAAATGAGACTTCTGCTCTTGGCTTTCAACTCTGAAGGAAAAAAAAAATTCATTCTTCTTTTGGTTGCAAGTTATCACCCACACAACATTGTGCTGGCACATGTTAGGTACATCTTCAGTTCAATCTGTCTCTTTCTTTAACTTACTGTTTAGTGTTTATTTTCAGCAGACTTCTATTATTCTATCTTGACAGCTATTTTATACTTGAACTTTCCTCTGTTTCTTTCATAAATGAAAATATCACCTTTATCCTTCTGGAATGTGTATTATTCATTCGCCTTTATATGACAAGGATTTTTTTTCCCTTTCCTGAATGTTCTAGTATCTTTTTGTCAAGGTCTTTTCCCAGTCTAGTTAAGAGGATGTTTCAATTGTACCATCATAACCTTCATAGATATCTATATTTTATAGATAAATAAACAAATACAACAATACAAATCCAAAAGAAAAATGCCACCTTTTATATTTTTCCAAGGTGAACTTGACCTCAAGCAATGTTCCCCCCTCTACTAAAACCCTTGTATGAACTATGAACATGTTTGTGAACTGACATCTATCTAACATTCTCTTTTGTTTAGAATTTTAGTGTCCTAGGAACTATGTCCAACACTTTTTCTGTTATTACCAATAAGTGTAAACCTCGTCTTAAATTTTGTCTCTTAACCATTGGAAGTCTTATGCTGAAAAATCAGAAAATGTAAAATGGGGTTGTACTGTTGGCATTCTGCTTATGAAATAGGAGTGGCATAAAGATTTATTTTTTTTTTTACTTCAGGCAAGCATTTACTTGTCATTGTCTATGTGTAGTTCTGTTTTTAGCAAAACAAACAAAGTTAACAAATATATAAGTAATTAAGAAGACAGTGTTATGCATTGAATCAAAACCTCTAGTCTTTCACTGTGGAATTGATAGTATTTTTATTAAAAAATACCCAGAAGAAAACACTAAAATCAAATTCCTTTTGTTTTCTGAACGGAACAAGAATCAGCACTCTGTACAGCTATGTTACAGATACTGAAGGGACAGAAACAGTAAGATCTTTGGATTACACTAAACTATTGAGAAGGGGTGTGCAGGAATGGAAAAGTATGACTCTCAGTCAGATGGCTAAGGGAACTATAAATCAATCAAAGGATCATGTCAGTAATTATGTCAGATGCTGTCTTTTGTATATTGGCTCATTCTCTCTCAGTAAAATAATATAAATCCATAGATATATAAGTCCAAAAATATAACTAGAAATAAATTTTAAAAAATAAATCCACAAATAACTTTTTCAGAACTTCCTAAAGTAATACCATTCTCAAGTATCAGTTGTTTCATTCATTCCAAAATGAAAAAAGTTCTTGTTGATTGTTACGAACATGACAGAACCATCTATTGTGGTGAAGAAAGAATATCAGAGACCAGAATATGCCAGAAGATTAAGACGTTTAGATCAAAGTGAAAATTTAGTTCCCTTTCACTTCAAGCCTGAAGAACAAAATTGATGCAAAGCCTGCTACTCCAAGAGGTTTCAGTGTAAATAGACAAAATAGGTCTAATGGAGAGATTTCATCAGATCTAATTTTAGATGTGGACACACTGTAGACATCCTATCAGCTGGGGAAAACTAACACATCATAATGAGATGCACCTGGCTGTACTAGATACTGACTAAGACGTCTATATGAACAAGGTAGTTGTTTGCATGTGGTTAGATGAATCCCACCTAAAATGTTGATTATAATAAGACTGCATTTGGAGGAATCAAAAATGCCAAAAAATTTTCTCAGTGAATATCCTCCCTATATTGTAAATTATTGTATTGCCTATGTTATATCTGTTCATAGTAAACTATGAAATTATTAAATGTGAGTTGTTTTTTCTGCTCATAGTATCATAAATTGTTCTTATTTAAAACACCTCTTCAGGGAACATCTAGAAGATGCTCTTAGTCATATGGTTTCGTTTTAATTAGTGCTGCAGGGAACAGGGAGTTGGACTCAATGATCCTTATGGATTCCTTCCAACTTGAGATATTCTGTGAGTCTGTGATTCCTCTTCTCTGACTTGTGTGCATTATATTTCATCTGTTATCATAGAGAAAGATCACATGATAGTCTGTAGGTAGGACAATAGGGTCTGACTAAACATTTTCTAAAGAAGTGACTATATCTTCAACATTTTTTCATCCAACGGAGTTATCCAATTACTCACAGGCCTTTTCTATATCAAAAGTTTCTGTTCTAAGTGGCTACATCTGCAATGATCAATGTATCACCCTGGGGAACGATCTCTGGTCCCAGACTAGGTTGTGAACTCTAGCTCATATTCTACCAAATATCACCTGACTGTGGATGAAGATGGTGCCCAGCAACACTTACGACAATTTTTTTCAACCTATTAATTTTCTGATTCAAAGTTTCTGAAAAACTCTGCAGTTTGCCTAAGAGTTTATTAGCTTTATTTTGTTGTTGTTCTTTGTTTCTATGTAATATGTAACAAGGACTTGTAAAAAACAGCTTAAAGCATAAAGGTATATTTGCAGGTGAAAATACCACTGTTGGAGGGTGTTACATAGAAGGCAGATACAGTCTTGGTTTTATTGCCAGTTAGAGACTGCCCCTAGAGCATTCTTTCATTGAACTAAATCTATGATATGCTCCAGGAGGAAAAAGCTGGCCTCCTCCACACAGATACACAGGAGCGAATTATAATTAATGAAGTGTACCTGATCATAGAACTGAGATCCAAGACTGATTTGGAGAGTTTAATTATATAAAAGTATAGAGCTATCCAAAGAGGATTAATACATTTATAACTAAAATGACAGGGTTGGGGTTTTTTCTGTACCACTAAAGACAATTAAAAAAAAAAAAAAAAGTTAACCCCCCCCCATACTGAAATCCTAAAATACTAAAAGACTACAGAGTTATATTTATAAATTATTTTTTATTTCCTCTTAATTTTCTTTAGTGTTTGGCATATATGATTATTTGCTGCTATTACCTTTTTATTAAGATATGCTACCTCACTCTTCAAATTTTAGATGTATGTTTACTCAGACATTGCTTCTTCAATAGATGACTATGTTTTCATTGTAGGCATCTTTAGATTTGATATCATTTCTATATTTGAAGTGAACTCTTGTTTTAAAGCCGTCTATAATATTTTTTATTTAAAGTTCTATGGTCTTTTATGTTCTGTCGTTTTGAAGGGAAATTTTGCATTTACAAGGGCCCTATTTTGTGTCTTGTAAACAGGCCAACTTTAGCAGAAATTTTGCTTTAAATAAAAGAAAACTAAGACACTGTTCTATATAAAGGTTTACCTTTCACAGCAAGAATTTATTTTGAAATGAGGTAATGAGAAGTTAAATAATTCAATCCTAAGGTACTAACTAATAATATAAAACTCTGGTAGAATCATGCCCTGAATACTTATTTGCTAAAAAAATAGACCATAGCCATCAATTTGCTGCCTTTTAATCTTTTATTTGAATATCCTCACAGTTTGGTAAGTTGCAACAGATATTATGGGTATTTTGTATTGAAGTAGAAGTTATTAAATTGCTAGATTGGGGGGGGGGGGGTTTTNNNNATGTGGGTGGGGGGGGGGGGGGGGGGTGTTTCAGTTTCTGGAGTATCAGCAGCCACACTTGTGGTTAGTATAATCTAAATTTAATTTAACAGGAACATTAGGCCTAAACTATCCTTTGACTTGCATAGAAAAAGGTTTTAGTTTTATATGTGAATGTAGTGTATTTGAGTCTTTTATGGGTAACTTTATATTATCAACTTGCTTAGTTGAAAAAAAAAATAATGCATTCTGTCATAGTTTCTCCTTTAAGATTATACAATCAATCTGCATTCTTTCGTTCTTGTACATCATCAACTATAAATAATTATTCTGCAGGCAGGACTACTATTACATGTCTTCAAATTATACTCTAAGGCTATGATCCTCTAAACTGACTTTGGTGTGAACTGAAGTTAGGTTGCAGGAAGCACAGAGAAATAGATCAGGTTGGCTCCAAAAAAATTATCTCAGAATCTTAGCCTGCTTTTTGCTTTCCTGATTTTTTTTGGTAAATTAACCTATTTCTCTGTGATTAAATGTTTACTGAATAATATTCCTGAGTGATTTTCCATATATGGAAT
This sequence comes from Chionis minor, assembly GCA_013398295.1. Lineage (NCBI taxonomy): Eukaryota > Metazoa > Chordata > Aves > Charadriiformes > Chionidae > Chionis > Chionis minor. The sequence goes on along the minus strand of VZSF01003173.1, from coordinate 198,379 downwards.
AATAGAAAAAGCTTACTTTACAACTGAACAATTCACTGGTCAGTATTTATGTGTGTGACTGAAATGTTCTCAAAGGAGAAGAAAAATGAATATTGAGTAGCAAAGATTTTAGCATGATTGTCCTTAATCTCCAATAAGAGTAAGATAGGTAACCGCTCAGGCAAGCATTAAGGAACATAAATATGGACAAATTGTTAAGGAAGCAGACATCTGATAAAATGTAAATAAACAACAGTCATTTTCTAGGGTTCAGTAGCAGGTAACACTCCATAGATGTGACCATTGAAACAGTCCAATGTACAATATTATGTAGGTCTAATAGAAGGTAAAACTAGTCCACTAGTGCAACACTTGGTTGTGTATGCAGTTTAGATTGGTTATCTGTAAAAGTAATCATTCAAAGGAAATGGCCTTTTACAGAAAATTTTCCCTGTGGGGCATGATTTGCAGAATAATCATTCAGTCTACAGGACAACTTAACAGATGTGGAAAATCACAAAACCTCTAAATCTGGAACTGTATACCCTTTGTTCATAGTATCATAAATTGTTTCAATGTTCATCTGTTGAATGAAATACCCATGAGAACTATATTTTGTCTATTTTTATCTTTTGTTTTTGTTTGCAGACATAAATGTAATTTGTAACAGTTTAATGTTTCTGTATCTGCCAATATTAAGACAATATACGACCTGGAAAAGCATTGTAAAGTTTACCTAGACAATTTTCATACTTTGAAATTGCAGTATGGTAATAAAAAATGAACCCAGCTGGTGAAAGGGATATTCCATACCATAGGACATCATGGTCAGCAAAAAAAAGCTTATGAAAGAGAGAGGAAGAGGGAATATTTGGAGTTACGGCATTTGTCTTCCCAAGTAACTATTACACACGATGGATCCCTGCTTTCCTGGGGATGGCTGAACAGTTGTGCATTGATGGGAAGTAGTGAATGATTTATTTATTTTTTAATATTTGAGTAATTTGCTTTGCTTGCACATGCATTTTTTTTCTTTCCCTATTAAATTTTCTTTATCTCAACCCATTACTTCCTTCATTTTACCCTTCTCTTCCTCATCCCACTGGAAGGGAGTGAACAAGCATCTGTGTGGGACTTAGCTGTAGTTAACCCACAACTATAAATATTGTTACTTTTATCGTTGTTGTTGTTCTTTTATTTACAGAGATCCTACTGGTCCTACAATGAGAAAATTACATTCAAAGCAAAATTCCGTTAAGGGCTCTAGATTAGTTTTCCTGAATAGGAAATAGCCAGAGTAATTGGATCTAGTTTCAACATAGGAATTAGGTGTTTAAATTTTCTATAAACTAAAAAAGTTTCTGAAGAGACTAAAAAATTTCTGACATGTTATCTACGTTGAAACTTTTTTTTCCTGTTTTATTTCATAAACAACAAAATCCTGTTGTAATATCAGTTGAAAAGTCTCCAGTTTGTACATTGATCAAATGAACTCTTTTTTTTAATGTCTCAGTTGTTCTGAGAAAAAACTTGGAAGTCTAGCTGGAATAATTCATTGTTGTCAGGATCATCTGGAAGTAGGTTTTGGAAGGGAATGACTACATAAATTTAATTATTGAAAGTGATAGAAGAAGAGCTGTGGCTTGTGAGGTCAGTGAGCAATGAAGCACAGAAAGGCTAATGTCCTTTCAGGTCTCTCTTTCTCCCTTTTTTCCTTGCGCTCATTTCCCTTTCTCCTTCCCCAGTAATTTGGTTTTGTTCAGTGGTCTGTATTGACTGCATTGAAAATAATATGATCAAATTTGTGTTAAATTGAAGCACAGTCCTCCAGACAGTATTTTCATAAACCGATCACATTCGCCATTATTTGGGTATTCAGGTGGAGCCCACAGATCTTGCTGAGAGCTGATGACAAGGTGAAATCAAAGCAGCATAATGTCATCTCCTCTCCAAACAAAAAATCACTGTGAATTAAAGTATTGTGTGTGCTCACTCCAGTAACCACTATGCTTACTAAGTTTCACAAAATCATCACAAACTCTATGCTGTAGCAGAACCTGGGAGAACTGATGAAAGTTTTTATTAATGAAGGTGAATTATACAGTTTTTTCTCCTTATTCCTTTGGAGAATTTAACATTTGAGAAAACACAGCTCCTCATTATAGCTTGTAGACTGCCACACAATGAACTTCACAGTTTACAACTGGCTGCACTGCTGAGTTTATACTGCTTTGCATCCTGTTTGTTTGAACTGTGAGTGCAATTCAGAACTATTGAGGCATCTGTGCACATGTCAGCACCCACATATTTATATTGTGTTCAGTTTCCACCCTGATGCTCTTGCAATGCTCAATTCATATTGCCTTTTGCAGTCAGATTAACTTGAATATATTTCATTTCATTTTCTTAGGGAATCCTCGGTTTTAGGATTGAGTTATCACTACAGCCAAATTGATGACAGTTAAAAAATACGAGATCAATTTAGAACTGTCATATTCAACATATATTTTGAATGTGTTTATAATTTTTGAGATGATCCAAAACTTAATTTTGGCATTTGAATTAAAGGAATACCAGAGGAAGAAATTTAATTATAATGATAGAAATGCTCTTCATAATAGGGAAGTGAACATTTCAAAATGTTTTAATTGGTTTATAAAAGCAACATAAACAGTAGTGCAAGGGTTTATTCCAATAATATTATTTCAAGGTGCTTGTATGCTGGGCTTGGAAATCTTAGGAAAAAAATGCCTTTTTTTGTAAAATCATACTGTGGTCCCTTTTTAGCTATATATATCACGAGAATTTGATTGTAGTCTTCTCTGCATTTCAACATGATGCTGAAACTATCAAATTAGAGAAAGTTAACAGAAGGAACCAAGCAATGTATTAGCCAGCTTATAAGTAAAACTTAAGAACAACAGCAAGTGCAGCAAAGGAAACTGGTTGAAAGAAAACCATTGTCAGTTTGGGCTTGGTAGAATCTTTTCAGAAGTGTTTTTATTATAACTCCCTAGCTCCTTCTAACACCAGTTTCACATCGTTATTAGGCTTTCATATGTAACTCCAAATGCTGAAAATATACGCCCTAATTTTTTCAGTTCAACCCAAAATTTAGGAACTGAGGTACATGATGAATTCTATGCTAACACATCTATATACATATCACGCAGTTTGTCTGGCAAATTAATCTGTCTGGTACTTCAAAAACATTTTGGAAAGCCTTCAGGTGAGAACTGGTTTTGAATGGGATAATTAACCTTGACAGTAATTTCTTCATATCAGAGCCAAATAGCGGTTGGAAAGATGTATTCACTTTTCACAGAGAGCTAGGTACTTATGGCCTGGAAAGAGGATATAATGCGTTTGAAGAAAGTGTATTTCAAACAGGCATGGAAAAGTGTTCCAACAGAGATTCACCCATCAAAATCCTGGAGAAGGACATGATTCACACAGGAGGTAATAGAGGCCCTTGTTGGATGTTTACAGGAGGTTATTTTCAGTCCTAAACCAGTGTTAAGTGATTGATTCCTGAACTAATGTGACCAAACAATATAATTATATTATCCTAAACATCATTTTTCAGATTATTGGAAAATTAATCTGCATTTGTTTTGTCCTGAAAGGAAATAGTGAATAGTTAATTAAAGTTTTGTCAGCTCTGCATAAGTAATTTTGTAGGTCAATCTGCTTTCCATGCAATCTAACAGATACATTTTTCAGTTTTAGCAAGTCAAAACAGATGTAAAAGGCTCTTTCCACGTTTTTCATTCCCCATTTTTCATTAAGTAGTATTCTTCACTGTTTATATTAGTATTCCATTGGTCTGCATATTTGTTGCTTTTGGATTCAGATGTAAAGTTACAGTAAGTAAAATATTGGCATATTTTGTGTGAAGGAAAAAGAAAGGGAGTTGGTATAGATGCTTAAGTTTCTAATATTCAAATTCAAACTGTTTGTGTGCTTTGAGCTGAAAACAGCACTCTCACATGAAGTGAACTGAGACCTTTTAAAAATTTAAAAATTACTAATACAAATGTCAAAGGACACGGTTCAAGTTTTCCACAAAGTGCTGCTGCTTAGAAAATTGTTTTCTGAGGCAATGTGCAAATATGTAAAACAGAATTTGATGCGAGCAGAACTAGACCCAGGGCTTAATACTTTTAAAAATCTTATCCATTATTTGAATGAACATTTTTGTTAAAGTTATTCAGTTTTCTCTAAAGTGCTCTATTAACTGGCTTCTCAGGCAAACAATAGGTGAGATTTCTTAAGATTATTAATCAAGCTGATGTAAAACAGGTTTTCAGTTACTTACAAACGCTGGCTAAGTAGAATGGATGCACAGAAGGTGTAAATTTCAAGCTTATTTTGAAAAAGATACAAATTCAGGTTGACCTGATGAGCTTTGTCTTTCATGTTTTGCTAGTGGATTCCAGTCACTGAAGTTCTGAGAGCTACATTGCCAGGAAAAGTCTTAGTAGTTCACATAAAACTGAATAGTTCTTTAAATTCTGATGACTGCATTGATTAGTTCTTTGTAAAACCATACCAAAAGTTTAGACATTGCTTAGACAGCTATGTTTTAGACTCCTACTCTGTAGGCGCTGAATTCCTGTCTAAAAGATTCACTATAATATAAGCAATTATCAGCAGGTAAATTGTGCAAATTTACCACAGCAGTAATTTTGGTTGTATCAACGGGAGTTATCCCAAAAGAACAAGATCTATTTTAAAATATCTTAATGGATAAATGTAGTAGTCTTAAATAACTTGCTACAGGTTGTAAACTGCTCTACTGATTTATCATAATGCATAAATTTTCCTTGGAAGATAGTGGAAGATTTGTGCCAGTTTGTTGCTTGCAGTATGACATTTAATGGCATATATTCTTTCATGCTTTCAGCATTTCAGGGAGATATCTCACAAATGGACAAGTCAGATACTTGAAAGAAAATGTGTTTACGGGCATGCTTTTGTTGCAGGGAAAGGAAGATAGTACTGCTCCTTGACTAGTGTGTGATGCACCCTTTTTGTCTCTCTTTCCTTATATGTGCCAATATCTAAGGAGGTACTTTATTGTCAGGTATGTTACTGTAGAGGAATTACCTAAACAAGCTTATTTTTCAATTCATTAAATTGATTAGGTGTTGTGAGGGACAGGTGTTTATACCGTGAAGAAGAAACACACAATACTAGGAAACAAAACAGAAAAGTGGTCAGTAATATGTGGAAACTGAGTAACAAGGTAGGTAGTATGATTGGCATGACAACCAGAGATTTGTCTATTGCAGTCCTAGTGATATCAGTGGAAGAACGCGGAGCAGAGAACACAGTCTCAAGGCAGCCCAGAATATACTCGATGACTTAAGAAGAAACAAAGACAGGAGAAGAAAGATAAAGCTTTACTAAACTTCTTGAACAGTGCCCTCTTTCTCATAGTATTCAGGTTTTCTGCTGTAACGCACACATGCATTGTTAAGAAAACAGCAAATGTTTTCAAGCAGTAATCTCACTTAAACTGGGGTGAGTAGAGAGGAGGAAGATTAAAATAAAAATAAATAAGTAAACAAATGATGTGTTTAAAATTCCTTCTGCCTATGTGTAGGTATTCTATCTTGGAAATCGCCTGTCCCAAACACTTATAAACTCCTGTGGCTGACACACGATAATTACAGTTGCAATCTCCAAAGGTAATTTCGAGAAGGTAAATGATGAATGAGGCAAAAAGTATGCCACAGTTAAAGCTTTTGTGTTCTTAGCAAATTATTAACTTTACCTTACAATTTCAGGAATAAATTATATTCTCTGTAAATTGAAGTTAGATATTTCAGATTTGTGCCACTCTATCAGGAAGTAGATCTGGTCTCCTCCATCATTCTTTAGAAGACTATATTATTGCCTTAATGCTGTAATTCTAAATCAAATATTATTTTCTTTAATATATAAATAAATAAACGAACCTCTGAAGAAGGAGCTAAGTGGTTGGCAATTTTCCTGATGCTCCTTTGCCCACTCTCAAACGAGATTAAATTTGCTCTCTAGTTCAGGAAAAAAAGAAGTATAAGCAATTTTAGGTTTATGTAAGTAAATATAACTGTTATATGTGACTTTGACATGTAGAAAAATACTACCTAGGGTTATCTCATAGCTGAAGCAGTGCAAAGTAATGTTTGCGGATGACAATAATTTTTTTTTTTCATTTTAAATTTTAGTTTACACATGGTTTTCTAATTATGTACAAATTAATATCTCAATTAAAAGTGCACACATTTCTTTCTAGTATGTATCTGGTAGTCAAGGCTACAATCAGAAAGCCTTAATAGAATGTAAATTTTTGATCTGCTTCAGGAAAGTTCACCATCTTCCTTCATCATGAGTGTAGTCTTCTTGATTATCATGTTCCAAGAAGCAATACATGTACAGCTGGGGGGAAGAACATACGTAGTCTTCAGGATAAAGTATTTATCTTATCATTGATTGAAATAAATTGTCTTAATTGTTCTAGGTTGAAGCCATTTTGAAATCATTACTTACTGACAGTTATCGGTCAGATACAATGGTTTTCTCGAGAATTGCAAGAGTGTTTCCAAAGAGACCTGTAGAATTTTAATTATTTCTGAACCTGATAAGCAGTATTCTACTGAATCAAGATCCAGTCTACTTTCTTTACACAGTTGATTGCTATGTTGTTATTGTTGTGATTAATATTAATAATATTTATAATAATTATTATTACTAATATTACTATTGTTACTGTTATTATAGTTTAAAGTATGTGCACATTCATGAGAAATTCAGAATAATTAGCTGATCTCATTCTATTTCATAAATGCTTCTGCAATTCTGTGTTTTTTGTTAATATCCTGGTAGTGACCAGAAACAACTTTCATTCACCTAATAAGAAAGAGAAAATTAGCATTATCCTTTAAAAGCAGACTGAAGGATGATGTGCTGGTTTTGAAATACAAAGTTCTATGTGGCACTCCTACATTTGCTTTCCAGGGCTTCTGAAGACTGGAGCTGAAACTGACTGTAAAGTGGTGACACAGATCATCTTTCGCACTGTAAGACAGAATGTTTCATTACTGCATAGAATAAAAATTGTCAGTACTATTTGCTTTTTATATGAAAACAAAAGATTTCATATTCCAGCAGCCAGTACAACATGTCACACAAATTTTCACAGTATCATGGCAGAAGAGAGATAAAATGCTCCTATTCTGATTTGAAATGTTGGATGCTAGGTGTTGTTAGTAGTGGTATATTAAAAAAATAAATAGGTAATATAAGGCACAATAAACATGAAAATAACATCATTTGTGTGACAGAGAACAGCTATTTCTATAGCATCCTTTTGGAAACGCTACTGGAATGAATGATATGAAGCCAATATGGCTTCATTAAGGGCAAATCATACCTAATAAATTTGGTGGCCTTCTACAGCAGTGTTACAGCAGTGGTGGATAAGGGAAGAGCAAATGACATCATCTACCTGGACTTGTGCAAGGTATTTGGCACTGCCCTACATGATATCCTGGTCTCTATATTAGAGAGACATGGATTTGACCCATGGACTATTCAGTGGCTAGAGAACTGGCTGGATGGCTGCACTCAAAGAGTTGTCGTCAATGGCTCGATGTCCAAGTGGTTAACAGTGACAAGTGGTGTTCCTCAGGGGTCAGTACTGGGACGGATATTATTTAACATTTTAGTCAGTGATGTAGATGTTAGGATTGAGCTCACCCTCAGCAAGTTTGCTGATGACACCAAGTTTGTGGTGCAGTCAACGCACTGGAGGGAAGGGATGCCATCCAGAGGTATGCGGACAGGCTTGAGAAGCGGGCCTGTGCCAACCTCATGAAGTTCAATAAGGCTAAGGGCAAGGTCCTGCACATGGGTGGAGGCAATCCCATGCACAAATACAGGCTAGGTAGAGAATAGATGGCGAGCAGCCCTGTGAAGAGGGACTTGGGTGTGTTGGTGGATGAGAAGCTGAACATGAACCAGCAATGGGCGCTCGCAGTCCAGAAGGCCAACCATATCCTGGGCTGCATCAAAAGGAGCATGGCCAGCAGGTCGAATGAGGTGATTCTCCTCCTCTACTCTCTTCTCATGAGACCCCACCTGGATTACTGTGTCCAGCTCTGGAGCCCCCAACATAGGAAGGACAAACCTGTTGGAGCAGATCCAGAGTAGGGTCACAAAAATAATCAGAGGGACGGTACACCATTCCTGTGAGGACAGGCTGAGAGAGTTAGTGTGGTTCAGCCTGGAGAAGGGAAGGCTCCAGGGAGACCTTGTAGCAGCCTTCCAGTATCTGAAAGGGGCTTACAAGAAAGATGTGAAGGAGTGTAGCAGTAGGACAAGGGGTAAAGGTTTTAAACTGGAAGAGGGTAGACTTAGATTAGATATCAGGAAGAATTTTTTCACTGTGAGGGTGATGAGGCACTGTAAAAGACTGCCCAGATAAGTTGTGGAGGCCCCATGCCTGAAAGTGTTCAAGGCCAGGCTGGATGGAGCTTTGAGCAACCAGGTCTAGTGGGAAGTGTCCTTCCCCATGGCAGTGGGATTGAAACTAGATCGTCTTTAACGTCCGTGCCAACTCTATAGCATTCTATTACTCTATGTTTTCCTGCTGAGTTTTTGGGTTCTGTGGTTCTTTTCTCCCACTTTTTTTCAGCGTGGGCTTCAGTCTTACTTAATCCCATTCCAAATTTCAAGCCAGTCTAATTACATCCTTCTCATCTACCTGTAGACATATAAATGGACACTCCTGACATTCACACTTAGTATATATTTTTGGATAATCAGAAAAATTAAACATAATATACTCAGATTAATTTAATAGAAAAACCTTCTTTCTTTTTTTATGATGTTCATGATTACACGGTTGAAAAACACAGGTATCTATTAGAACAAGTAAGCGCAGCTAATAAAATACTGTGTCAAAACATAGAAATAGTTGCAACAGGATCTAAACTTTCCTCATATTTTCCAACATGATGATTTGAAACATAAATAGGGTAATCTGTTTTTTCTTCCTACATTCTGTAGTCAATCAAACACTTTTACATTCCATAACACAGTGTCACTTCATCAAAGTATCATTTTGCCTGAGAGGTCAACAGGACATTTCAGATGTACCAAGTAATGGTCATGTGGTAACCTAAAGCAATACCGGCCCTTGCAGTTTTTTTATTTTTGACTTAAAAGGCCGTTGGCACTCAGGGATACTTTCAACTGAAGTGAGCTGCTAATAGAAGAGAACAGAAACTGTACCCTGTGTACTATCAGTTCTAACTGATTCATTCTACGTTCACACTAACTCTCCCTTGAAAGTTTCACAAAATCATAACTTTTTTATGTATAGCAGCAAGGTAAGAAGTGAAATACCAGTTTTTACTAAAAACTAGTAGAAGCGTCTTACCTATTTTTCAAGAATACTAAAAAACACCTAAAATTTGATGTGGTTTGGGTTTTTTTCTCCCTTTAAATAACTTTATGGACTACATCCGTCAGTGAAATCTTGGTTATGAAAAGCATAATTTTCAACATAACCTGACTACTTGAAGAAAGGTATGATAAGAAATTAAATGTTAATATGCAGTTTATGTTAGATGCTGCTTTAGAATTTAAAAGAAAAAAAAAGAGAAGTAATCAAATGAATGTGTCAATGCACAGCATGCAAGAGCCAATTATGGAAATGAGGGCTGAAGGTTAGTTTGCTGCAATATTTTTTAATTCAACAAATATTAAAATCAACTTGTTCCTTGTATAATAGATGGTATGATGAGTTAAAGAGCTCAAAATGTTTTTGTAGTCCCCTGTCTAATTAACATTTCTGTTGTGTGACCTACATTTCCCAGAACTGCAACTGCAAAGACCTCCAAAGCTTGCTTTTTGTTTGAAATTTTTTTGTAACATTTAAGAGATCAAACGCAGAGCAATCAGTGTTTTATACACCTTTTTTTCAGTTCAAAATAAGTGACAAAATAAAGTCTTACAGCCACAGCAATTTGCAGAAGAAAATGTTTCCATGCTAGTATATCTCACTTGACTCTAATGGAAGCCTACAGATGCTGTTGTAATTGTATGTGTTTAGGGTATACAGAAAATCTTCTACATGAGTCACATTCCTTTCTTGGTTTTTTTTATTACCTTTTCCATCCTAACTATTTTTTTTTTCTTTTAGAAAGAAATATAGAAAAGAAAGGAAAAGAAACTGATGTTTTAATGCCAATGATGCCAGTTAAGTTTCAGATATTATCAGAATATAATACATTTTAGGTAGGTTTACTGCCAGAATAACGTTATGGAAAATGCATTGTTGTGGTCAACAAGAATTAAAATATTTAAATATCAAATGTTATTAAATATTAATATTTAAATATTAATTATTAATATAATAATATAACGGCAAATACTAAAGTCTAAATTACCAAGTATTTTTAAAATTCCTCTATTTTTCATATATATTTTGACATTGAACTTTGTAGTGGATGAATTATATGAAAACATATCTTTTGTGGTTTTTTCTCCAAAATGTTAATGGAGCAAAGCTTGAAAACACTGAGTCCAATGACTAGGTCAGTCCAGTCTTGTCACTTTCTGCTTAATATAGTAATTTGTACTGCAAAAAATGATACAAAGGTACCATTTTCAAACCAACAGGAAAAAAAAAGTGAAGGAGACCTAGTGTGGAGATAATTGAGATACTTGAGATTTATACATCATATAAATGTAATGTAATCTGACTTGATCTCAAATGGATCCTAACTTCCTCTTTTTGTAGAAAAGATGAAAAATCATCTAACTACAAACTTCAGACAGTGAAAAAGTAAAACTGTCTTCTTTGGCTTTAGAAAATACATGAGTCCTCCTTTTGCAGATGCGTCCTTTAAAAATAACACATCTTTACAAGCATTGAATGATGGCAATGTTGTAGTTCAAGTAACTGACAAATGGCATAAATGATGTATTACATGATTAACTTTAGGATGAGTAAATAATTCTCTTTTTAATCTTTAATCATTTAAAAAAATAGAAATGAAAAAGAAAGCATAGTACCCAAAGTGATTTTGTACCAGGTAACGTGTACCAATAGAAAATGTGATGAGATAGTAATGATTCCACATTCTTCTTTTCAAACATAAAAAAAAAAAAAAAAACAAAAAAACCAACATAAATAGAAGCTATACTAGCTTAAATTAAATATGTGTCATCAGGAAACAGTGACTAAAAGAGTTGAGGGTATGAGTGGCCACATCAGATCCCAGATTTTATTACTTGATTTTCATTGCTGCTAGCTGTTATGTTCTTTTTTTATTTTGAGAAGTGCTAATCCATGTACCACTTGAGGAAAATACCACAATGGCTCTCTACAAATTTGAAATATGTTGAGAGCAACAAAGTTCTCTTGAGTAAGGAAAGAGTAAAGGAGGTCATTATAACATAAAAAAAATAAATAAATGACTAAAATAAGTTAATGAGAAGTATTTAAACCATAAGTGTATATTTAAAGACTGTTGGGTAAAATAAAAAAGTGGATCATATAACAAGTAGCCTAGGAGAAATTAAGTATACATTATGATGGAATGGTTTCTTTTGTTTATTTGTATTATTTAAGATATTTTTGGACTTGAGAGAAGCGTGAGGGAGAGGGAGAGAGAGATGTACTAAAAACATTCAAATAAATGAAGTGTTGTTTGTAGTTTATAAGAATGCAACCATCTTTAGTCCAGGCCATTATAGCAGTATGTATGAGAAGGAGTGGAGGGGGAGAGGAGGGAAGGGAAGAGGAGGGAAAACTAACTGAAAAGGCATAGAAAATACATTATATTGCTCTTCTTGTGGAGAAAAAAAAAAGAAAAAAAGAATCAGAGCACTGATGTTGGACATGAGTAATCATAGAATTACTTTTACCAGTCTTATTTTCTTAAATGAATAAAATGTATTGAGCAGACACTAGAAGATGGAGATCTCTAAACACCTTTCAAAATACTGTAAGATGGGCAAGCATTTAAATTTCTTGTTTTCTATTGCTTTTTTACAAAATAAATGTACAAATATCTGACAACTGAATTTAGAGTTAATCAATTTACAACTGTCATTTAAGTATTGAGTTCAAACACAAGCAATTTCCCTTAGCATCAATACATTGAAGGGAATCATTCATATAGTCTTTCATGTAGCAGTAGATGCATAAATGAAAGCACAGCAATTAAATTTAGGGAGATTTTGTGTCAAACAGGGATCTTACCTGATTACCAGAACAAGGATGGACTTCTATGTATACTTAGCATTTCAGATTAAACAGAGTTCAGGTCTATGCAGCCAAACCTTTTATCTTTACCAATTTAATTATCTTTTACAGTATAATACTGGCCACATCTTAAAACATCTTCTGAAGTTTTACATTTCTCCAAGGAAGTTTTAACTACCATGCTTCCTTATTTAGCCTGAAATTTTGTTGCCTGTAAGGAAGATGACCTTGTGTTTGTATTCCAGTATTTACAAGCAAACCCAAAATGTGTGTCACGCCCCACTCAGACACGATTGGAAGACAAGGCCGGGCGAGGCGGGGGGAAGCTGACTCAGATTCGTAAATCTCCAGCGGTGTGGACTAAGGTAAGATAACTCTCAAGGTCGACATGCAAACTTTATTAGTTTAACTAGGTCCATGACAATTGGTTCGGTATAGAACAAATTACGGCAAGCAGTGAAGTACACCTTGCATTACTTAACAGACGTACCACAGGTTATGGTAGACAGCACTTGACAACGGATATGCCATGAATTATGGCAAACAGTACGGTAAAGCTTGCATTATTTGCTAACTTTTAGAGGAAAGAGAGAAAGAGAAAGAAAGAGAAAGAGAGAGAGAGAGAGAGATCACCGGTCCTGGTTCCAGCATTGGCCCAGCCAGCAAGGGGTGGGGCGTGGGGTCTTTGGTTCGTAGGAGCCCTCTTCTGTGTGTCCCCCAAAGAAATTCTTCCACTGCCCACTAGGGGCATGTATCTTCCCCTTTTATGTTCGCCTTACCAGACGACCTGCCCACTTTACAAGGACAGTTTTGTCTCAGATTTCCTGTCTTTCCAGGTAGTAAGAAGCATGATTTGGGTGAGGGCACGGACACGTTTAGCAGACAATGAGGTCACAAGTTGTGCAGACCCATTTGGCTTTCAAAAGGCTTCCTGCCTCCTGTGCTACACAAGAGACAAGCAGGTGCCAGCGCCAAGCTCCATTCAAGGCCTGTGCAAGGCCTGCATCATGCAAGCTCCATCTTGTCCACCCCCCAGCTAGAGCTTCATTTCACGCTACTTGTGAATGTTTTGCGACATTCAGAAAGGTTCAGAAGACCTTCACCTCTGCTTCCCCCAATATTTGTTTTGGGGAGTCTACAAGTCATCTCTCACAGTATGGAATTGACAAGAAAATTACAGAGAAAGAAAGGAAACTGTAAAGAGAGAAACTTCTTATTTGTAATGGCACCAACAGCAATACTTCTTTATAGCTTTGGTGAAAGAAAAAAAAGGGTCTTTGAATTCTCTGACTCTGTGAATAGTCAATGAATATACATGGACTATATCACATATTAAAAATAAATATACCTCATACAAGCGTATTTCTAACCATACAGGAGAATCATAAACATCAGAATAAATAATTTTATTTCATTATAAACCTTTTTTGATTTTAACATGTTCAGTTTTATATCCATGCAAAAAGTAGTGTCTCTTCGTATATTGGAGAAAAGAGTTACAGTTACACATACATTTTCCCATTTAATGAATTCAAGATAGGGACTTGAGGGTTAGAGTTAAATGGAAACAAGTCTCTGCCTGGGCAGCAGGAGAAGCTCCTTGTTGTCTGCCTTGTCTTCCCAGGTGTCCTTACACCACAGATAAGAGGCTCTGGAATTGGTAAGGACAGGGACATCCATTTATTCCAGAGGAGTCACCAAGGTCATGCCAGCCTATCCCCTCTGTCACAACCACCTCCAACAAAGATGGTGAAAGGACTAGAGGGCATGACTTATGAGAAGCAGCTTTGGATATGAGTTTTGTTCAGCTTAGAGAAGAAGATACTGAGGGGTAACCTCATTACTATCTACAACTTCTTCATGAGGGGAAGCAGAGATGGAGGTGCAGATCTCTTCTCTCTGGTGTCCAGTGATAGAACATGAGGGAATGGCTTAAAGCTGTGGCAGGGGAAGTTCAGATTGGATATTAGTACAAAGTTCTTCAGTGAAGGGCTTGTCAAGCACTGGAACAACTTCCCCAAGGGAGTGGTCATGGTTCCATGTTCAAGAAACATTTGGACAATATTCTTAAATATATGGTTTTAGTTTTAAGCTGCCCTGTGTGGAGTCAGGAGTTGGACTTGATGATTCTCCTGGATCCCTTCCAACTCAGGATGTTCTATGATTGTGTGATTCTATGATTCTAAAATTCAGAAAAATGCGTTATATGGCCAGGCTCATAGAGCTTGTGTCTCATCTTCTTAACTTTTTAAGCCAGGTAAGTGAACCCATTTTGTCTCTATGCCCTCTTTACTGAGTAGAGCTACAGTAGGTACTAAGCATATTTCTTTCGCTTCCTTGATTGAAGTCACAGCTGGAAAAGAAAGGTCAGAGTTTAAAATGCAATAGTTGATATACTGTGCTTATCTTTACTGTGCTTATCCTTTATTTCTGTAAAGGAAAAGGTTTAATATGGCCTCACAAGTCCACAACACTCAGTTGATAGATGGCAATCTCATTTTAATGTCACTGGGAGCAAGGATCATTTGCATCTCAAAATTTCTGGTTTTGAAATAGACACTATAGTTTGAAAAACAAACTGACCAAAAAAAAAAAAAAAAAGACAGACAAGAACCTCTTCAAAAATAAAAATTACCTTGAAAAATATCTAGGATTAATTTACGTTACATTTTATATATCAGTAGGGGGAAACAGTGTTCACTACCAGGTACAGAATACCTACTTATTCTCCGTAGTAGACTTTTCAGACTCTGCTTTTATTTAACCTTTTAAGTAACAGTCTACCATCACTTCTGGTTCCACAAGGCAAGTGATAGACTGCAACGGGGGTAATGTTGCTTTTTCTCTTCCATTAACCCAGACAATTTGTATCATCATGTCTATTACAGAGGAAATGTCTCACAACGTTAATTAGCTCATATCTAAATTCCTTCTTTCCCACAGCTTTCTGAACAAAATATATACTCATCTTGCATTTTCCTGTTTTCATTTAGTGCTTCTTACAATAGAAAACATTTGAAAGGTCCATTAATCTTTGTGCTTCATTGGACAAGCTGAACCAGAGCTAAGGTCAAAAAGATGTTTCCAGAAATGGTCTGAAATTAACTTCAGTTGAGTTACTGTCATTTATTTATTGGTCTTGCTCTGAAGCATGTGATACAATACTTCAGGGAAATAAGATAAACATTCTAAGGTGTCTGGTATTCTTTTTAAATTATAGAATAGGCTTCCGAATACAAATATTTGATCAGTTTGCTATACATGTTGAGGGCAAGGGCTCTTTATATTGTATTCTTTTAATAAGTCAAGTGCCGATTTTATTATCTTGTTTCATTGCTTTCTAAATTGGTATAAGCTAACATTTGCTTTAATGAAGACAATCACATTAAAGCAGATGAAGGTCTGGTCTGATGAGTTTAGCTAAGGTCAAAAGGCAGAAAGTCTTTCCACACTAAAGATACCTAGAATCTGATCCTATTCTTCTTTTGTCCCCTTTATAACCAAAAGAGAAAAACATAATTTTAAAGGGTTTTTTACAGTTACATGGCTTTTGATTTAGGCACTTTTAATACTTAGTAAAACACTGCAGTCTAGAGGTATCCTCAGATTTCTACTGAGAGGGTTGCAGAAATGACAAAGACTTTTCAGAGAAGGGCATGCCAAACTGCAGAAGGTAATTAGCACAATTTCTGGCAAATGGCAATCATGGATCATGGACAGTGCTGGAGACCCTTGATGAGGGGAGAAAAAACAAGTGTGGCATTCACCTTCAAAAAAGTTCAAAAGAATGGTCCAGAGAAGTACAGGCCAGTCAGCCTCACTTCACTTTTTGGGAAAATCTTTAAGCAAGTCCTCTTGGAACCTATTTCTAGGCACATGAAAGAGGCTGAGTAGTCTCCATCCTTGGAAGTATCCAAAACATTTTTAGAAAAGGTTTAGAAAACCTTTAGAAAACATCCTTGTCAGCCTGGTATGGCCTCATACGTGAGCCTCCTTTCAACAGGAGGTTCGCATAAATGATCTGCATTCTAATCTGAATTACCCTAGTATCCTATGATCCCATCTTATCAATGGGATATAAAGAAAAAGAAACAGCACGATGACCATGGTCCAGTACTGCAATGGTTTCCAGAGAAGCTGCCGAATTTCTGTCACTCTATGTATATAGAACTTTAACGAACAAGGATGTAAGCAACATGATCTTATTTTGACAGTAACGTCACTTTAAGCAAAGAGTTGGATGAGATGGATTTCCAGAGGTTCCTTCAACATGAATTATTCTAGGATACCATGACTTAAAAATAGATGAGATATATTTAAACCATTAAAAAACCCCACTTTAATAAGAAAAACACCCAAGTCTAAAACCAATATTCTCAAAACTCCAGATCAGAACAGCCTAATCCTGGAAATGTTGGAAGTCTGAATATGCTTTTCTGCACTAGCTTCTCAATGCCTAAAGTTTCTGTGGATGCATAAGTCATGAAAAGACAGAACTAGTTGAGCCAACACTAGTTCATGATTCAGTCTAATTAGACTTAATAAAATTATTTTTACCTCAGCCATATCACGTAAGAAACTCAAACTGAAAGACATTTTTAGGAAATAACCAGTGGAAGAGGTTATAAACAAAGTTCAGAGGCAAAGCTCGCTTTCTTGTACACCAGACAAGAGAATTTCTTTTGTCATTTATCTTCCTTCTACTTCTGTCATTAAGAAGGAAGTAAGAGATGCAACGTCCTGCTCAGGACCCAGCCTGTCTTCTAGAGAATTGTCTGTATGAAAGTTTATCGGCTATCCTGCAAAGAAATAATACCTTCCGAATACCTGTTGAAGCTGCACTTCTTTATAAAAAATAACTGGAAATTCTCAGCTAAAGAAAATAAGAAGGGTCAGAGAGATCACTAGTTAATGATTACAGTGATAGTTGAGAGTGGGGATAAACTGTCCGAGCTTTTTCATAAAATCTGTTCTAGGAAAAAAGGGTTTAGGTCTTCACTAGGTAAGGAAAAGGCATGATTTCAAAGACTGCTTGTTTCTCTGATGACTGCATTGACAATCTACTCTTGTTTTTTAGAGAACTTCTGCCATTTTCTAAAGAAATTGGGTTGATATCAATGTTCAGGAAAAGATTCTGGGCAACTAATTTTACACAAAGGAAGACAGCTGACAAGATAACCTTTGGAGGGTAGTGGACCACTAACATCTCAAGGCTTATCATTTCTCATATGTCAAGCTTAGAGAGATCCTTGCTTGACATAACTATTTGAATTGGTTTCCTGATCAATGAACTGCTTTGGGTTTTTTGGTTGTTTTTTTATTTTGCGTTTTATTTTTTGTCACCTTTCCCTCAACCCCCACGTGGATGGTTTCCAACAACATGGATTACATCTTCACACGAACCACCTAAAAATTGGTACAGACAGGTATTAATAATAATATTACTAAAACTTACAACACAATGGTGTAATTTGTAATATACCGTAATACACTGAGAACTATGTAGAACACCACAGTGTTCTACACGAGTAATAGTATGCACTACAGTATGCACAATAGTATGTTCTACAGTAGTAATAATATGCACTGAAAATTGTAACTTGAAAGCAGCTTTCCGCAAAAACTCATGGCTAGCCTTCATGATTCCTAAGTCTCACCAAACTCGTTATTAAAGTTCTCTGCAAACCAAGTAAACTCTGCATAGAATATTCTGAATATACAATAAATAAACCCCTCACCAATAATTCTCCATAATCATTGTAATTACCTCAGTTTCTAGAATAGATACATCAGAATCAATAGATACTACAAATAAGTACCCTGGAATATAAAACTTCACCCAATGTATCAACAACCCTTTTATATACAGTAGAAAGTGAACAGTGACCACACACCAGGAGAAACTCAGGAAGACAGTCAGTAGAGTGGGAAAATGTTTTTCACAGACCAGCTGTTCCATTTCTGACCTTAGGCATAGATAAGAAACACCTTCAGAAGATAAATTTATAACTCCAGAAGATACTGAAAATAAAAGATTCACTAAAAAAATGGTCATATGGAACACAATAGTTTTCTTCACAAGCAACTTTAAGCTTGTTCCTCTGTGTTACACAGGTCATAATTACTTGGCTTTGCATTACAGACCTAATGATGTCTTTATGTCATCTTCTGCAAACAACATTCCCTTCCTGTTCTACCACCCATTTCTCTCAAATAGTCTATTTATTTAATACAGTTAAATGAAACTAAAACCAGTCATTCTTATCTTGAAGTTTACAGTTTATGTTTCAGATCTGAGGAAGGAGTTGGATACTGAAAACTTTTCCATTTTTTTCTAATATGTTATTTATTAAATAAAACACAATATCTTTGCCTACTGATCTTATCTGATTTGTATCTTTGGGATCATCACTGCAGTAGTACCATTACAGCCACTCTGCATGGAAGGAATCTTGTCCCTAGGGCAGGATTGTAGATTCTCACCAAGGCCAGGACATAAGGAATTGGAATCTGCAAAGGTCTGCACAACAGTGATCCAGTCCTAACCTTTAATTTTCCCATTTTTTGGGAGTCTAAATCTCTTTTTTCGTTATTATGTATAGATGAGATTATAAACTGACCTATCTGGGATTTTTAATGGATACTGTGAAGAGCTAGTGCTAGATTTTGGTTCTAGATTTTATTGTCTATGTTCTAGAAGAGAGAATTTTCCCCTCTGGTAGTAAGTCCTGTTAAGTACATATAAAGCTGGTCTTTAAATAGCTGGATGGGATTTATTACTGCCAACTGTCTCTTTATGCACTTAGTTTTCATTGGGACAATGCAAGATAGCAGTTCTTCCTTAATGATAGTCAGATTGGATATTAATGATTGTACTACTGAAGTAACTCTAAAAACAGTTCCTAGCCGAAAAAATTGGGAGAGTATACGTTGATGCATTTAAACACGAAAGAATGTGAAAGAAACTGTAAGAGAGGATTTAAAATCAGTCAGGAAAATAAGATGTTAATAACAATACTCTGTTCTTCTGCTGTATCCCAAATACGAAGAATTAATATCTAAAGAAACTGAAATAGCTGCAATTTATGTTATAGAAAGAGATTTTAAAACAGAAAAGGATATATTCTGTGTAATTTTTTTCTGCTATTGTCTCTTGCCCCATTAAAAGCACTCTCAATCGTTTCACACAACCACACATTTTTCTTGTTTTGACTTTCCAAACTTATTAAATACAATGAATCACTATATTCGGAACAAGAAGATGGGCTTATACTTCATTTGGGTTTTAATTTTGTAATAATAGGTCTCAAAACCTTTAATGCTATTATATCTGGTGATTGAAATAGTTATTCACTTGTAACATTGACTTCTAGCAGAGCAACTTTATAAGAAAGTAATGAAAAAAACAAACTGGAAAAAAATTTTTCAGAAGAAACCTCAGTAGTGATGACTCTCATTTCAGTGTGAGCAGAAGGCAGCTCTGTCTTTGACCCAAAATGTTTTTAAAACTTATTTTATGAATATGCTTACTGTTTTTTATCCCTGTGTTTGACTCTATAAGAAAAACTTAATTTAGGGAAAAAATACTTTCGAATGTACTCTGCTAAAGCCAAGTGAGAATTATTCCCCCATCTTAGGACTTAAGGGGAAAAAAAGTAGAAAGGTAATCAGAAGAGAATCTACTTGAACTGTGTACAAATAAAAGCTCTCATAACTAACAGCAAGTAGTATTATATTGTGTCCTTGCATCCAGAGTTTACTGCAACAAGACCAGGCTTTAGACAGCGGATGTGTTTTACTGAAACATTCACCCTCGAGAACCAAACCCTGAGTAAAAAGGTTAATAGTATGTGATGCCTAGAAAAGGAAAGGTAAAGCACTGTGTTCAATTATTATTTCATCCTGTACAAGTGAATCTCTTTAAAAACTGATGGATTTATGGGCTGCTGATGTCATTTTTTGTGTACTGCAACATTATCTGATACAGACAAGTACAAGAATGGGTCAAGTAACACTTTTATGAACAACGCTACAGCTAAGTAGAGAGTTGAGAAGTTATTTCTCCCAGTTAAACCTTTTTAGTGACCAGTATGTATTTCTCATCAGATGACAGTTTTTGCATTTCAGATCTGACTAGTGTTGCTTCCTGTATATCTTTCTGTGAATTGACCAATTGTTTATAATTCTGGTTACTAGTAACTGAGGTTTAAATGATCTTTAATTTTTACAGTCTACAAAGCAGAATAAGGCACCAATTATATTTTTAGCATTGCAGTTTTTGTTACTATTTTCTGTCTTTTCTTACGTGTAACTTAGAGATAATGCATTTAAAATAGGGTTTAGAGAACTTTTTTAACACGAAGTTTCTAAGTTTGTAGCATAACACACTGAAATGGTTTTATGTTTAATTTCTTTCTTTAGTTGAAATTTTTCCTCATGTCTGTAATGTATTTAAAATTGGAACTGTTTTGGCAGGATGTGTAAGCCGGATGGATATATGCTTCTGTTCCCTGACTGGAAATGTGAATACTTATTAAATAAAATTTCACAAATGTGAAATTAACCTTCAGAAAACAGTCTACCATGTTCACTGAGCACCAGTTGTAAACCCTTTGATTAGGACAAAGACAGAAGAAATTCAATTAAAAAACCCAACAACACAACTGTTGTGAATATACCAGACTTTTTTCTAACATTATCTTTTTATTCTTATTAATATTGATGATTATTGATTCTATTGTTTCTGTGTCTTACCCTGCCAGTAAGATTATTTTGCTAGTTTTTGACAAGGCTCTGCAGTGTTTTCTAAGTTTGATGCCCCAAATCTTCCTACTTGGTAGCAGCTACCTGACCAGAGAACTTATGTTACCTGCTCCAGGTGAACCTGCTTTGGCAGGGTGTAGGACTAGATGAACTCCAGAGGTCCCTTCCAACCCCAGTGATTCTGTGATTCTGTGATTCTGTAATACTCTCCCCTATAGTTAAACAGCATCTTCTAAACAGAAACTGAATCCATTTGAACAAGCAATCACCTTCTTTAGTATCTAAGTTCAATTTCCAATGTACTTATAAACTATGTGAAGTATCTAATTTTGCCTGCTTATGTCACATTTTTTTCTTAATGACTATTTCTTAGTATCTAAACATTAAGCAAACATATATATACACATCATGCAAGTGTATGTTATTTTGAACACTTCCTATCTATAAAGTCAGACACAGTATTGAGAATCCAAATTTTATGCTCATACCTGCTTGTTTGTGAAGCTTCTTAGTGTAGTGCAGGCTTCCTGCATTACATCCCATTTTCAGTAAGGTTTTTGTTTTGTTCCTGGCCATTGAAACATTACAGTCAGGTATGAAAATTGGTTAAGTCTGGAAAAGTTTCATTAAGCCAAAAAGGGTCAAGTACAGGAGCTTGTATTTTGGCAGCTTAAATAAATAAATAAATAGATAAATAAATAGATAAATTAATAGATAAATAAATAAATAAATAAACAGACTTCTCACCTGATAGTGGAGTGAACTTTTATGCTAAGACATTGACTAGATGTCAACCAGATCCAAATATGATTATTAAAATTTATTAAATTAATTTTTATTAAATTTATTGTGAAATCCACATTTTCAGTATATTCACTATTGAATATATTGAACTATAGTCATAATATCAAGACTAGAATATTCATACGAATGGGCTGGTACTTTGATATAATCCAATTAGAAAGAGAATACAAGTTATTCTTCAGAAAAGTATTATCTGGTCTTTGATACCAAACTATTTAACAGTTTATTAGTAAATGTTTTCTATGGGCACTGATACACACACACAAAAAGAAGAATAATATTTGTTAGTTATACACAGATGGGTATTTCACAAGTGTGAAATATGCATGATCTGTAAAAATTAAACTCCAGATAGGTCGAGGGGGTTTGTTTTTTTGATGGGGGGGAGGGAGAATGTCAGGGGGGTTTTTTTGGGTGGTGGTGAGGGTTGTCTTTTTTATCCAGGACATAAAAGTTTGACTCAACCAGAAATTAAAGTCTGAGTGAGCTAAAAAGAAAAAAAAAAAAAAAAGAAAAATCCCTCTTATAAAACAACAGTAATAACATTGATTTAATCTATAAGGTTCTGGTTTACTATCCTATGTGAAAGATTAACTCTAATTCTTCCAGTGTTTGATTGTTTCCCTCTATTATAATAGATCAGATATTGTTCTTATGTTTTCCGATGTTTGCTACTATTTCTATTACAGGACTAGCAATTTACTTTCATTATAAATGTATTTTGATATCCTTTCCACAGATAAGCTTTCTCCAGCTTTGAAGAAATATGAATCGTCTCATCATGTAATTTAATACACCCAAGATGCATTAAAAAACCTGTGATTGCATATAACCAGGATTATTTTTTACTTAAAATGCTCAATCTGATATACACTATTATTTTTAAACTAGCAGTTTAAAAAAAAAAAAAAATCTGAGGGTATCTCAAGGTCATATTATGAACAAAAAAAATGTAGAAAAGAAACAATTCTTACTTATTTGCTTACCTTTGTTTTCCTATGTTACATATCATTTTTTGTCTTCCCAGGAGCGCCTTGAAGATCAGAGTATCAGTGGCATTCCTTCTCACTATCCTGTGCCTATATCTAATTCACCGGGGGAAAAATATCAAACAGATTTTTCTTTATGTTTCACTGTCTTTAGTGGTGAATATTAAGGTAACTCAGTTTGATTGCAATATGATCTTGCAAAAATAGTCTTAAAATTAAAAGGGAAGAATAACTTCTTAGAAGAATAATCCAATGATGATTTAACTGGACAAAAATCTGAACAGAGAGTAAAATTATTTTTCCCTAACAACGCATATCAGCAAACAGTTCAGCTATGCAGTTTAAGAAAAGTAACCCTAAAGGCAAAGTCTGTTTATACTAGTTAGAAAAAAGCAGTTAAAATCTGATATGCCATTATCTGATGCCAAAATGTTTTTTTTTTAATACAAGTTAATGTGTTACAATGAATATCTGCTTTGTGTCAAAATAATGTAGAGCGAAATGACAGATAACTATATCAACAATTTTTTGAACATGGAATAATAGATTAAATCAGTTAATTATTATTGTTTCAGTTAACTGAAAACTATCCAGGAAAGAGGATTACTTTCTTGGAGGAAAAAACATTTTAAAAAAATCTAACAGTTTCCTAACTGGGAGGTCAATCCTGTCAACATCAAAGTTAGATACAAAATTTCCTGGAAAAGAATGTAATTTTTTTTCCCCTGTTTTCTAAATATTTCCTATTTTCTGCCAATACTTTTCAATGTATGAGCATGGTTTCATAATTAATGCATGCAGCAGAGACCCAGGGACTTGTTTTCTTAGATTTTTTTTTTTACCAGAATCTAATCCCATAATTTTTTTTTTTAATTTATTTTTACTCTTGTAATTGATTTTTCAGCATTATTCCCTTAAACATTACTTGAATCTCTCTCAAGTGTCATGAACTAAACTTCTGCTGAAATCAGTACCTCACAAATGCAGACCTTCTCTACATCTTGCATCACCTTTTAGATCCCTCATTAGAAATGAACTCAGTTTATTTAAGCCCTTATTCTGGGGAACCTTGAGTACCTACTGCCAAGTTAATTATACTTCTCCACGTCACATAAAAAGCAACCTCCATTTATGTTTAGTTTTTTATCAAAGGACAATAGAGCTGTTCAGAATTTGTCTATCGTACTGTAAAAAAAATGTAATAGCTAGATTTTTATTTTCAAATCTTTTCAAATACTTTGCAAATCTGTTCACTCACTCAACTCCTTAGTTTTAAAAAAAATCAAGTAAGTAGAAACCTATACTATAAGCATCACTATGTTTTTCATAGTGAAAATTACTCAGAGGAAAGTTATGAACCAAACCGCTTAGTTTAGTCTAACTCATAGCAGAAAGTATAAATAACTATAGTAAGAGATGTGTAGTAAGTAGATCTCCTGAAATAATGTTTCATCACTATTAAAACAATAAATATCTGATTTAAAAGTACTACACCATTATAGCCTGAGGCATTACAGCAAATTCAGTTTGACTGCAAACAATCTATGCATGGGTATGAAGTTTCCTAAAGGATTTGAATGACAGAGTCAAGATTCATATGAAAGGTCAGGTTTGATCTTGAGGTGTTAGCAAAGAAACGGTTTTCTTCTATACTATGGGTTTATCGAGGGACTTTCCAATTTCAAAGCATGTTATTATAGTTATTGTTATACACTTGTGAACTCTTACATCCTAGGCACTGTACAGTTGCATTAGAAAACTTATATGGCACCATGTCAAGTCAGTCCTGCTACATCCACCTAAATGTCATATAGAAACTTAAAATCCTGACTCTCTCGTCACTGCACAGGTTATTCTGGTTAGGTAAGTAGAGAAAGCAGTCAAAAAGGAATCTGAGGCTGCCCAGAGTTCTGCTGACCTGTGACCATGTGTTGCTGTTACTGGTCACAGCCACAGGCTTTATGTCAGTTTAATAACACTGGCTGTAGGACTTGCCAAGGTTTTTTGGACTGTCTGTTCTCGAGGCAACAAAGTAATCTAATGAGCAGATGACAAATGCCTGTCTTGCTTTTAGCTGTGCCTTAGCTTTGTGCAGTTATCTGATTTTACCCAAAAAGCATGCCATATATGATACAGCTTTAACAAAACTGTTACCATTGTATAACTAAAGTCTTGGACCAACAAGAAAGACTTGAGAGCAGCAGACCGTTTGAAAACATGGGAATTAACTCTGAGAGAGCCTAACACTGAAGGGGAAGAAACCCTTATCATCAATGTCCTTCTTCCAGCAAAAAACTCTGGGCACTGATGACTCAGCGTAACCACTCATCTGAGGAAGACAGACCTCGACCTCAAGTTGAAGGTGCTTGAAAGAGTGAGCATAACACCACAGGGAAGGGCAGATATTAGGAGGTTTGTGCTTAATAATTGCAACTAATTGTACTACTAATGAGAAATAGTTGCAACAGGTGGATAATTTTGACTATGAGTGCTAGTGTCTTACTGTCAGTGGACAGTAAGACATTTCAGATTTTATTTTTATAGACTAAGGTTAAATTCTCATCTTCACATATAAAGCATGTTGCTTTAAGTCACATAAAATGCATTTGATGTAGTACAACAGTTTCAGTTGTGTGCAACTTTTGAACATGTTATGTGTTTTCTAGAAGATCATATTGAATAGCAAGCAAATACAATTGCATATATGGATTTAGAATTTTAAATGTCCCTCTCCTCCAGGTAATTCCTCTGGGAAAATTTGCCTTTTATTGGTTTCTCTGATCTAATTGAGAACATACTCATCTATGGGGTAGGAGAGCTAAACTAAGTCTCAGCCTCAGAGATTAGAAGGTAGACTCTTACTCTGTGAGTATGTGCTTTCACCCTACAAGTATTATGTAAAAAACAACATGAGTTGTGCTTGTCCATTCTGTGCCTGTCTCCAAGAAAGGCTGAGATCCCAAATGGGTGTATTTTCTGTGATTCTCTGTAGTTTATGAGGAAGTAGACACTGAACACAAGCAGCATTCTCTGAAGGCACTGAAAGAACAGACACATTCAGTGGAAAAACAAAGCGTCAAAATTATGTGGATTGATTTATTCACACCTGCATATCCTCAGAGTTGTCTGCCTATTCATTGACTGAATAGGGATTTTATTGTTAGATTCAACGGGCTGTACCACCTCCTGTGGGATCAAAAGGCTAAAACTCTAGTGGGGCATTCTTCCTCCTTTGAACATTTACAATGGAAAATATAATGTCCTGGAACAGATTTACATTATGAATACTGAATCTGCAAGCACCCAAAGTTTAAACTTAATGTTTTTTTCTTATTCTTAATGCGATCAGTCGTGCAGAACAACAGTGTGCAACTTTCTCTTAGTTATAAGCATTGTCGCATAACTGAGGTAAGATAATTTTATTACCTCAAATATTCTATGAAATATAACAGTGTATTTCTACATTGACCTTTATAGTATTATGTTGTTTGACTGGCTGGACGTTAAACTTACCTTCCTCTTTATAGCCTCACCAAGCTACTCATTAGACTCTCTGCAGGTTCAGATAATGAGGACAGTAGAAACAGATACTAAGTGCCTACATGTGTCAGAGCAGACAGAAGTAGAAAGCAAAGCGTTTATATGGATTGTAAATAGGTTTATTGTCCAGTTACCGACTTCTAAATTATTCTCAAACTCCTGGGTCCTTCTCTAGTGTATTCCTGAAATATGCTTCATCATATTGTAAAGAGAAGAAACTTGCATGTTGACCGTGAGATTTAATTCATATATGGCTACCTGAAAAATGAACAAGTTAAATAGTCAAAGTAATTATTCTGCTTTTTTTATATATAGTCAATTAGTCAAATTATGTGTTTCCATCTAAGGATACTCGATTTCATATCTAGTTTCAAAGCAGGAAGGCATCCCACTTAGGTATGGTAGAATGGCAGCTTCTCTTGACTGAACTTTTGAAATAATTCCTCATGGCGTTCTTAAATTACTTTACATAACTCTCTAGATCATTTACTGTTTGCTTATCAATCCTGTTCATTTTAAGTAAATCCCAAAATGAGTTTGCTTTTTAATGTAAGGAGTATTCTTGTTACCTGAAGTTGCACAGTCTGTTCTTATGTTTATTTTTCTTGTCATGAAAGAACCATGATCAGGAACCATGGTCATAATAGATCAGATTTGATTTATCTCTTCATAGATAATTTATGTAAGACTTGTGTTAAAGAGTATGAAGCTAATGGTATAATGTTGATATTTGTCTTTGAAAATATTTCTAGACTGTAGCATAACAAAATCTGAGGTTCAGCATAGTCACAGACTCAGCACTACAATGTTTTTATTTGAGCTGGAAAGAACTGTAATACAAGACATTTTACAGAGCCGATGTTAGGTTTAAGTCTTGCAGTAACACATGGTAAGGGAAATAACAGGCACTCCTGCTTTTCTGAGTAAAGGAGAGACTAAAGATATACACATTTTATTAACTGGAAGGATAGAAGCTCAACCAGAAAGAAAAGTAACAAAAAAATCCCAACCCCAAAACAAAACAACCCAACATCCATACAACTACATGAGAAAACTTGAAACAGATTTTTTAAGAGTTTTTGAGAGGACTCAAAAAGAATCCAGAAATGGTAAAAGGATGTGATGCAATTTCTTGTTTTCCTAGTTTCTGCTATAGTCCACAAATGACAGAGGCAGTGGTGAAGCAAATGAGAGGTTTTGATGTCTGGACCTTACAGTTTTGTTGTTTAGGTTTTTTGTCAGGAATCTGTGTAGGACAGAGGGTGGATGCCCATTCAGATTGTTTTGAGAAATGTCCTGGTTTGAGAGAAAACAGAACTTTTTTTTTTTTTTCCAGTAATTTTACTTTTCAGTTAAGCCTCTTAAACATATGCAATTTGTAAATTTCAGCTGTTTGAGTTGGGGGAGGTGTTGTGTGAAATTTCTATATTCTTATGAATATATGTATGTTTCCCCATGTTCCCTATGTTACAAGAATCAAAAGGCAATACTACTATTCATATGTATTATGATGTTAGTATTTAAATGCTATCAGTGCTTAAAAAAATTAGCTGCAACCTAAAAGAATCCATGATGCTTCAACATTGCTATGCAAGAAAGAAGAGAAAGTAGGACTGAGATTTCAGAGAATAAAATATTCCCAGAAAAAAGAAGAAAACAAATGTTGACACAGTCTTAAAGAGACAGAATCTGTAAGAGTCGTCTTTGTTAGCTCGGGAAAGTCACTATATAGCAAGCTGGAGTGTAAGCTCCCACCAGGTGTTCCCGTACGGAGAACTTTATATTAAAGTTATAAGAGGAGCAATACTTCTTACAGCACTTTTTGCAAGAGTATGCTTAGTTTACATTTAGTGTTAATATGCTGGAAATTAATGGAGATAATTAATTCATCTTGTGTCATATTGTTCTTGTACTGGCTAGATAAAGGAAGCATAACTGAGAGAGAGGAAGCAAGAATTGAGCTATCATTCTTTAAGGACCCTTTACAACTAAAGAACCAGATGAAGAGGAATGAGAGAGAGAGAAAATAATAAAGAGACTTCAAAATTCAGAAATGAAGCCATGTATAGATGAAAGTAGAGTAATTCCTGAATTCCTCTCACCTTTGAATAAAGAATGTACAGTAATAAAAGGGAAACTGACTGGACTGTGTACACCTACATTTTGTTGTTTTGCTATCTTCTCAAGCAACCTAAGGAATTTTAGAAAAAGCTCCAGAACCACGTGTAAAAATACAATGTCAATTTATCTTCATTTGTTATGTATCAGTGTATACTATAGCTCATCATGCTGGCATTCTGGGAAGGGATTTTTGGGTAACTTAGTGTCTATGGAGGGAATTGTGAAAAAGATCTGAAACAGTTGATTGCAGTTTATGGAGAGCCTGTGTGAGATTTATTTCATATAACTTTAGAAGTCTATAGCCACACTGGCCACTGAGGCAAACAACAGATGCTCTCCCCCACCTCTCTCTCCAAGGAGAGGAGGGAGAAAGAGAGACTTATGAGTTTGAGAGGAACTAAGCTACTTTAATGAAATGTTAATAATAAAATAATAAAAATTAAATAATGGAATATGTACAAAACCATATCAAGCTCCCAGGATGACAATCACATCACTGGAAGGCACAGGTAAAATCCCAGACTGGATTCAGTGACACACAGGAACTGGATTCCGAATCTGGACTCCAGAGTGCAGAGATGGGGATCAAAGGCAGATGAACAGACAGCATCCTCCTTGGATGCTGGCCATTGAAGAAAGAGGACTGACCCTTTGATCCCTTGGCTTTTACACTGAGCATGATGCAGATGGGATGGAATACCCTGTTGGTCAGTTTTTGGTCACCTCCTCCCCACAACTGTGACCCCTCTAGGCTTTTCTACTTCTGACCCTCCAATTAGGTCTTTTCATTCTGAGGATGAACATCATCTCCACATGATGTTAATTTCAGAGTTTAGGAAGGCTCAGTTAGTTAGTTTGCTTAACTGCAAAGTAAAATTACTGAAAATTGGTTCTGTTTTACCTCAAATCAGGACACAGAGTCACCTGGGTTCCCTCATAGCTCATTCACAGAGAGAAGTATTTCCAGCTTAACATGGCCTATTTTAATCATCTCCCATTCATCTGTGCCTGGAGGAAGGGACAAAGCTAAGGCAAGTATCACTCTACTGTAGGTCATGTTCTAGCTTGAAGAGTTTGGGCCCAGAGGATAGGACTGACGTAAAGAACTTTATTAAGTGTGACTATAATGTTTTCTCTGAAAGATTAAGGTGGTCAGCATTGACTGTAGTGCATTCAGTAGAAAGGAGAATGAGAGACTCTTGAGAAAATCACTGAGTCTTCTGTTGTAGACCTTGTAACATCACCTGTGTATGAAATAAGCACTTCTGATACAGTATTTCAGGAGCACTCATAGACATGATGTGGTTGAAATCTTATTTGAAACACTGATTTCAAAGGTATTTAATGTAGACAAAATACTGTACATGGTGCAGTTATGAGATTATTCACTTTCATATTTTTCATGATTTTTCTTTGAATATTGAAATATGAGATTAACGTAAATTAAGTTAAATGTCTTTCTTGTGCTGCTGGGAGCTTTTT
Organism: Chionis minor; assembly: GCA_013398295.1. NCBI lineage: Eukaryota > Metazoa > Chordata > Aves > Charadriiformes > Chionidae > Chionis > Chionis minor. Next base: position 168,436 of record VZSF01003173.1, on the reverse strand, counting down.
GATTTTTTTTTTTTTACTATGTCTTTGTAACCAATGTCAGTGTTTTAATTCTCAGAATAGTTTCAGAGGATTCATTATCTTTTGAGATAATGTAACTCCCTATGGCACTAGAATAGTCACACATACATGAAAAAAACCTATTTTTTTCTAATTTCTGTAATGAGAGTGACTATTTCTCCGATTTCCCATCCTGTGATTCCTGTGTTATTTTCACTGTTCTTCATTATTTCTTTCTGTTATAATAAACTAAATATTTAGGCCAATCTTTTCCATTTCCGTTAAAGGTGATTAAAGGTGGTTACAGTAAACTTTTGTGTCAAAGACAAAGTAAGATCATTTTGGGCTGCATTTGTACTGTTAACTCCTGATATAGACTCCTAGATTCTGATCTCCTGATTGTCTAGGTAGGAAGGAGTATGTCATAGTTCCTTACCATATGTGTACCTGGGGAAACATTAAACAATACAGCTGTGGGATACAGGAGGGAGAGAGATAAAAATGACGATGAAGCACTAATGAGCATCTATTGGGGGAAAAAAAAAAAAAAAAAGGCCCAGAGTACCAAATAACTTCAAGTTATCTTTGTGAGCTGTAGAGAAGCTTCACAGTTTACACTGCCAATACAGTCTTGTATCTTAAGTACTTCAGTTTTATTGTATGGGAATTGAGAAAAGGGTGAGTTTCCATGGTTAATCTTGTTTAAAAAAGACAGCTTCTTTGTTCCTAATAACTTCATTCTTAATAATCCATCACAGTGGCAATAGAACATGCTCAGTGTGTATGTTTCTTGGAAACCATAAGCTCGCAAGCATCACTCTGTAAATACAGAGACTGCTGCTTACTATTTTATAGAAATAAAATTGTTTATCTCAATTCTGTGCTCACTGTCCATAAAAAAAAAAAAAAAAACCAAAAAGCAAAAACCAAAAAAACATGATTAAATGTTGTGTTCTTCCTTGTAATATGTAAAATTCTTACAGGCAGAGAGGTCAACAAATAAATGGGCATGGTACTTACTTAATACCACTTGATACTCATTCTTTGAAATATAATCCAAGAGCAGAATGAAGATACATGCACTGTTGTTGCTGAGACTGTATTTGTTGGCAAAGTCATGTTAGATTTCTTAACAAGTGAAATTACTACAACATGTAGAGTGAAGCACATGGGAGGAGAGATCCCCAATCTCAAACTTCACACTTCTTTAAAAATTATTGACGCTAAGCTACTACCAAATAGCAAGATGTTGGGGTTATTTATAGATACATGAAAATGCCATCTGGAAATGGTTTGAATCTAAGAGAATACTTATACAGAAGGGTGTTGTGGTTTAACCCCAGCTCGCAGCTAAGACCATGCAGCCACTCGCTCACTTACCCTCCTCCCCTTCAGAAAGGTAGGGAAAGGAGGGAGAAAAGGAAGGGAAAAGAAAAAAAAACGTCATGGTTGAGATAAAGACAGTTTAATAGAACAATAATGGAAAAGGAAAATAGCAATAATAATGACAGCAACAGCAATAATAAGAGAAGGAGAAGGAGAAGGAGATCACAGATCCCTGCTCCCCAGCCAACCCCCATTTATATACTGAGCATGACATCTAAGCTATGGAATATTCCTTTGCCCAGCTTGTTCTGTCTATGTTCTCTCCTAGCTTCTATTGGAAGCTGAAAAAGTCCTTGGCTAATATAAATGTCAGCTGGCAACAACCAAAAATATATACGTTATCAACATTCCTTTCATACTAAATCTGAAACAGCAGCCACTAGAAAGAATATTAACTCTTTCCCAGCTGAAACCAATACAAAAGTTCATATATCCTTGCCCTCTTCTTGTACTCTTACTTAGGTATTTGTTTTTCACTGCCCTGTCAAAGACAAAATGCTAGGCTCAATGGACCTTTAGTCTTACCCTTGTGACCCTTTTATGTTCTTAAGAACTTAAACATATTCTGTATAATAATACTACACACATTCAGTTCTGAAAAATCTGAAAAATAAATTCACCTATTTTTTTTTACAACTTCTTACAATGTAACTTCTACATTATAAGGGAGCATTATTTGTGTTTTAAAAAATATTAATTTCAGAAAGGCATTTTTGTCCAATTAACTGACAAATATTCTAGAAATTTAGTTCTTCTCCCTCAGTGACCCTCTTCTCCCCCTATGACTTCTATGTTAGAAGGTGGTGTTAGGTAAATAGAGCAAGAATGGATCAACATTCTTTGTAATTATATAACAATAAATGAACTCTGGCAGTTCAGTGTTATGAGTCTCTAGGGCATTTCTTTACTTGCTTAATTATTTAATATGAACATCTACATGACAAATTCCTTGTGCGTAGGGACAGAATGTGTTCAAAGAATTTCTAAGTTACAGGGTCGTTCAATATTTAACATATTTATGCAACTAAAGAGTACATTCAATATATTTTAATTATAAAAAACATAAAGATGTATAATCAAGTGGCATTGCAAACATGGAATTCATCCAAGTACCATAAAATTTCATTAGTTCTAGTGTTAATAATCAGTTAAATAGTTATGAGAAATATTTCCTATATTTTATTTATTTATTGCAATAGAAGTGGCTCTGCAAAAAAGATAGGTCCAAAGGTTTAACTGTTACGATGGCATTTAAATTCCTCAGTTGTTGCTTTGACATCTAAAGTTTCTTAATTTTTCAAATGAAACCCATTAAATGCAAGACCAGATGTTCTCAATGTCACTTATAATCAATGGAGGTAGATAAGCAATCTGGAGGATGATTCAGCCCAATAAATTCTTCTTTTTAGCTTTCCACTAGTTACCACTGATTATAGAAAAAGTCTGAAGTAACCACGTTTCCATGGTCCCACGCTCCATAGGTACTTCAGTGAGGAACATAAAGTTCAGCAGAGTACACCTATTTTTTTGTGTGTGTGTTTGTCTTTCAGTATAGATGACAGCACATTTTTAAAAGGCAAGTTACATTTTTCTTATGTTTTGAAATACCAAAAAACCGCAGAGAGATCAAAGTTCCGTGAAATATGTACAGATTTAGTGTGTGTCAATTTCTAATACCCTTTGACCTTCTATATTTTGGCAACTTTGTTCCTGATGCAGAGATATTGACTTCTTAGTAGGGACAAGCATTTTAAAATGATGGGTTGCTGAAGGTGGGGGAACTACTTACTGCATTAACAGTGAGATAAGCACCTTTATTCTTTTTTTTTTTTTCTTTTTTTTTATTTGGAATTTCTGTTCCATTCTTCTCTGGTATTTTCAGGATTCAGTAAAACTGATATATTCCAATTCTTATGTACCATTTGACCTTCTGAGGTAAGAAAAAAGACCATAATTTCTTCTTTTTTTATATTCCGTTGTTTACTATTTAGAAAAATAGTTAGCACCAAATCCTCATTGGTGCGAATTGACAGAAATTCAGCTTATGTTACTACTGAGAATGCACCCTGCTAGCATCTCATATATTTTTGGTTTTCACCACAACTATTAGTAAAATTAATGTAAGACAAAAAATGGTTATAAAAAGTAATTACTGTAATGACAATGCTGTAGAAGAACAAAACATGGAATACATAAATATGTTATGAATAGCAGGGTCCCATATGTGAAAATCATATGCTATTTCTCATATAAGTTATCTTGCTTGACCTAGAGCATAAAACATCTTCTTGCCTTAAAAGCTAAGTGTAACAGTAGCAGAAAATTATTTAATTGCTGTCAGCTTTTAACTGTGAATGATAAATACATAAATAACTGCCAGATCATTAAAAAAATAAATTAATAACTACTATGGGTTGAATACAAGTAGCTGATAATAAGAGCAATGCAAGTCAATTTTTGGAACTTTAAATCAATTGGACATCTAAATGGGACTTTTTGCTCTGACATGCATCTGATGGGATTAATCCATGGGTTCTGAGAGACTTTGCTAACATCATTGCAAGACCACTCTCTGTTGTTTTTGAAAGACAAAAGTATCCAGGTGACCTCAAAAATGAAAATGTCACGCTCATTTCCAAGAGTGGCAAGAAAGACAATCTAGGGAAGTTGATCAGCCTCATTTCAGTACCTGGTTATTCTTTAGGCATTAATATTGGACCTGACGCTGCTCATCATCATTATCAACAGCCTGAGCATTGGAAGGGAATCCATCAGCAGGTTTACAGAAAATATTAAAATGATAGGATTATAGAGAAAGGCATTAAGATCTCTGTTTAAACAATGAATTTGGTTTGATGCACAAATGTAGAAGACATTTTCATGGGGTAAGAAAGGTAATTCTTCAATGGATGGAGAGAAAGAAGAGGATTCTCTGAAGAACAAGTTTAAAGAACAATTAGACAGTGGTAGAAACAGGGACAAACGCAGTAACGGAAACAAAAAAAGGGCTATATTTCAATAATAGCACATTTAACAAGATTGAAGGCAGATAGCCAGGAAAGGAAAGAATGGAGTACTTGAAACTGGAAAGTAATCACTAAACAAAAAATTAATTTGGTCAGACTAGTTTGATTAAAGCTTAAGGTATGGAATTTGCTTCTGGGAAGAAAACGGATCTCATTGACCAAAAAAACTCTATATGAACAGTATGAAAAAGCATTCAGTAATGATAAAAATAATTGAAATAGAAAAAAAGATATAAAATAAAGTGTGAGTTTTTAAGATTGCAAAAAGCATAATATGTTTTCAGTTTGAGAAGAACAACTCATCGGAGCAAGCAAGTGGCAAAGACAGTGGCAGATGATTACAAATTACAAAACAAATATAGCGTGTTTTTACAATTTCTAACAGACATCCTTTTCAGCATAGTATTTTATTTAAAAACGATTGACATAAATGTTCAAAATTGAAAAAAAATTAGCTGGAGGTGTATCTATTTAGCACAGATGTAAAAGGATTTGTGTGGTTTAGAAACCATAGGGTTAATTATTGAATCATATCCACATATGGGTACAGTATTTTCAAATCCCATAAAAGGAAGATTTCTAAGAACGCTATGTGGTCATATTCCACTGACATTACTTCTGCTCATAGTTGCTTTGTCTTTCACTTTTCTTGATTATACAGGTGTATAACATTTCTGTGAATGTATTCTGAGTATTATCAAGTGCTTCTGGTATGGAACTGATGTTTTGATGTAATCTTCAAAATATGTTTCATGGGACTGATCAAAAAAACCCCCAAAACAAAACTAAAGAACTCATAAAATTAGTTTTAAAATATTATAAATTTAATCCATGGGTTTTTTTGTTGTTTTATTTTTTCATAAAGTAAATTCAGTGTTTAAATACGACAGAACTCTGCACCTCTTGCTCAGTATGAAATGTTACCCCAACACAAATTCTAACTAACAAAAAGGTGTAAAAACTCTTATAGAAGAAATGTGACTTAATCCCCTAGTGTTCATAACATCTGCAAGAGCTGAATGACTATGAGTACTATGTGTGTATTGGGACTTTGCTCAAAGACAAGAACGAGGCTTGACTTACCATGCATGTAACTGTGGATTCCCTAGTTTTCAGAATTTAGTATTTCTCCAGACACAAGTTTCCCAAAGGATGTCCAGTGACACCTTAATTTTGCACAAGCAGTATTTTTTGGCAATTAGTTTTGTTTTAATGTAGAAGCTACACTGTGAATAAAATGGTTCATGCACAGAATTAGAAATGTATTGCATTCAAGGCAAGGAATCTCACTACATCTGTTTTGTATATTAGCAGGTCAACATATGGTGCATGAAAATTGAATGCAATGTTATTCCTACTATTTGCTGCTCCTTCTTGAGGACTTCGAGTCCTACAATTAAACTTGATGATACAGATAAAATGATAATAATTTTAAATATTCATTGACTTGAAACAAACTATCATATTAGTTGAGAATGTGTTTCCTCTTCACCCGAGTAATGCTGATACTAGAAGCCTATTACAGTCTTCGATCCCTAATTTCTGTTTTCAGAAATATCTTCTGTGTTGTCTGTGTTGTCACCACATTTGGCATCTTCCAGTGCTTCTGTTTAGAAGTCAGTGAGATGAAAGGAGCTCAAACAGGCAAAACAAAGAATCCAAGGACAGAGGTTAGAAAAGCAAGGAAGACTAAAACGGTATTTGTATATAAGTTCGGGAGGGGGAGGATCTTAGAATAGACTTGAAGTTGTAGAGCCTTTTTGCAGTAACACCACTAGTGGTGCACAGATGCTGTTATGCAGCAAGGTGAATACAATAAAGTCAAGTTGCAATGGTAATGGCTGCATCACCCTAATAAATCCTAAGACCTTCAGACTCATACTCAGATAATGATGTTACAGCTGCAGTTATGGCTTATTTATTTAACCAAGGGCAAAGTTGTTGAGACACAGTTTCATTTTCAGGAAAGGCCTGACAAGGCAGATGGCAGTAATGGCACAGGACAAATGAACTTCTTCACTCTCCAGCCAATACAAAATAAAGCACAGCTTCGGAGGACAGAGTGTGTGCTCTTAAGAGGAAACATAAACCAATGAAATGAAATACCTACTGAGCATTAATAAACCCATTAGTGAACATTAATAAAATAAAAAGGCTTACTCCATTACAGCCCTGGGAGTCAGCAGCTCCAGTCTGCGTGAACTATTTAGTGGGGCTGGAAGAATGATTTGAGGGATAGAGCTAGGAAAAGAGTAAATCAGTAAGAACATTTTAGTTAATGGCCAGGGACTGACTATAGCTACAGGCTGAATCAGCTGAAGTGAAGGTTGGAATGAGTCTATAAGGAAATTAATAATTCTGTATACAGAGAGGGGTTTCAATAGCATGCAGTAAATAGTGCCTAGGGACACACACTGAACAATGAGGATGAAACAAATCATTGAATTGCTGCAGTATCCTGAGTCACTGTCCTTCCTGCCTGAATGAGGCTGGGGGGGAGGGGGGGGGAGATAGAAAAATGTCTGTAATTAAATACCTTATCAGAATGAGAATGTATCAAGATTGTGTGGTTCCTTATCTGGGGTTCTCACCCCAGTCTATTTGCCTTCCCAATCTTGACTGGATTTCCTCTATGCTAGACTTACTGATTTCTCTCTCTTTTATTTCTCCTTGCCTATCTCCAGCCTCTTTTCTGTTCTTTTTAACTCTCTTCCCAGAGTTTGTCTCCCCTATCATCTAACGCAGGTTAGGTTGCATGCAGTGCTAAGGGACTGTATCACAGAATCACAGAATGGTAAGGGTTGGAAGGGACTTCTAGAGATCATCTAGTCCAACACCCCTGCTAAAGAAAGTTCACCTAGAGCTCATTGCACAGAATTGTGTCCAGGTGCATTTTGAATATCTCCAGAAAAGGAGACTCCACCACCTCTCTGGGCAGCCTATTCCAGTGCTCTGTCACTCGCAAAGTAAAGTTTTTCCTCATGTTGAAATGGAATTTCTTGTCTTCCAGCTTGTGCGCATTGCCCCTTGTGCTGTCACCAGGCTCCACTGAGAAGAGTCCAGTCCCATCCTCTTGACGCCCACCCTTTAGATATTTATAGGCATTGATGAGATCCCCTTTCAGTCTTCTCTTCTCCACGCTAAACAGACCCAGGTCTCTCAACCTTTCCTCATGAGAGGTGCTCCATTCCCTTGATCATCTTCATAGCCCTCTGCTGGAATCTTTCCTGTAGTTCTCTGTCTTTCTTGAACTGGGGAGCCCAGAACCGGACACAGTATTTCAGATGTGGCTTCACCAGGGCAGAGTAGAGGAGGACGATGACCTCTCTCAACCTGCTGGCCATGCTCTTTTTAATGCACATCAGGACTGGTCTTGGCCACAAGGGCACATTGCTGCCTCATGGTCATCCTGCTGTCCACCAGGACTCCCAGGTCCCTCTCTGAAGAGCTTCTTTCCAGCAGGTCAACCTCTAATGTGTACCGGTGCATGGGGTTATTCCTCCATAGGTGCAGGACCCTACACTTGCCCTTGTTGAACTTCATTAGGTTCCTCTCCACCCAACTCTCTAGTCCATGCAGGTCACTCTGAATGGCTGCACAGCCTTCTGGTGTGTCAACCACTTGTCCCAGTTTCATGTTATCAGCAAACTTGCTGAGGGTACACTCTGTTGCCTCATCCAGGTCCTTGATGAATACGTTGAGAAAGACTGGACCCAGTACTGACCCTTGGGGAACACTGCTAGTTACAGGGCCCTGGTGTCCCCACCACAAGAAAGACATGGACTTGTTAGAACAGATCCAGAGAAGGGCTATGAAAATGATCAGAGGGCTTGAACACCTCTCCTACAAAGAAAGCTGGGAGAGTTGGGGTTGTTTAGCCTGGAGAAGGTTCCAGGGAGACCTTATTGTGGCCTTTCAATATTTAAAGGAGTCTCATAGGAAAGATGGACAGATACTTTTTTATCAAGGCCTGTAGTGATATGGCAAGGGCTAATGGTTTTAAACTGAAGGAGGGTAGGTTTAGCTAAGATTCCCCAGAGGTTGCTCAGAAAAGTTGAGGGTGACCCATCCCCGGAAGCATTCAAAATGAGGTTTCATGGGGCTTTGAGCAACCTGATCTGTTGGAAGAAATCTATGCCCATTGCAGGCGGTGTGGACTAGATGATCTTTAAAGGTCCGTTCCAACCCAAACTTTAATTCTTTAATTCTATGATCCTATATTTAAGAAACATAACAAAACTGCTATAAAATACCACACTGTCACCATTAGCTCAATGGTTACATAATTACCACTCTAAATGCAATAGATTCATTGCATTCATAAAGTTACTAAACATAACTATTTTTTTCTGTCATGATAAAGGTCTAAATTTTTCCAGGTGAGCATTACAGAGATTATTCTCTGACCCTTTCATCTTTTGATCTTGGCAAAGGTTTCAGAGAAGGCTGCCCTCTGCTTTTCAGTGCTTGGGTTACGACTAAAGTGTTTAAGGAAGCCACTTTTTCATTAAAAAAATGTTCTGTGAAGATACAATGAAAAATATGTTATCTAAGTTAACACACTGTGGAAAACATGACTGTAAAATACAGATCTTTCTGTATGCCCCAGCTACAGAGTGAAATCAGGGAAATTTCATAACAGTACAGTGGAATAAGATAGATAGGCAAAAATTCTGTGAAAAGGTATGGGTATAGCAAAAATACTTGCATACAGCACCCAAAAGAAGCAAAACACATATATTCTAAACTGGGGAATTTAATTTATTTACCTTAGAGTGTACAATTTCTGGAAAATTACTCAAGTATTTTGCATTATCAGAACTTAAACAGACCTACTTAGAAAGCCTACACAGCTACTTTTTTATTCCAAAATTGTGGAACTCTTGTGTCTGAATTAGAAGTTTTATGAGTCAGTCTACTTCTTTCTCTTTCTTCCTTCTATCAAATGGCTCTTTCATTATTAATGTAAAGAAAATGAATTGTGGAGTTACTGAAAAAATTGGCCACACAATCCTAGGCACACCTATTCATAATGAAGGTCTTTGCTGGATTAATACTGTCTCTAGCCATCTGTCTACCAGTCAACATGTTGGTTTCCTATCCTGTGTGTGTAGTGCAAATTCTCTACAATTTATATCTGCTGCTTTTGCCAGACTTAGTAAACAGCCCATGGCAGATGCTGCAGAAATCAGCATCTGCTTAGTTTCCCAGAGTTACCACTCTTTCTCAGCCAAAACCAGGCGGGACAGATGAGGAAACTTGATTTTGTATGCTTATTGCATGTACGTGCTTACTAAGAGAAAATCCAAAGGAAAATATTGCTGAGCACTTAATCCATACTAATCTTGCTGTTAGCCAATTTCTTTGCCTCTTCTCAGTTTTGTGATATAATTTTAATGCTGTTAGTAGTCTCAGTAAAAAAAGCCAAGATAGGGGACCTGAATAGCATTTCAGGATAGAACTGAGAATATCTTTACATTATGGAATGTGCTATTAAAATGGCTGTTAAAATATTGAAGGTAGATTTCCACAGTTCCAAGTATTGAGAGAGACAGCTCAAACTTCAAAATTGAACCAGACTGTCAATTTTAAAACAAATCAATATTTCCACTCATTCAATTACATATGCCCTCTATGCCTAATTCAGAGCATGAGCAGTTAGTAAATTGTACACAAACAAACAATGTAATAGAACACTTAAAACATGGCTATTTCTACACATTTCTAAGATCAGGATTTTGTCTCTCTGCGAGGAACTGGGAAAAGAATATTTCTCATGGTTCCTCTTGCCATCTACCATCTACTCTTCCAGTATCATTAAAAAACAAACAAACAAATAAACAATCAAACCCACAATAAAGCAGCATACTAGGAGATGAGGCCTTGTGTTTGGGGGATTTTATTAAAGTTTTTCCACCAATAATTTGTTAATGCGGTTGTTCTGATAGTCAGGGTAGCAAGAGTACATAATATAAACAGGCATTTTGTCATTATGACATGTAATCCTCTGAGTAGTGTTATACAGAGGGACAGTAGTAAATAAAAAAACAGTATTTCAAACCCCTCACTGGTAAATTAAAAGTAAGCAAACTCACCTGATTAGTGTTTCCAGACAGACAATGAGATATATCTGGGATTACTAAATAAATCCACGTGTTCTTATTGGACAGTATTCTTGCAGTGGTCTACCAGAGTTTCTACAGTGTTAAAAAATCACATTTTTTAAAATAAATACTTAGAAAACTAGTACAACACAAAAAATTTGAGGTTAAGCTGTCTCTTTGGATGGATAGAGTCACCAGCAAAGCCTGAGGAACAGGGTGCATTAGTCTGATGATCACTGCACAGGGAAACCTATGGATATCTCAGGTGGATTAAGTTCCACTAGCAGATAAAGTATTGTTATTGTAGATGTCCCAGAAGATCCAGCTTGGCCTCTATCTGCCACTCCAGAAAGTCAGGGACATTGCATCATAGTTAGTAATCTGACATGGAAGTCTGAGATAGGACATCTAAGTTTGGAGAATTTTATCACTTCCAGAGAGACAGATTTTTCTCTTTAGTTGTTATCAGGAGATGTACTTATTGTTTGCAGAAAACACTCAGACTCCATAACACTTCTGTTATTAAAAGATTGCAATCCCCACGTTAACTTTAAAGCATTTTTATAATAATTTATACAGTGCTGTAGTAATTCTTATATTATAATGATGTTTAATCAGTTATAGAATATCAATCTAATCTAAAATGTATTATGTGTGTACTCTAAACAGGCTTTTAGTACCATTATACAACAGATGTCATGATCTTTTCTGTCACTAATTGTTTAAAGGGATTAATGTTTTCCTGTTTCTTTCCTGTGGCCACAGTATGTACAAATTGCAACTCTTGGCATTTCTTTAATTGAGAAATAGTTACTATTTCCTGAATTATGTGTGTGTGTTCTTTTTACCTATAGAAATTTTAACACAACATAACTGCTGTACTTCTTAGCACCCATGATAAGACCACAGATTGGTTATCCTGGCAGAACTCCCTGGAAATGTATTCAGAATTTTAAGGCAATAGATTTTGTGAATTACATTAGGCTCAGCTCTCAGCCAACACCCCCCAATTACCTCTCTCGGGTGGTGCTTTACCTTCAAATGAACCCTATGAAACCACTAGTAAAAAGGCAGAAGAAACTTAAAGCATCAATTATCCAGCACTACAAAGTGCTTAAATGCAACTTTAATACCTAGATAGATCATTTAGAACTGAAATTTAAAGCACAGTGTGCCCAATTTAAGCAAAATGTACTATAGATTGGGAAGAAAAGGCACTGCAGATGATATTGAATGGTCAGAGATTTAGATTAGAGATAAAATACATACTTAACAGATAAAGGACACTCCATTTCTGTGGGTGGAAGTGCCTTTTCAAAGACAAATATTCTGGAAGAAATGAAGACACTTAAAAGCTCTATTTGTGGGCAGATATATGGCTACATATCACAAGACTTTAGCAGAATAGTGTAATTGAAGAAGTTGGATTATTCCCATCCTCAAATTCATTAGCTTCTCTGGGTACTCAGCAAGCACCAGGAAATATGTGAAAAATCCTCAGAACAAGAGCAGAGCTAATCTAAAAGTTCTTCTGCAGCCTCAGGGAAGCAGCAGTTTTGTATCGTCTGCTCTTCTGCATCGCTATTATATTCAAGATAGCCACAAGCATTCTCTAAGTGAACATTTCCCCTTAATCACTGTGCATGGCTGTGCTGAACAGTGTTAGTAAGCTTCCAGCTCTTCAGAGGAAGAAGGAGGATCTAACCCAAACTGAAAGGCTAACTAGCCCTTTGTTCCAGGGCTGCCTTGTTCTTTGCTAATTGCAAAATAGCGATTATTCTTGGCGATGTGTTAAATCCTATATTCATGTGACTGAAAATCTTGTGTGTTTATTTCTTTTTTTAAATATTTGGGAGCAAAGTGAGTTAATATGACACAGCAGATACCTGTACTAAGTAAAAGCAGTGAAAGAAGTGAAAAGTAAAGTTATTATCTCCATCTAAAGAGAGTCACTTGTGTGTAAAGGAACAGGCAATTCAAATGTTCTTTTCATGAACCTTGGTTTAAAGTGACCACTACTGATTGAACTCTGCTCTACCTTTATCAGAGGTATATTAAACGTAATAGAATGCACAGGGCAGTGCACTAAAAGAAAGTATGCATTTTCTGTCCAGATAGATCTCAGTAGGTCATCACTTTATATTTGCTCTCTTTTCCTCTGCTGCACAAAATTTATTTTTGAAAAGAGATCTTCTGCATTGCTCAGACAGTAATCCTTTTTGGATCTTCAAAAATACTTTGGACACTAACACCCTCTAAAAGTAGTTTTGGAGAAAAAACTCTGTGAACACCGCTGAATAGGTGTCTAACTTTGACTAATAAAATATTTACTTAATAGCCACACTAAACATGCCTATTGGTGTAAATAAAACACTAGAAGACATGCAGAAAGTACTCCTATAGTCATTTTACCTATGCATCTGCTTTAATTCTTCACTACAAAGAAAGTTGTCTCTTCAGAGATAGTTTTGTAATGTGGTATTCAGACTGCTGAAAAAAAGTTTCCTTGTCAATTTTGGAAATGTACTAATAAATTCATTTTTTCATTATATACAGAAAATCACAGGCCTGCAATACTAACTGGGTGAAAGCATTTGAGACATGAAGAAATTAACCGAATGCAGTTTAACTTCTATCCCTTTAGTGTAACATTTTACAATGTTTTTTGCCCTCATGTTTTCTTCTTTCTCAAGAGGATAAGACTCCAGGCACCAAGCAATATATTGTCCTCTTAAACTCTGTTTGGTAGACTTTAATATGGGTGGAGAAAACTCCTAGTGCATTCAAAAAGTCTTAGCCAAATACATTGGCTGTAAGAATAATACCTTCATTAATGTAAGAATAATACCTTTAACATCTTGGACTGCATTAATGTAAGAATAATACCTTTAACATCTTGGACTGCATTGTCAAATCCTTGCAGGTACTTTCCATTTAGTAAGCTTGCTACTTGCAAGAGATTTGTCAAGAAACTGCAAAAGAGTCACTTACAATAAGATACTTACTGTCATTTGAAATACCATTTTTTAAAGATGTCAAGAGAGAAGTACATGTTTATTTGTATATGAAAGAAACTGCAAGGGAATTTGACCCTGAATATAGCTCAGGTCCAGGTCAGTATTGTTAACACACACCATGTAAAAGCAAGACGACAATTCTTTTGTTTATTTTTTTTATTTATCTCTTTATTTCTTTTTTTGGGAATTCCTAAAGAAAAACGAATTACAGTGTGAAACACAGTATCTTATATGAGTGCTAAGAATTTCGCGTCATTATGTTTGTGTTTCTATGTTTGGGTAAATTCTAGTTACTGTTTGAAGTTTCTTTTAAAAATGTATACTCTGGAGAAGGTTTTACATAGAACATTTCAACAGAAGATTGCTATTTGACCAGAAACTTAGCTATGTTTCCAGTACCCTCCAAATGCTGCTTGTTTAGCTTAGATTTATTCACTGTAAGTGGTTTTGATCAGAATTAAATCAGTAAGGAGAAGTAGAAATCAGGATTCATTATTCCATTACTCAGAAGAAAAAGAACATTCCTGAACCTGACAGTAAATTTAGGTTGTCTGGTCAGTTGACCAATAAATGTTATTTTGTAAGGTGTAGATACTTCAGTGATATCAGCATTGATGACCTAGTTTCTCTCATACTCATTTTTGCATATTGCCATATTAGTGGTCACTATTTCAGATATGCTATGATGATATTAGTACTATTGTACTTTACATTGCAGAGGTTTTTATGAAAGTCAAATGAAACTGGCCATGAACTGAAAAATACTGGGAAAATATATTATTATGTCATATCAAAACATATCCAGTTTCTAAATATATACATCAGAAACACATTATTTAATAAATAACATTTTAAATTTAACAAATCAAAGAAAACTAAGAGAGTTTTGTTGTTGTTTAAACCACTAAATATCATTAAGTCACTGAAGTCTTTGGGAACCGTTATAAAACAATGAAGATAAAAATAATGGAATACCACATTAAGAAGCATTAGATCACAGGACTGATTTTTATAAATGGGTTTTTATCTTTTTTCCCCAAAAAGATATTAGTAGGGAAGCCATTTATGTAACAAGAAGTAATGTACAGTTTTAACACAGAAAATGATCAAGAGATGGGAGACTAAATGGAATAAACAGAGTAACTAGGCAAGTGATAACATTTTAAAATTGGCTGAAGTCATATAGATCAGTTAAAACTAAAGAAGACTCTAAAAAAGTTTTAAAGACCTGAAGGAAATAAAGTTGAATTAAGAACTTGTTGTCTAGTTAAATATAATCTATATATGACGCAAAGTATATTGACACATATAACTTTTAACTACTGAGCTTGAATTCATTAGATTGGCTCAGAAAAAAAAAAAATCTGTCAACATTGCAAAAATCTGTTTTAGGCATGCAGCGATATTCAAGTATTTAAACGTGCTTCTGATGGTTAAAAAAAATCTTGCTGAATTGTTTCCACAATTGCACATTCTCTATTAAAGTCTTCATGGTTTAGAGATCATGTGTGTATTATTGAACCTGAATATTTAATTTTAAGAGATAATTCAGAATGAATAATCTGGCAAAATGTGGAACTGGGGTGAGGAGAAGCTCAGATAACTAGTCCTGGGCCTATGTTCACAGAAACACAGAATCACAGAATCATAGAATTGTTGAGTTCGGACTGGACCTCTGGAGGTCATCTGGTCCAATGCCCCTGCTCAAGCAGGACTACCTAAAGCCAGTCGTCCAGGACCACGTCCAGCTTTTCAATATTCCCAAGAATGCAGACTACACAGCCTCCCTGCGCACCATGTTCTTTCAAGGCAGTAATTTGTTCCAGAATTCAATTCAAGCAATCAGCCTGCAGTCCCTTCTGTGGATTCTAGGGGCTTTTCACAGTTTCTGAGGCCAAATTACTTGTTCCCATTCCTCTCAGCAGGCTTTCAAACCTGCCTGACTTGCTAGATAAAATATGAGCCCCTGACTTTCCACACTGTTTGTTTATTAACTCTCTTCTTGGTCCTGTTTAGCCTCCTCTGATTAAAACAAAATGCAGGTGTTATTCTGGGGAAAGTTATTCTGAGGACAAACTCCCAAAAGGCAGTGTGAACAAGAACACATCTGGATGATTCTCTCTGTCCTATGAAATCCTCCAGTACTGGTTTCTGATCTTGCATCCTCAGGACAACCATGGACCCTCACACCACACACCAGAGAGTGCAATATAGCCCTCACGTTTCATGCTGCAGAAACACTCATCTGATGGGCTGAAAAAAAAAAAAAAAGCCATTGTAACCTTTGAAACATATTGAACAGGTACAAAAATAGACAAAAATAGTCACATTGTCCTAGAGACAGGGGTCCACTTGGAACTCAGAGGAAATTGAGGTCCAGGTGCTACATGGTGTGCATACAAGCTTTCAGTTTTAGAAGGTATTACCCCCAAGAAATCTTGCTGTGGTCTTGCCTGTATCCTTGGCTTCAAGACTGTATATTATTTCCCAAGATGTCATTTAGAAGTATAGACAAAGCAAGTAATTCCTTATTTTGTAGCACCAATTTGGATCTGAAAATTTTGCAGCTCTTCCCTAAGTATTTTATTCTTCATTTCATTGTCTCCTGTTCTTGGTTAGGTCATATCTAGACAGCCTGTTTAATCTGCACTGCTATAAAGAAATACTTATAGGCATAGTGAATTGGATGATTTACCTAAGATCACATAGGATGACAGAACTGGGAATCAAATCTATGTCTCACAAACTCCATTTTTCCCATATTAACCATGTCTTTTCCCCAAATAAAAAAGAACTAAAACACATTAATCCCCTAAAAGATAAGTAAAGAGTACTAAAATGTAATTTGGATGTCATACACAACTTCTGCAATAAGAACGGTGGAATCGTAGAAACATCTCAATGTAGAAACATTCCCAACATCTCTCCCAAAAAACTTCTCTTGTTCTATAAAATGTGGTTTGAACATAGTCTTTTTCCAGTATACTCAAAAGGTCATTGTTTAAAACCCTTTTGACTACAGAAGGAGTAGGCTGGTTTGGTCACTTAATTTGTTCATCTTGGAGAAGAGAAGCCTGAAGGGTAACCTCATTGCAGTGTACAACTTCCTCAAGGGGAACAGAGGAGGCAAAGGTGCTGATTGCATCTCTCCGGTGACCAGCAATAGGACACAAGAAAATGGAATGAAGCTGCATCAGGGAAGTTCAGGTTGGACATCAGGAAAAGGTTCTTCATTGAGAGGGTGGTTGGTCACCAGATCAGGCTCCCAAGGGAAGCAGTCACAGCACCAAGCCTGTCAGAATTCAAGGACCATCTAGACAACTCTCTTAGTCATATGATTTAGTTTTAGACACTCCTGCAAGGACAAGGGAGTTAGACTCAATGAGCCTTATGAGTCTCTTCCAACTTGAGATAGTCTATGATTCTATGACTCCAAACCCATAAACATGGAAATTTTATACCCTGACAAGTGCCCAGAATTTCACGCATGTGGTCTTCCAGCTGATTATAGGCACTGAGATAAATAACAGGGAAGACACTTGTCTGAGACAAGTTGAGGCACAAATATTTAAGTAAAAAATTCCATATTTTTAAAAAGGAAATTTGAAAACAACAGTGGTATCTACAATAGCCTTAACATGTTGATTACTCCATAAGAAAACAACAATTCCTTTACTAAATATGTGTAGTGAATGTTTTAAAAATGTTTTATTTCATATACTAAACAAGTCATTTTTTGATGTGGATCTCCTGAAGGCTAGCTTACTATGCATTTGTATCTCTTGGTTGATTGGCTTCTTTCCTGCTTTGAGGTAAAACAGGACCAATTTTGTTCAGTAACTCCGCTTTCTAACTGGGCGTCATCTAACTGTTGAAATTAGCAGCATGTCGTGCAGAAAGTTGTTCACTCTCAGAGTCATAAGGCCAATGTTTATAGCTGATGCCAAGGCATGGTATGCAGAGAGGCCCTTGCTTATACTCATTGCTATAACAACCAAGGTCAGCTCACTTTGTTATTTGCCCCATTGGAGGGTTGGAAATGGAAAAGCATAGATGTGTCACACATGTAGGGAGGAGCAGACAGGACAGGTGACCCAAAACTGACCAACAAGGTATTCCATCCCATCTGCATCATGCTCAGTATAAAAGCTGAGGGACCAAAGGGTCAGCCCTCTTTCTTCAATGGCCGGCATCCAAGGAGGACTCTGTCTGTTTGTCTGCCTTTGATCCCAATCCGTGTCTTCCTGAATCCAGATTCATAATCCAGTTCCCATCCATCACTGAATCCAGTCTGGGACTTCCCCAGTGCCTGCTGGTGACGTGATTGTCATCCTGGGAACCTGGTATGGTTTTGTATATATTTCATTAGTTTCTTTTTACTATTTTATTCTTTTTATTTCATTAAAGTAGTTTAGTTCTTACTAAACTAGTCTCTCTTCTTCTCTCTCTCCTGCTCAGCAGGAGAGAGGGAACATCTATTGTTCCACCTGCTTGGGCAAATCTGGCCCAAACCACAACATCTTCTTAACTGAATTACATTGTCTTTTACTGTTAGCCCTGCATATACCCACAATCTCTATCTGCAGTATATTCTGTCAGAGACATGCAGGCTGCTGTGTTCAGCTATGAAACCAGCACGATCGTAAGTTATTAGGGTTTTTTCCTCCTTTATCTAGCCATCTGCTATAAAACGTCTAGAAACTTAGATGTTTGAGAGACATCATTTGTTCTGCCCCATTAGTTTGAAATCAGTCAGTGGATCCAAAAGCTATGCTTAAGAATGAAATACTTGCATTCACAGAGCCTTGTTTTGCAAATGTCCTGCTTTCAGCTGGGATAGAGTTAATTTTCTTTCTGTTGTGTTTTGGATTTTGTGTGGGAATGATGTTGATAATACATATTGTTTCAGTTGTTGCCAGGTGATGTTTATATTAGCCAAGGACTTTTTCAGCTTCCCATAGAAGATGAGGGGGAGAATAAACAGATCAAGCTGGGCAAAGGAATATTCCACACCTTAGATGTCATGCTCAGTATNCATCATTTGTTCTGCCCCATTAGTTTGAAATCAGTCAGTGGATCCAAAAGCTATGCTTAAGAATGAAATACTTGCATTCACAGAGCCTTGTTTTGCAAATGTCCTGCTTTCAGCTGGGATAGAGTTAATTTTCTTTCTGTTGTGTTTTGGATTTTGTGTGGGAATGATGTTGATAATACATATTGTTTCAGTTGTTGCCAGGTGATGTTTATATTAGCCAAGGACTTTTTCAGCTTCCCATAGAAGATGAGGGGGAGAATAAACAGATCAAGCTGGGCAAAGGAATATTCCACACCTTAGATGTCATGCTCAGTATATAAATGGGGGTTGTCTGGGGAGAAGGGATCTGTAATCCCTGCCCTGGAAGAACTGGGACACCAATCATTAGGTGGTAAGAGCGAGGTGTGTTGTATTACTTTATTTTTCATATTATTATNATTTTTCATATTATTATTATTATTATTATTATTGTTGTTGTTGTTGTTGTTGTTGTTGTTGGAGGTGGTGGTTGTTGTTATTATTAATTTCCCTAATAGAACATAATTTTGTTCTATTAAACTATCTTTATCTCAACCATAATTTTTTTCTTCCTTTCCCCTCTTTTTCTCCCTCTTTTCCCTACCCTTCTGAGGGGGAGAGGGATAAGTGAGTAAGTGGCTGTGTGGTCCTAGTCGCTGGCTGTGGTTAAACCATCACAGCAGGAAACCTGGCTAAAATTGCTATTTTTCTTGTGTTTTCTCTAATATTTAACTAGATGTCATCATATAGTGCATAGCTGGAATACTGAATAGGACTCTCATCTGGCCCAAATTTATTTTTATGACATTTGTATAAATGTAATAATTTTTGAGACTTCTACAGCACATTCAAATTCAGATGTTATACACAAAGATTAAAAATTACAACTGTGCAGCATAGCAATACCAACTGAAATCAGCAAAGTTATGTCTGTGCAAAATTTCAAAAGCTATTAACTACATGGGCACACACACAAACAAACAAGCAGAAATTAAATTGCTTCTGAAAGAATCCAAACTAAGAATAAACAAGTGTATATATATTAGCTATATTGGTGGGGCCCATTAAAATTTTTAGTCATCTTCTATTTGTTAAGTAAAATTTAACTGAAAACATGAACAATTATTGACTTGAAGTTAAGGACAACGTTTTAGCTTTCTGCAAATGTAAGTTTCTTTCTTTCCAAAATTATATTTACTAAGACCATTATTTGCTCCCAACAGAGAAAAACACTGTAGACAAGAAAAAACAGGTAAGGTAGATTACTAGAACAGAAAATGAAGGTCACCATTCCCTCTATGTAAACAAATCTTTAAAACCAACTGCACCTGACATTTGTTTATTTATTTATTTATAATGGAGACTTTTATTAATATTGTTCCTCTGAAGCTTCTGCAATTCTGATTTATGTGAAGCTAGACAGGAAACAACCTTTACAGTGCCATTAGTTTTGACATGTACTTACCTGCTTGGCAAGCTTTAATAATTCTTCAATATCTTAAGATATTTGTTGACATCAATGGTGTTTCCAGAAATCAAGTAAATAACATGCATTGTTTCCAAAGTTAGACCATGCACAAGGAACTAACCATTGTAATACAATAAAGAAAAACATATGTTTGCTTGGCAAGAATTCGCAATAGGGCACAAATGCCAGCATTTACAGTAGAATCCAAATGTTCAACAGATCATAAACTAAAGTACACCTGTAACTGTAGCACTATAGGAAAAAAAGTACATGACAGAACGTGCAAGTACAAATGCAAAAGATTATTAACAAGGTATCTTGGAGCAATAATGAAGCAAGGTCAGCCTAAATCATATTATTCAGGATTCCAGATGCAGAGGACTCCACTGAAATAATTTTGCCTAAAATTTATGACATGACCTTGGATATGAACTATGACATTTTATTGCAGGACGTTCCTTTGCTATTAGTTGGATCTGTTCTGGTGTAAATTGTTTCAAAATTATTTTCCCGTGAATATTTATTTCACATTCTTTCATTCATAACATAAAAATTGCAGGATATGAAAACATAAAATTTCCCATTCATTTTTTTTAAGAGGAAGTAAGTAAAATTAGTTTCATCATTAAATATATATATACACACACATATCTATGACACATCAGATTTTAAAGAGTCCAACAGGAGGTATTCTCTATGCTTCTTTGTGAACTGGACTCCAAGGAATGAGTCAGGCTATAAACTTAAGTATATAGTACCCCACTGCTATAATAAACTACTAAATAAATGCAAGGTCTGCACAGTGAGAATGCAAATAGCAGTGGAATGTGTGAAATGGTCATCTTACCAATGAGGAGGAAAGCCTTCAAGAAAGCCTCTCATCGTGTGCAACTTCATCTGAGGCAAGTGGATTTTAGGACTCTTTCCCTGGATCCTTCCACTGTAGCACAAAATTTGCCTGACTGCAGATGTAATATGACATAAGCACTTAAATAGCTCATATAAATCAGCATAGAATCAGCAACCTTGAAGCATGGTTGTAATTTACACCCACTGTACATCTAGGCAGCTGGCACAGACTGTCACAATTTGTCATTATGGTTGTTTTTATTGTTATCCAAATGCCAAAAATATGCTTAGTATTTTGCAGAACAAAAGTACACAGGGTGTACTTTCACATATGCAACTAAATAGCTGGAAGTGAAAATACACAGATTCATTTCAACAGCATGATTTCAAATTTTTCTGCTGTGGCTTGAATCATTAAGTAGAGTCTACTTTTCTGAAGAGAAAACACTAATATGTGATTAAATTAGACATTTTAAGGTGATAAGAAGGATCATGTACTCTGTGGTAGGAAACAGGGAAAGCACAGTAGTGTTGCATCGAACGTTAGCTAATGTTAACATTAATGCTGCCATCCTGTAATTTATTGCTGTATCATGAGACCCCAGGCAAATCAGAGTATTAAGTCAGGCAACTCACCACTCTACAATAAATTGCCAGTCCCTGTCCTTTAAAAGATAATATATCTGTTAAAGACATGATGGAACAGGCACATGAACAAAACAAAATCACACAGAATGTCAGAATGGCTGAGGTAGGAAGGCATTTCTCATGATCATCTAGTTCAAACCCATGCTGAGAAGAAGGTCAGATCAAGAAGCTTGCTTAGAGCTGTGTCCAGTCAGGTTTTGAATGCCTCCAGGGATGGAGACTCCACAACCTCTCTGAGCAACCTGTTCCAGCAGCTGATAACTTTCAAAGCAAAATCTTTTTTTTTTCCCTTACGTTTCAGTGGATTTTACTGTATTTCAGTTTGTACCCATTGCCTCTTATCTTTTCACTGGGCACCACTGAAAGGACTTTGCTTTGCTCTGTCTTCTGTACATCCTCCTATATACAGTGAGAAGATCCCACCTCAGCCTTCCCTTGTCCAAATTTTTTTTCTTCAGCATCCCACATGTCTTTTCTGTAAAGCTGCTTTCCAAGACGTTGGCATGGCATTATTCCTCCACAGGGGCAGAATTTGGAATTTTCTTTTGCTGAACTTTATAAAATTCCTCTTTGCCTATTTTTCCAGTGTGTTGAAGTCTGTGTAAATGGCAGCATCTTCCACAACCGTACATTGTACCAACCACTCCTCCCAGCTTTTTATCTCATCTATGTACTTACTTGATGAGGGTGTACTTGCTTCCACCATCCAGGTCTTTACTGAAAACGTCAAAAAGTACTGGCCCCTGTATTGCCCCCTGGGTACACCACTAGTGACTGGAGTCGCTATGGTCTTCATCTGCTGACTACAGCCTCCTGAACTCTGTGGTTCAAGTTCACTGTCAAGCTACCTCGCTGTCCACTTATCTGCTCCATACTTCATCAGTTTTTCTATGAGTCTGTTACTTTTATTAATAAAAGGCTTACTATTGTCAAGATAAGCAACTTCTACTACTGTTCCCTCTTCCACCAAGCCAGTCAGTTTCTTGTAGAAGACCACCAGGTTGGACAGAAATTATTTCCTCTTTGTAAATCCATGCTGACACCTCCCAATCAGTTTCTTGTCCTTCATCTGTTTAGAAATGGTTTCAATGATTAGTTGCTCCATCACCTGTCAAAAGAGCAAGCTGAGGTTGACTGTACCTCCCCAAATCCTCCTTCTTCCCTTCTCGATGATAGGAGTGATATTTGCTTTCTTTCAGTCCTCAGGAGCTTCCTCTGATTGCCATGTCTTTTCAAAGATAATTGAGAGTGTGCTCGCAGTGACATCAGCCAGCTCCCTCAGCACTTGCAGGTCCCATGGATTTATATATATTCAGGTTGTTTAAACATTCCCTAGCCTGGTCCTCCTCCATTGAGGGTAAATCTGTCTTGTTGCACATTTTCTCATTGGTGTCAGGGGTTTGGGACTGTCTGATGATACATGGGATTCTTGGGATACATGTCTGGGAGAGGTTAATAATCTATTTTGTGCCAAGACCTACTTAGCCAAGGGCATAAAAGAACTTTATGACTATGTTATTTCAGGGAATAATGTTTTTAATGCTATCTAATTGTTTGGGGTACAAACCATGTAACAAAGGACTGCTTAAGCACCTAACACTATTAAAAAAACACCATAATTTCGTTACAGTGAAAATACCTGCTTGGTCTACTATCATAATCTGTGAGG
The DNA here is from genome assembly GCA_013398295.1 of Chionis minor. Classification (NCBI taxonomy): domain Eukaryota; kingdom Metazoa; phylum Chordata; class Aves; order Charadriiformes; family Chionidae; genus Chionis; species Chionis minor. The sequence goes on along the minus strand of VZSF01003173.1, from coordinate 145,219 downwards.
CGATCAAGTAGGATTACTTTATGACCTTGTTTTTGTCCTGGCCTAGAAAGGGTTTTTCAATGTGTTTACATTAAAATAGTATCTTCCGGTTGTTATTTAGTTGTCACAGTGCTCTTAAACTGTGTAGGTTTCAACAGTTTTCATAGGCATAGGATTTGGCAAACTTACTCAAACTCCAAATGCATTTAAAGTTTTCCCATCATTAAGTGCATTAAGTAGAATTTCACTCATTTTTAGATATTGATGGGAAATCAAACACATGCAAAAATAGAGAATTAAAAAAAAATTATATAAGCCCTTAAAGAGTGTTAGTTTACAGTTTTTTGGGTGGCTTGGGTTAACATTTCAGTAATGTCAAAGTACACTGTGCTTTACATACAAACACCCATTTTGACAGAGGTTCCTGGTAAAGTTTAGTAAGTGTCCTCCTGAATTGTTCATCTTTTAAGCTACTGTCAGAAAAAACATCTCAAATTCTTAACAAAAAAGAAGAAGAACGTATTTGGTGTTGGTGTCCAGGTGGTGGGGAAGGGGGGGCTCTCCTCTCTGTGAGGAGAGGCTGGGGATGCCCCATGCCAGACAGAGCCCATTTCAGCTGGCTCCAACTTGCCCACCAGCCAAGATGGTGGCGCCTTGAGGAAAACAAGTTTAAGAACAGGCAGAAAATGGCACACAGGCAGTGAGGAGTGAAGAAAATAGTGTGAGAGATAACCCTGCAGACACCAAGGTCAGAGAAGGATGTATGCTGTGTGCTGGACCAAGAATTCCCCTGCAGCCCCTGGAGGACCCCACGCCATAACAGGTGGATATGCCCTGAAAGAACTGTGGCCCATGGAGAGCCCGTGCTGGAGGATATTTTTTTCGTGAAGAAACTGCAAACTGTGAGAGAGACCCATGCTGGAGGAGAGGAAAAGTGTGAGGAAGAAGAAGTGGCAGAAATGAACTCTTATGGATGGACCACAGCGCCCATTCCCCACCTCTCCTGCACTGATCAGGGAGGCAGAGGTAAGAGTCATGAGAGAAAGAGTGAAGTTGAGTCTGGGAAAAAAAGGGGTGTGATAAGGAGGAGATGCTTTAAGTTTTTTCTTTGTTTCTCACCATCCAACTCTATTTTAATTGGCAATAAATAAAAATAATTTTCTGGAAATTTAGATCTGTTTTCCTTGTGATATTAATTAGTAAATTATCTCCCTGTTTTCATCTTGTCCCATAAGCGTTTTCATATTTTTTTTTTCCCCTGTCTGATTGAGGATGAGAACTGAGAGAGAGACTGAGTGGTTGTGTAGCAGCTGGCCAAACTGCTATCACAACTTACCTATCACGAAGTAAATATAAAATTAAATTGCTTATATTATAAACTCCACTAATGTTATTGCACCTTAGAGAGTGTAATATAAAGTTATCAAAACTCGATAACAAATTGTTTCTTCTATTTAGCTATGACTGAAGGGATCTATATAGCAGAAGGGAGCTATATAGCAGAATGTTAGCATTCACTAAACTTTTTTATCTATTATAATCATTGTTTAAGTGGAAAACATGAAAAGCTATTTAATTATATGCCCACATCACACTATTGGTTTCAATATAGTCTGGGAGGATTTAGAAAGGAGTGTTGCGAGAGAGATTGCTAGGCAAAAATCTCAACAAGTCAGAGACTTGCTTTTACCTTCGAACTGTCTCTGATGACCAAGAGTAATCATATCTTTCCATGTCTTATAATAGGAATATAAATATGCTTTTTATTTTTTAATATTAAACTTCTGCGTCTAAGTTTGAAAATAATCTTATAGATACTAAATAGAACTATGATAATGCTTATGCACTGTGAACTCCTGATGTTATGACAATTGTAATAGGCAGTAAGAATAAAGAGGATCCTTATTGTCCATTCTGTCCAGTAGATTCTTCTGGAACAAATTTCCTGTCCTGGAGTCTTTGAGGACCGCTATTCTACAAACATTTACAAGGGCCAATAGCTGACTTCCCTTGCTTATCTAATAGCTGTAAACACACTGGAAGCGGCAGACAATGCAGAAAGACATGACTGTACAGTTTCCTTTAGCCTTCAGATGAGACAGACAGCAACGAAGGAATTCACAGAAACGGTTACTGAATAGAGAATTGCCTAAGAAAATAAGTGGGAATTGGGAAGACAGGGAAAATCAAGGTGATAAACAAGTAGTAAGTAAACTTTTTGAGACTACCAACCAAAAGTATTCTTTTGTACTCAGACACCAAAACCTGGGTTATATTTTATCATGAAAAAAATTGCAAAATATAATATATTGTATTTAATCAAATACAAAATATTCTTGGGAAGTAGAAATCTGTCATTTCATTGTCTTACCCCAGTAGATTTAAACACAGATATGCTATAGAACAACCATCCTAATAGGATTTAAAGTTAATCTTTTTCTTTCTGATCTGCACAATTGGGTGTAATTGATATTTAAATTAACTAATATAACAAGGACAGATTAATAAGCAGTCATTGAAAATATCTTATTCCAGAATACCCAACTGACTGAAATCAAGCATATTCCTGTGGGATATGAATGACGTGCATTACCACAGTAAATCACATGGAGGATACAATTTAGTTCAGCTAATTTTAGGTCTACACAGTGTAAGGGTGTGATTCAGCTGCCTGAACATAGGACTCTCAAATATTCTCAGTCTGAAGTAGATGTCATTTGGCAATTTGAACAAATCTTTAGACACCTTTGATTGTAACAACTAAAGCATTAATTCATTTTCCCACAATGGGCATGTAGCATCTTTTGAAGTGTGTCCTGGTTTGAGGTAAAACAGGACTAGTTTTGTTCAGTAATTCTGCCTTCTAACTAGGCCTCTTCTAACTGCTGAAATTAACAACATATTGTGCAGAAAACTGCTCTTTCTCAGAGTGAGAAGGCCAATGTTTATAGCTGATGCCAAGGCACGATATGCAGAGAGGCCCTTGCTTATACTTATTGCTATAACAACCAAGGTCAGCTCACTTTGTTATTTGCCCCGTTGGAGGGTTGGAAACGGAAAAGCACAGAGGTGTCACACGTGTAGGGAGGAGCGGGCAGGACAGGTGACCCAAAACTGACCGTGGGAAGTCTGGGACTTCCCCGGTGCCTGCTCGTAACATGATTGACATCTTGGGAGCTTGATATGGTTTTGTATATATTTCATTAATTTCTTTTTATTATTTTATTCTTTATATTTCATTAAAGTAGTTTAGTTCTTACTAACATAGTCTATCATCTTCTCTNTTACCACAGTAAATCACATGGAGGATACAATTTAGTTCAGCTAATTTTAGGTCTACACAGTGTAAGGGTGTGATTCAGCTGCCTGAACATAGGACTCTCAAATATTCTCAGTCTGAAGTAGATGTCATTTGGCAATTTGAACAAATCTTTAGACACCTTTGATTGTAACAACTAAAGCATTAATTCATTTTCCCACAATGGGCATGTAGCATCTTTTGAAGTGTGTCCTGGTTTGAGGTAAAACAGGACTAGTTTTGTTCAGTAATTCTGCCTTCTAACTAGGCCTCTTCTAACTGCTGAAATTAACAACATATTGTGCAGAAAACTGCTCTTTCTCAGAGTGAGAAGGCCAATGTTTATAGCTGATGCCAAGGCACGATATGCAGAGAGGCCCTTGCTTATACTTATTGCTATAACAACCAAGGTCAGCTCACTTTGTTATTTGCCCCGTTGGAGGGTTGGAAACGGAAAAGCACAGAGGTGTCACACGTGTAGGGAGGAGCGGGCAGGACAGGTGACCCAAAACTGACCGTGGGAAGTCTGGGACTTCCCCGGTGCCTGCTCGTAACATGATTGACATCTTGGGAGCTTGATATGGTTTTGTATATATTTCATTAATTTCTTTTTATTATTTTATTCTTTATATTTCATTAAAGTAGTTTAGTTCTTACTAACATAGTCTATCATCTTCTCTGTCTCCTGCTCGGCAGGAGAGAGGGAACATCTGTCGCTCGGCTTGCTTGAGGGAAGTCGGCCCAAACAATGACAAAGCGTCATAGGCTGTCCATGTTCTGCCTCTATCCCCAGCTGTGTGGGTTACCATCCACTTGGTCACTGCCCTTGCTCACTGGAATGGGGGAGAGGGGAAAAAAAAGGAAGAACAAGAATTAAAAAGCGTATGAGTCAAAATAAAGACTGATTACCACGGCAAGTAAAAGGGGCCACATACTCTTCTGATTGTTTAGGAGGTGCCAGCTCAGCTGAGGGGCTCAGCTGTGCCAGTTGGAGCTGCCTAGAACTGTCTGTGTCTGGCACGGGGCAGCCCCAGCCTCTCCTTACAGAGATCACCCTGGCAGCCTCCCCAACCTTCACCAAAACCTTGCCATCTATATTCAATGGAAAATATTACTGCCAAAGGCCAATTTTCCCCAGATATTCAAGACTTGTAAATGCCAGCTCCTTTGGAGTATCTCAGATACTTTAGATCATCTCAATGGGACTAGACACTTATGTAACAGTAAATGAAACAAGCCCTCAGCCTCCAGCAAATGTAATGGCACTACTTACATGTAGACTTTTACATTATAGGTCCCTAAAGTTAAAAGAAACAAATCCTTTGCAAAAAAAATGCAGCAATTCTCATTGTCTAATTAGACAATTACAGCAGCCCTAAGGAGACAGACTTGAGCGTGTTGGTGGATGAGAAGCTCAACGTGAGGTGGCAAAGTGAGCTTGCAGCCCAGAAGGCCAACCATATCCAGGGCTGCATCAAAAGAAGTATGGCCAGCAGGTTGAGGGAGGTGATTCTTCCCCTCTACTCCCCTCTGGTGAGACCCCATCTGGAATACTGTGTCCAGCTCCCCAACATAAGAAGAACATTGACCTGTTCAAGTGAGTCCAGGGGAGGGCCACAAAGATGATCAGACGGTTAGAGCACCTCTGCTGTGAGGATAGGCTGAGAGTTGGGGTTGTTCAGCCTGGAGAAGAGAAGGCTGCAGGCAGACCTTACAGCAGCCTTCCAGTACCTAAAGGAGACCTACAAGAAATCTGGAGAGGGACTTTTTACAAGGGCATGTAGTAATAGGATGAGGGATAATGGCTTTAAGATGGAAGAATGTAGATTTAGATTATGTATCAGGAAGACATTCTTTACTCTGAGGGTGGTGAGACACTGGAACAGGTTGCCTAGGGAGGTTGCGGAGGCCCCATCCCTGGAACTGTTCAGGGCCAGGTTGGATGAGGCTTTGAGCAACCAGGTCTGGTGGGAGGTGTCCTAGCCCATTGCAGTGGGGTTGGAACTAGATGATCTTTAAGGTCCCTACCAACCTGAACCATCCAATGATTCTATGATTCTATAATCAAAAATTCAAGGATGCCACTAACCAACCTTGAAAACAAAATATGATCACTGCTAGTCTTCTTGTTCACCACTGCTCTCTTCTTTCAGAGAATAGTTATAGTTCTCTAGCCAGGGCAGTACAGGTAGTATGTAGCTAAGGGACATCAAGTCTTAAGTTGATAAAGGAGTCTAAGCTCTCTAGAGGAACCCCATCTAGAAAACATTTTGGGCATCTACACATTCTGCTCTTTGAACTATCACCTGGGAACCAGTGTCTGCCTCTTTATTGTGTAAATTCTAAATTCAGGACAAGGCTGTGTAGTTAAATTTTAGTTAAATTCACAATATTCACAGAAAGCAGCAGACTACTTTAAATGGTGAAAAATTTATCTTTCAAAAATTTTGGAATTCATTGTCATTATCTTTTATTTTTAACTCAGTCCTTAAAATCCTTATCTTCACCTCTGATATTAGCTTACCAATCTCTCTCCTCCTTTACATTGAGTGTTGTCATTTGAACTGCAGACCTTAGGAATTAAAAAAAAAAAGGTGGAACTATGAACTGAAAGCAATAATATATTTCTATCATTTCTGAGGGTAGAGTAGAAAATAATTGTGTGTTAGGAACTACATGCTCAAATTGGCCAAAATTTATGTCATTAGTTTTAATTTACTCCCTAAAAAAATCACAGATTTGTTTGGAGTTTTTTTAGGGGTGGGGTTTGGGTTTTTTTCAATCTGAATAATCCTACCTATACTAAGGCCTAAGAAGCAATTTTAAACCACATACCTGTATGTTCTTACATAGTTTGTATGGAATCTAATCCCTCTAGATACCTTCTGTAGGTAGAAACAAAAAATTCTACTGAATCAGTATGCCTACAATGCGAATTATCCTTTGGAGAGATCTTTCTTATTTGACTGACAAAAAAAGGATGCCTACCATAAATAGGTTCCAAACAAAGTGGATTAGCTAAGGTGCTAATTCATGCCCTTAAGTTGAGACACTGAGAAATTTATCTTTCGAAAAGTTGAACTCTGTCTTTGTATCAGGTTGCCTGTTTCTGCAAAGAGATCAAAACCTCTGGGGATACATAGTTCAAACATTGGAAATCAAACTATCTATACTTGTTTGTGTTCCTCTGCTTCTATCTTGGTGAGAAGAACCTGCAGTACAACACATTTCCAAACAAACATATATCAATATCATATTTGTGAAAACAAAGATATAATAAGGGAATTGTTCATGAATAGCTTTTAGGAGGCGGGAATATAGTAAGTAGATTGAACTCCAGAAGGAAAAAAAAAAGTAAATACTAAGTTTTGGACTCCTGATGATACCTACCAGTACTGACAGAACTGTATCGATAACAGTTCAGAGTTCCCATAGAAAAAACCTTTTTTTTTTTTTTAGTCAATATGCTGCATTATAATTGAATAATAATCAGTAATTAAACTTGCAGTGGCGAAGAAATTATAATAGCCATTAAAGTTTTTGTTCTTTAAATTACTGTAATACTTGTACAGTCTTATCTTCAGCTCTGGAAAACTTTTTGCTGGGGACTCTTTGAAAATTAGTGTAAGCATCTTCATAAACTGTCATTCAAAGGAGTTCTGTTTTCAAAAGCTGAAGTTCTCAAATATGTTTAAAGGCTGTCTATACTATTTTTCCAAATTTAAAAAAAAAAAAAACAAACAAACCAAACCAAACCCAAACAAACCTGAAAAAAGAGCTCAGCTATGTTCAATTTTCCTAGTTTAAAGGGAATTTCAAATTGAATTGGACAATAGTTCATAATAGCTTACAAGTAATAATTCTTCCACTTGCTGTACAGTAGAAATGACAGCTGGAGATTAAAATGCCATGAAAGAAAGGGTCTTGTAAGTTTTTTGGGTTGGTCTTTCATTATGTATGTTCCCATAGTTGTCATACTCTTCCTAGAAGATAGGTCAAAGAAGCCAGATCAGTTTGAAATATGTAGAAAGCATTTGATCTTAGAAGTTAGATGACAGTAAGTAATTAGGGCTGCACGGCATCTGCCTGAGGTATCTGACAACCGTCAAATGTGAAACTGCAGAACTGGTGACCAATGTGCATGTAGTCTATCATTAAAAAGAGCAATAGTGAGAGAACAGTAATTTCTGCATCGCTATCACCACTCTGACAAAAGGAGTGACCAATGTAATCTCCAGTTCTATAAACTGGAGGTGAGTCTAGGCTTTTTCAACTAAACTTCACTATGAATAAACATAAATCAATACAATTGGGGAAAATAATAACTAAAAATTGCTGAAAAACAACCATGTGATGATATCAGATCTGGCAGCTGCAAATGGGAAAAGTGATTTTGGACCTCAACAGAGGCAACGCTCTGAAATCAGTCTGCAGTGGCAGAAAATAAAGCCAACAGCGTTATGGGTGTCATCAGGAAGGGTATAGAGAACAACACAGAGGATAATATTTAACCTTGGACTGGCCCAAGGCTTGTGTGGGAAATCTGAGAGAGAAAGAAAACATTTTGAGGTCTCTGCAGCCTTTAGTTCCTGGAGCAGAAACTTAACCCTTGGCTCACATTCTTGTTCTTAAAATATGATCCACTGAAAAGGGAAAAAATATAATTATGGTGATTAAAATGAGCTATGGGTTTGGAAATATTTTAGCATAGCATGAAAAAAGTTGGAGATCAAAAGAACACGCTGTTGCTCTGCCAAATGATTATAGATATTTTGCTAGTTTGAATGCCAATTTGAAACTCAGTTTCTACGTAGAAATATAAATGTCAATAAACTTGCCTAAAATCTTACGTGACTAATGAGTGCTTTGCCATTAAAAAAAAAAAAAAGTATCTGTACAGGAAACATTTTTATTCTGACTCTAAATATATTCATAGGACTTCCCCTTAGAAAAAAGTTGTTTCTAGACGTTTCCTGATGTCAGGCCATTCTGAGATGTTTTGTATGTTTTTAAATTCTTTCTTGTCAATACAAAACCTCTAAACCAAAAAAACCCCATTCCTGTACATATGGAGTAGCTCTTTTAGGCATTTAATGCACAAGCTGCAGCTAAAAGATGATGGCAAGCTGCTTTGCCTACGATCTTGAATTGTCCCATACTGAGATTATGTAAGACTAAGGAGAGACTTGTAGGTTGCTTCCTTACTCCTTTAGCTCAAATTACCTAGGTCAAGAACGGTCCTCTGAACCAACAGGAGTTACGCACCTACCTATCTTTATAAATCTAAGGCCTACTCTTTACAAGTCTCAAATGCAGGAGAACATTATATTACTAAGACATCAGTTAAATATTTAACAGCTATTTATATATAAATGTGGAACATAGAAGAAAAAAATCAAATGTTTCTTTATTCTCTTTCTGCAAGGTTTCTGTTTACTGGCTAAAGAATAATCTTGATAGTTTTTTTGTCTTGTAGTTCTCATTAAAAAACCTGCTTCATTAAACATCTAATAAAGATTCTTCTCTTGTCCTGACATAAAGCTGTCAGATGCAAGAGATTGTTGTTCTTGTGGCAAAGTGGACTTGTCTATAATAATTTTATCTTTTGACACATATTCCAAGATAACTTTTCCAGGAAGCCTTTCTCAGGTTGATCTTTTAAATATATCTGACCCATGCAGCTATAACTCACCTGTGGTTATCATCTGATGGCAGCCTTTTTGGATAAAAAGTGATCTGGTCTCACAGCTATCTGGAAACAGTGATCTGCTTTTCCACTTTGTTAAAAATGGAACCAGAATTTAATTAAATAAGGCAAAAGGCCAACTTTAAGTATGTTAGAGTTTAGTTCCAGCTTAAAAGTGAATCAAGTCAAAGTTAGAAGCAGAACAATTTAAGGAATTAAGGGAGACGATAATGACTTATAGAAAAACTACTTGAGAGAAGCAGGACATACATTACTATACTGAAAGATTAAATAAAGATTGTGTGATATTTGAGGACTGTGTAATGTTTAGAATACTGCTGAATTGCCATAAGTTAGTGTGCCAGAGAACTCATCATTGAAACTGCTAGAGTGGATTTTTCAGCTTCCATGTCTCTGTCCAAGAACAGTCAGTCCAGGAAGATAGGCAGGAATTTTTATCCTAGGATAGGTAGCAAAAAGGTAACAGCCCTTTTTATATTCCTTGTTCTGAGGTTGAGTTTACCATTCCGTAGCAGCAGTTGAAGGCAGAACAGCGGTGAGTGTCAATGCATAAGGTGGGATACAAGAAGGAATAGTGGTCCCAATGCAAGAAATTAGTTCCTAGAAGAAACTGGTAAACTTCATTGAGTTCACTGAGACTTCTGGTAGCTGAGTTCTTGTATTCAGGTGCCCCAGTAAAAACAGATTTTTTTCTTTCATAAGAGAGGCTGAATAGCAGTCATTCCAAATTGTTGCAATGCGATGGAATACTTGTTACCGAACCCTAATATGTACTTAGTGTATTGAACATGAGTATTACATGTCTTACTCATCACTTCAGTAACAAAATTGAGGTTTGGCATTTAAATCCTTCTCTGCATGTTATTTTCTTCATTTACACTTTTTCTCTGAGTCTCCTAATTGGTGTTGCAGTAATGAAACTGTATGCTTATCTTATATTGACTATGCTCACTATACTGATTAGTGTTACATGATTATATAAGGTATGATCATGTACATTCTATTTATTATTTTTGTGTGCATTCACATTTTTTCAGGGAGAATATGTTTCACACAAAAGCAGTAGCTGGAGGAGTCTTCTTTTATGAAACATAATTGGAGAGTTTGAATAGCATGTAGTATGAATTGAATTTTTTTTTTCTCTTTTTTGCTGTAAGATTGAAACAAAACATAGGGAGTTTACGCCAGTTTTAAAGGGTTGCTGTGCTGGAGCATTTTCCAGTGGTAATACTGGCAACTGAAAAAAAAAAAAATTCTGCTTTTCTTCTTTGAATCTATTTTTAAATCTTGATTCTAACAATACTGGAAACATTTATTCTCTTGTCCAAGTAATTCTCTTTTTTCAGTCACAGGTTATTTAGTGATTACTGTTGAAAATACTTTAGATAATTATTTGTGTCACACTCATGAACCATATGCAATGCATTTTCTCCTGTATTTGACCACACAAGTATTTATCATTAGAAACCAAATATACTCCAAAGTGTATACTATTCTAGATCATAATTCACCTTTTACGTTTTTAAGTACATAGATTTTCAGGCCATAAGTAATCTGTAGATTATCTCACCTTTTCCTGTTGAATAAAAAGTATAATTGAGTATAAAATGATGTCTCTCCAGAACAACATGAGTGAACTCTGTTATCCTTTCTTTCCGCTTCTGCTTTATCCATTCTTATCAGGAAGCTTTAAGGACTGCAGTCTATTTTAAACCATTCATGACTGAATCAGGGCTTGAAGTTACATGGCTATCTTGTTAAAATGTCTTCAACTGAAATTAGTTTTCACTTCTAGTTCCACAATACAGAAAATTTGAATCTGTTAATCATAAATTTATAATAACTATATTCCATGTTCTATAACATGGCTGTAGAAATAGGAAGCGCACATATCTGACAGGCTACACTCAATAATTTTGTATGTATTTTTGAGTAATAAATAAGTTATGTCAAAGATGTTTACTGTGTATTCAGATTTCCCATAATTTGCTGCTATGATAACTTTTTTCATCAACATCAAATAACACTATCTACAAGTAAGCACTGTTGTGCTTTATGCTCAGCAAATATAAAGCAAGCAAAAAAAACCCCAACCCTATCTAATCCCAGGGTATCATGAACTGAAATATGAGAAGAAGGAGATACAAAAAGGCAAGTAAGAAGTTTGTGAAAACTGGGAAGGAATTTTTGGCGGCAGCCAGTAAACTGTAGTAGACAGTTACCTTAGTATAAAATTGGGGTTTGAATGTTTGGATTTCAAAGGAGTGAGATCATTCTAGATGTTTACAAGGTGCATTCTTCACTGCTAAGGGCAGCATAGACAGAAAATTCGTAATGCTACTTAAAATCTAAATGATCAATGACAGTCAGAATTACTGTTATAGAAATGGTCAATTTTTTTATGATCTGTGAAGGGGAGGATAGAAATAACAGCCTTGCACTCATTTCAATTCCATGCATTATATAAAGAGAAGCCAAAGGAGGGAAGTACCGCTATTGGTAGCGTTGGTTATTATATTGTCAATTTTCAATTTGTTTCCATAAATTCTGCTAGAAGCAAGAACTTCCATTCATATTATTGCAATATTTTGTATAATTGGAAGTAATATCTACCTCGCCATACCTCTGTAAAAAAGTTAAGGAAAATTGAATGAAATGGCTGCAGAAGGTTGTATTTTCTTGTTCTCCCACTACTGGGACTACTCAGCAAGAAAAGAAATGTGAGGACGTCAGACCCATTTTCTCATTAGCCTACTGAGAAACAGATGTGAAAGGGTTCAGCTGGTTAATTTTTCAGCCAGCAGGCATTGTTGCAATTCTACTAGCAGGCATAGAAAATAACAATGAAAAAAATTAATAACTGTAGATCAGCTCTGTTGGCTAGAGGTTATCAGTATGATGAGGTGATCAGCAGTACACTTTCACAGGAAACTGATGGGAGTACGTAATTTGGGGGTTGTTTCATTGCAGTAAATTAAACACAAAATAAGAAGAAACAAATTAAAAAGAATAACTTGCTTCCATTAGATGGCCTTTTAAAAAATCCCCAAACCAAAACACAGATATTAGGTGTTGTCCTGTGCTAATTAATGGTGTTACTCAAATGTCTTACTGTCATGAAAGACCAAAAAAAACCATATTCACACAAATACATCATTTCAATAGGGACTTAAGTATCTTTATACTTACTGATTTGTGAAGATCATGAAGAAGATTTAGAAAATGAATTCTGAATCTTCTGTTTCAGATCTACACTAATTTCTATTGGAGTCACTTTCAAACATTTAAAACTAAAAATAGGTTTTGTTTTGAAGTGTATAATAGTATTCTAAATTTCAAGGTCTGACAATTGGTTTCTGGAGATATATGCACATTTTTTATTAGGAAGAACACATGCGGTTTTTAGAAACTGCAGAATATGACTGGACTCTCCAGATAAGGTGAGCTGGAGCCAGTGGTAGATCTTGTCAGGTTAATAACCTCCAGCTTTCTCTATGCTCAATTAAAGAGTTAGGGGGAAAGAGGAAGGAATCTTGATGCATGCCTATGTCTCACCTCAATAAGGTCAGGGCACAAACTCAGACCAGACCAGAGAGCCTGAAGGTCTTCCAAGAGAGCAGTAGGGAACTACCCTGCATTTATCAGTTCCAGAGATCAAGATGCCTCTCTGTTCATTTTGAAATGATTACATTTCTTTGCTAAAGCTTTGGAGTCACAAATAATTCTGAAAATAGTTTCTTCTTCTGTAAAATTAAGTACAGCAATGAGCCTTTTCATAGCTTGAAAATAAAGAATGCTGAGAATGATAATATGCAGCAATTACATAGGGCAGTACTTCAAAGAATTTTATTAACATTTCATCCACTTCCAGAACTGCTTTTACATCCTCTACCAGCATTAAAAAATAATAATAAAACCTGTACCTGTTAAACTACATGTTCTCAATTTGCTCTTCTATTAAATAGTGCTGAAATAGAAATACCTAATACAAAGACAAAAAATAAAATTAATCATTCAAAAAAAAAAAATCCACATCCTTAACCTGGCTACACTGAAGATTTAGTGAACTATTTTGAAAGTCAACAAACACAGATTCTAGTAGATCAGCTAAGTAAACGCTTTGTAGAATTAATGACTTTTTATTTTGGAAAGGTGAACTGTAAAATACTCAGTGCACTAAAACACACTGTAATATGCTTTGTGTAATTGAGCCAGAGCAATTAGTTTGATGTAACCAAGTTCATAACCATAAGACAACCAGATCAAAACTAAGAATAAATCTGGAGAAACTATATAATGAATAAATAATTTCCCTCTAAATATGAGTTGTGGTAGTATTTTATAATCCTTCAAAAGAAAAAGAGGAGCTGGAAAATTGAAAGCATAGGTTCCATGAGAGAAAACCCAAGGTATGCAATTAACTTACAGTTAAGTATTTGGGGTTTTTCTAGTTAAAACATTTTGGTCAGTGCTACAGAGAATGAATATGTGACTTTTTACTAGTTCTAAATTTTCTAATTCATACGTAAAATAAAATTATTAAACTTTATATTTGCAAATACATTTCTTTTGAAATATATTTAAGGCCACATCCACAAGTGATATGAAACAATATGACCACAGAGTTCGGTGGGGCAATACAAGCTCGATACTCAGCATCTTGCACAAAATTCTGAGTGCATAGTTGTCTGAATTTAATACAGACTTTAGTTTTAAACATCCCTTTCATGGATTTCATTAACTATTTTTTAGCGTTTTTATAGGTTTCTGTTTGCTTCTAATCTTAATTTTCCAGATTGCTTTCCTTAGTTGTAGTTGTTCTAATTAAATCCCTAGCCAAGTAATCATGATGATCTAGTTAAGATGTTCTAGTTTATCTCTATCTGTAGTAGTTGTTTTCTTTATAAAGGTACTTTATGTAAGAAAGCTTTAATCATTTGTAGACTCTCATGGATCCTGATTTTCCTCCCATTTAATCTGCCTCCCAGACTATTTTCTTGTTCCCTGTTCTTCACAGACAAGCAATTGTGTTCTCACAGCAAAATACCCGCTCTGTTACTACAGCAGATTCCTGGGGCTTTGCAAATAGAACTTAGGTGAGAAATTTAGCAAGGATTCAGTGTTCAATTGTATTTTAAGTTTATATTCATTGGGCTTCAAAATTTCCTAAGTCTGAAATAGGCTTTTGTTGCATTAAAAAGGAATGTGGTTTCGATATTTGTCTGTCAGAGTCCCAGGACTTTCACTGATTCCTCAGAGTCCCAGCAAAGGAGTTTAACTGAGTCAGACTCACAAAAATCAAAATTAGTTATTTATTGAGAACAACAGAACAGGTCTGAGATTGTGCTGATAAATTCACTGACTACAATAGCGCTGCTAATTAAGGTTAATATTGCTAGCAAAAATAATAATATAACAACCCAGGGGTAACATTCACCAGAGTGTGAAAGGCGCAGGACTTACCCAAGAAGGCGTCCCTGCTTGGGGTGGAGGAAGAGTCCATCAACTGGTCCATCAGGTATTCAGATTCTTCTCTCCCAATTTAACAGTCATTTTCTCTGTCTTTTTATCCCCAAAATTATGAGGTTTCCCTCCCCTAGGTGATGTATAGTATGATTTGGGTAGAGAGATGAGTGCTATAGCCATATATGTTTAGCATGATCTCTATTATCTTCATTAGCATATATAGAGGTGTCAACTTTACTATGCATTTCTCAAGTACTGAGGGAGAGGTCAGCCATCGGGCACACTAGACTTTCAAAGAACTACACAAGTTCCTGTTATCTTGTCTTCCCTGAGGAAAAGCAGGGCTGCCTCCCTACACAGGACCCCCTCCTTATCTGCATCCTGTGCTGGCCAGGCAAGTCTCCACTCTCCTGGCTTGCACAAGAGACAGCAAGGCCAGTCTTAATTGTTCTTTGAGCACAGAGACTTTACCTCATTGTCCAAATTCCACAGCTTTAAATCACGGTAGTGGGATAAAAACAATGCTTTTAAAACTGGACATTAATATAATTTAAGGACTTTTTGATGTGACATTGTATAGTACAAGAATGATTGTGACAACTGTGCAAGTGCTATGCTTCTATGTCCACATAGAAGATCCACAGAATAAAAGAAGTGAATAGCATTCAGTAGAATAATTCTTGAGAATTTCAAGTCTACATCACTGGCTACTTCATAAAACAGAGCACTACCTCTGCCAAATAATCTAAAATTACTGCAGTGTGATTGAATTGGTGTCCAGGACTGGGACAAACACATTGTTTAAACATTAGTTTGCTCTTGTGTTCCCTTTTGATCGGAACTAGCTCATCCAACAAGATTCAGTGTAATTCTAGAGACAGATCACTGCAAGCACCACTTTCAAAAGGCAGCATTAGTAAAACTACACTTGATGTTGCATTCTTTGCCTTAGAAAAACTTTAAAACTGTCTTCCAACACTATTGCAACATTTTTGTCTTTAAGATCTCATTTACTTCCCAAATTCATTTGCCACACTGGGAGACAAAGACATGACTTAAAGCTGACATTCTTGAGGTTTTCAGCCATATCATAGACACAAAACAAGTCCACTTGAATTGTTATGTAATAGGTATATTAGGGCCTGGGAGTCCCATTTGTAAATGTTATATATTACTAATGTAGCCAAACTGCTTTAAAGTGGAAGCCGGGTACTCTGTACCTTTAGCCTGAGGACTGGGGATCATTTCTTGGGACAGAGTCATTTAGCAGTGTGGATCTAGCCTCATTTATGCACTTTCTCATAAAAACTACCATTTCTTGACATAACAAAATTCTTGCATTTTAAGGATAGAGACTTTCTGTCACGGGAATGCTGAAAGCCACAGTGAATTAGAAATGAACTGTTACCTGCAGCAAAATTGATTCACTTAAAATTATCAGAAGTATTGCCACATTATTCTGCAATTTATTGTGACAGCAGAAATATCTAGCCATACTAAAAAAAAAAAAAACTAAAAAACTTCAAAAATTCTTTAAAAGCTCTCATTGCATCAGATACTTCTGTGTGTCATATGCATCATTATGCACGTGTAATGATAGTTTCCCTCTGGTAAACTAAGAAAAATGATACAAAAAGAGGTCTAACTTACTTCTGATATCTATCATTCATTCCCTCCCTTGTCTTTTTTTCCCCATGGATTATGAAAATTACAGACTAGTATAAGATTCTCTAAGTTACACCTATGTGAGCCCTCTTACTGACATTATGTGGTCTTAAATTAAAAAAAAAAAAAGAATATGAATGTATATGTTATCAAATCTTAAGGTAGAATTCTCAATTTATTAGTTTAATTCTACATACTATTTGAATCCTGCAGTTTTCTGAAAAATAAAGACATAGGAAATAACCTTGTTCATTATCTTGTTTAGAAAAAATATTTTTAACAAATATAGAGGGAAATTATACTCCAAACTATATATGCTGAATGCAGATGTCTACACAGGTGTCCTAGGATATCAGCTTAATCCCCTAAAGGTGTTCTAGATGGGGACTGGTCTTTTATAAGTCCTTAGCCATAACTGTCAGTTCTGTTAGGATTTTTCAGATACCAAGAGGCAAATAGAGCATATACTGAAGAAGTCATGACTCAGTTGCTGAAACATAAGAGTCCTGAGAAGCCTTAAAATATGCAATCCATGTTCCCTGAGGCTGAAAGGTAAGGAGCAGGACCTATGGGAGATAAGAACCTTGTAAAAAAAACCAGCTGGAGTTATGTGGAATAGTCCAGTGCTTTTAAAATGGCACTAGGTTTCTAAATGTTTCTAGGGTTTCTAGGAACACCACTTTATGATGTTTCAAACAGTGCTAAAAAACTGTCAAAGTGTAGCAACTGAATCAAGCCTCAGAGAATTTGAAGACCTTCTCTGCTGACTAAACGCAGGTACTTGATTGAGCTTCTTAACTTTCGGCATATATGTGATTTGAAATATCTTAGAGTATCTGGACTGTTCTGGTGCCATGGCAGGGAGACAGGGATCACCTACAAGTCTGACAGCCTTAAGCAGAAGGTTCTGATATCCTATGCCATTTGGGATGGCTTTTGGGTTTAGACCATGAATCAAGTCCTTTTAGTTTCTGTTGGCAGTAATGGCAGCTCAGGTATCTAGCTATCATGCAAATCTATCATCTATACATTTAGATTTATGTAGACACATTCTGGAGTTGAATCCCACCCTTGGTGTTTTCTACATCGAAGCCATGTACTTTTGAGGATACAGAATCAAATTTACTTTAGTAAAAAGTAAGTTTCTGTGAGATTGTTTTTAAAGTGTGGCATAAGGCAGCATTCACTCTGAGCAACAGAAATAGAATGTGTTTAACAATTTTTAAATAATAATGTGGTTTGTTTTTTCTCATATAATTAAAATACATTAGATTATTTTCCTTTTTCCCTATAATACTTCAGTGTATAGTGTTCTATAATATAAAGACTTTATACAAAGAATTAAAGAAAGCTGATATGGATGACAGTTTCAATATGTCAGTTAACAACAGTAGTACACTTACTGTAAACTTAGAAGAAATTACACCACAATGTATGTGTATGTAAAGCCATGAACCTATGATTACGTGTCTACTGAAAACCCTGTACCCAATCTAGAAGTGACATGAAGATGCAAAAAAATAGGAGGCAGTATTCCTCAGGTCAGTATGGCAAAGTACCCACATGGGACTTTCTTTGCTGGATAGACCATAGAATCATAGAATCATAAAATCACCCTGGTTGGAAGAGATCTTTAAGATCATCAAGTACACGATCAACCTAACACCGCTAAAACCACCACTAAACCATGTCCCTCAGCACCACATCTACCCATCTTTTAAATGCCACCAGAAATGGAGGCATTTAACAACCATTTCCCTGGGCAGCCTGCTGCAATGCTTGATAACCATTTCTGTGAAGAAATTTTTCCTAATACCAATCTAAACCTCCTCTGGAGCAACTTGAGGCCATTTCCTCTAGTACAATTACATGTTAGTTGGGAGAAGAGACCGAATCCCACCTTGCTACAACCTCCTAAACAACCCCAGTTCCCTCAGATGCTCCTCATAAGACTTCTTGTCCAGGCCCTTCACCACCTTTGGTGATCTTTGGTCATGCTCCAGCACCTCAGTGCCTTTGTTGNTACCCAATCTAGAAGTGACATGAAGATGCAAAAAAATAGGAGGCAGTATTCCTCAGGTCAGTATGGCAAAGTACCCACATGGGACTTTCTTTGCTGGATAGACCATAGAATCATAGAATCATAAAATCACCCTGGTTGGAAGAGATCTTTAAGATCATCAAGTACACGATCAACCTAACACCGCCAAAACCACCACTAAACCATAGCCCTCAGCAGCATCTACCCATCTTTTAAATGCCACCAGAAATGGAGGCATTTAACAACCATTTCCCTGGGCAGCCTGCTGCAATGCTTGATAACCATTTCTGTGAAGAAATTTTTCCTAATACCAATCTAAACCTCCTCTGGAGCAACTTGAGGCCATTTCCTCTAGTACAATTACATGTTAGTTGGGAGAAGAGACCGAATCCCACCTTGCTACAACCTCCTAAACAACCCCAGTTCCCTCAGATGCTCCTCATAAGACTTCTTGTCCAGGCCCTTCACCACCTTTGGTGATCTTTGGTCATGCTCCAGCACCTCAGTGCCTTTGTTGTAGTGATGGGCCCAAAACTGAACGCAGTGTTGGAGGTGGGGCCTCACCAATGCCAAATACAAGGAGACTATCACTTCCCTAGTCCTGCTGGCCACGCTATTTCTGATACAGACCAGGATGCTCTTGGCCTTGGCCATTTGGGCACACTGCTGGTTCATATTCAACCAGGTGTCAACAAATAGCCCCTGGTCCTTTTCTGCCAGGCATCTTTGCAGCCACTCTTCCCCAGGCCTGTAGCGTTGTCTGGGGTTGTTGTGACCCAAGTGCAGGACCCGGCACTTGGCCTTGTTGAGACTCACACCATCGGCCTTGGCCCATGGATCCAGCCTGTCCAGATCCCTCTGTAGGGCCATCCTACCCTCAAGCAGATCAACACTCCCTCCTAACTTGGTGTCACCTGCAAACTTTCTGAGGGTGCACTCTATCCCCTCATCCAGGTTGTTGATAAAGATATTAAAGAGAACTGGCCCCAATACTGAGCCCTGGGGAACATCACTTGTGACTGGCTGCCAACTGAATTTAATTCCATTCACCACGAGTCTTTGGGCCAAGCCTTCCAGACAGTTTTTGACTCAGCAGGGTACCCATCCAATCCATGAGCAGCCAGTTTCTCCAGGAGAAAGCTGTAGGAAAAAGTTTCAAAGGCTTTATTAAAGTCAAAGTAGACAACATGTGCAGCCTTTCTCTCATCCACCAAACAGATCACCTTGTCATAGGAGATCAGGTTAGTCAAGCAGAACCTGCCTTTGATGAACCCATGCTGATCAGGCCTGATCACCTGGTTGTCCTGCATGTGCTGTGGAGTTGCACTCAGGATGATCTGCTCAGTAACCTTCCCCACTGCTGAGGTCAGATTAACAGGTCTGTAGTTCCTCGGATCCTCCTTCCGGCCCTTCCTGTGGATGGGCATCAGATTTGCTAACCTCCAGTCAACTGAGACCTCCTCAGTCTGCCAGGACTGCTGATAAATGATTGAAAGTGGCTTGGTGAATGTGTCCACCAGCTGCCTCAACACCCTCGGGTGGATCCCATCCAGCCCAATAGAATTGCGTATGACCAGATTGGCTTCACATTCAGTGTAATTCTGATGAGCCCTCTCATCTGAAACCCCATGCAGTGGGGCAAGATCTACTGATCATCTTCACTCATGATTTTCAGAATTTTTTACATACACTTTTTCTACACTGAAATGCATGGTACGTTTCTATAGGCTTTCCTCTAAAAATCTCTCTATTTTTAGATATTAACAATTCAGTGAGAACATGATTTTCATTTGTATCAAATTATTCACAGTATTCATTTTTGTTTAATCTTAAATAGCTGTTATTCAGAAAGAAAATTATCTGAAATTCAGAATGTATGTCTTGAATTTAATCTTCTAGACTTACAAAGATGAGGTTTAAATATGATTAGGAAAAAATGAAACATGTGAGACCATTAATTTAACATATGTACTATCAGATTTCAAAGTTGTTTCCATAAATCTCTTCTGTTTGAGCCAAAAAAAAAGAGTAGAACTTTATGATATATGTTAATATCATTTTAATTATGTTAGTGTCAGCTCTCATATGGTGTTAATATACACTTGTATTGATATAGTAAATTTATAGAAATCCATTAATTCACTAAGTTTTAGATCTAAATCCATTGTAAAAACCCTCCCTGTTGTGTAGAATGGATGAAATGCAGTGTAATAGAGGAAAAGTAGCAGCTGAAATTACTGCAGGAATTTTACATTTGTAAAATCATTTACACAGTAAATTTCCAAAAAGCTCCAGATGGTCTCTAGCTAGGCTTTAACTGATTGGCATATCAAACTGATAGACTGAAATAAACCAGATCAAAAGCATCACAGACATTGTAAGGCATGGAATCCCCTTTAGCTGGTTGGGCACAGCTGTCCCAGCTGTGTCTCCTCCTAACTCCTTGCTCACCGTCTGTGTACGTCTGAAGGGACAGTGGGACAAAGAGAAAGCCTGTCCAGGAACAGACGAAACACTGTTGTATTATCAACACTGTTTTAGCCACAAATCCAAAACACAACACTATGTATGTTGCTCTGAAGAAAGTTAACTCCATTCAACCCAGCCCCAGTACACTTATGTTGAATTAAAATGAGAGGAAATAATAAGCATGAATCATAGAACACAGAGAAAAAGACAGTTGGCTATGACAAGAGTGGAACTCTCATAGTTTCAGTTGCATGTTCAAGATAAGGTAGCTTTGTAGAGTCTGTTTTTAATCTAGAGAGAGGCAACACCAAGGGAAAAACCATCATAGCCTACATATAACAAATGGTATGGTTTGTCCTCTGGAGTTGGGTATCTTTCTTCACTTATTAACTTAATAACTTTCTAGAAAATCAGTGTTGATTTCCATAGGAGATATTTTTCAACTTTTTTTAGGAACAAATACGCAGATGAAACCTTGACTATGTCAGATCAATGGAAGTTTTGCCTCTGACTTCTGAAAATCTACATAATCTGCATAAAGATGAGAAAACATCAGAAGAGTTAAACTGGGGACAGGGGAAAATCATTATAAAGTGCAACTCACGTCTCATCTTCCTGACTGTTCTTTGTCATTAAATGACCAGGTTCATAAATGAGGGGAGAGTAAGCAACGGCCTTTCCTTCAGCAAAAAAAAAAAAAAAAGCAAGGCTTTTGATGCTATGTCCCATAACATCCTTGTATCAAAGTTAGTACATTATGACTGGGTGTATGAACAACCAGATAAGAAATAAACTAGTTTGATGATAAGGCTCAGAAGGTTGTGGTTAATGGATCATTCTCCACACTTGGAGTCAACCAGAGGAGCAGTGGGTCTGCACTGACAGGCTGGAGAAATGAGATAATATTAAACTAAAGAAACTCAGTGAGGACAAATGCTGAGTCCTGCCCCTAGGGAGGGAGGCCCTGGCATTATCACAGGCTGGGGGGATGAGGAACTGGGGCACTGGCCTGAGGAAAACTGCTGGGGCCTTGAGCAAACTAAACATGAGCAAGCAGTGCATCCTGTCAGGAGATGTCCAACAGCTGTGTTAACAAGATTATAGCCAGCAGATCAACAGAAGTGATGATCATCCTCTACTCAGCACTCATTAGACAACATGTGTAATAAATCATCCAACTTCGTGGCTGCTGAGTACAGAAAAGTCATAAATAAACTGAAACAAGTTCAGCAGATGGCTACCAGGATTGCTAGGGCTGGAGCACTTGTCCAGAGGTTGACAAGCAGTGGTTCATTCAGCCTGGAGAAGCAGCAGCTTCAAGGCGACCTAAAAACAGGTCCCCAGTAACTAGAGGGAGGTGACAAAGGAAATGGATCCAGGCTCTCCATGGCCATGTATGGTGGAAGGATTAGACGTAATAGGCATAGGCTGAAATAAGAGACAGTTAGACTGGGTATAAGAAGAAACTTTTTTCCTAAGAGGGCAGTCATGAAGTGGACCATGTAGCCCACACAGACTGTGCAGTGTCCAACTTCAGAGATTTTCTAGACCTGACTGGATAAAGCCCTGACTGAGTCAGATTGATCTCACAGATGAACCTGCTCTGAGCAGGAGGTTGGCCTAGATCTCTCGCAATCCAAATTATCTGATTATCCTATGAAATACTTTTATTTGGTTGTTTTTAGGCACAGCTCTTAATAGAGTTTCTCTGGAGATTTTTAATAGCATCCAGAGGAAATGTTTATATGAGCATAATTACTAGTAATTTTCTACCTCTCCTTAGAGAGAAAGACTGTAAAATATTATTGAAAGACAGAAGCTGTTATACCTTTCTATTGAGTAAAAGTTATTACAACAAATATCATTATTCCTCTTCAACTGAATTACTTGCTAGTGATGTGTACCTATAGTAGTCCAAAACCAAGTAAAACTACCATTGAAGTCATAACTTTTTCAGACTATGATTTTACACCATTACTTTTCCCTAAATTTTAGTGCTATGTTTTGAGTCGTTATACAACAATTTTGGGAGGTAATTGAAGTGAACTTGAGGATTCAACTGTTTTCAAAGCAAAGTAGATTATTGCTTAGAATCATAGAATCATGGAATCATAGAATAGCTTGGGTTGGAGGGGACCTTTAAAGGTCATCTAGTCCAATCCCCCTGCAATGGGCAGGGACATCTTCAACTACACCAGGTTGCTCATCCCCGTCCAACCTGACCTTGAATGTTTCCAGGGATGGGGCATTGACCACCTCTCTGGGCAACCTGTTCCAGTGCTTCACCACCCTCATTGCAAAAAAATTTTTTCAAATCTACCCTATTTAAATTTAAAAGTATTACCCTTGTCCTGTCACAAGTACTTAGTACTTCTGTTTTAGGTAACTCACCTTAAAAGTTACCAGCCTAGTATGGGTAGTTGTAAGAGTAATCTAGCTACAAGAATATGTATTGCAGATGCCTAAAACAAGCTAAGATGATTATAATCTGGATGCTCTTCTATTCTTGAAATTTTAGTGGCATTGAAGAGCACACAACTCAGTGGCAAAATTAGGAAAGACTTTAGGATGAATTTCAGAGTTTCTAGATCTGTTACAAGGCATCATATTTTAGTTATGACCTGATCTTGGGAAAGAAAGAGATTGAGTAGTTTCAGTGAGCTTACAAAGTATTGTAGCTAGAAAGATTTGAAAAAGATAACCTAAAAAATAACCTTTACTCAAGAATACCCTCTACAACAAATTAGATTCTAATTTTCCTCATAAGAATTTGTGTGCTATTTGCAACACTTCTGAAATTAAAACTGAGCAAGGACAGTCATTTCTCATAATGTGCAGTATCCAGTACAATGATGCTCTGATTCAGCTTGTCCTGTTTGTGGCACACATCAAATAATAACATATGTAGCTACTAATAATATTTAGAATAATCATCTATTGACACTTTATTGTAGATATTCTGCAAGATGGTTTTTTTGTTGGTGGTGGTTCAATAAAATACGCTATTAAAATAGCTTTCTGAAGACGCTTGAAAAGTTAGAATATTTAAGGAAAATATTAATATTTTTTACTAATGTTAAACTGGTATCTAATGAAAATTAAGAAACAAGAAATCAACAATAACACAAGTTACAAACTATATCCACTTTCTAAACATGAATACATAAATACATCTTGCAGTCTTTCACATTCTAAATCTGGAACGTTTTTCTAAATGAAATTCTTGCAAACCAGTGGTCTACTTAGTGCATTGAGTATATCAGATATATGTCAAATGAAAATGAAAAAGCTGAAAATATGTTTTGTCTCCTGTTTCACTATTTATATTCACATTGCAATAATTAAGGCATAAGAGCCTTACATTTTATTGCTTTTGCTAGTATGTACTAAAATTTTAAAGTGTTAGCACTACAGAAATGTAATTTTGCCAATCCTAATATGCAACCCACAACATAGCAAAGTAATATCTGTACTTCTTGAGCTTAACATCATTAACGACATAATAAAATTATTTCATGCATATCTTTTTATTCTAATGACACAAACCCAACCAATCAGCGTCTTGAAAACATCAGCATTAAGTATCGTATAATTATGTAAACTATTTATCTTTCCTTACAGCCTTGAACTGCTATCAGGCAGTTAAAATAGATTTGCATGTAAATTTATACAGCTTCAGTAATTTTAGTATGTTAATTTGTTTAAAGCTTGTAAAAGAAAATAATGAAGACTGGGAAACTGGATATTGTGAAACCTGGCTGATATGCTTGTTTCAATAATATTAATGATTAAAAATAGCTTTGTGAGAAGCTGAGGTATGACAGATTCCTGTTTTTTTCTAGCAGATCTCATGTAGACATACACCAACCTTGAGAAAAACTGTGAGTTAATTGCTAAGGTATCTTAAACAAATGATATATCACATTTTTGCTCAAAAAGTATCACTGAAGGCTACTCCAGTCACCACTCCTTTTACATAAAACGTGTGAAAAATACAAATAGTGCACAGTTCTTTTGAAAGTAGCTACAGCTAAAAGGTGTTTGAACATTCTTACGTGTATTCTATAGATTACCGTTGGATTTATTCTAATTCTGAGACTAATTTCCCTAAGACATGTAGAAATAATGAAATAAGGATCCTCATTTGTGCAGCTTTCCAATATATTACTCTACTATTTAAAAGATAATTAATTTTTTAAATAAATCCATCGTAGTACAGAAACAGAGCTTTGAAGGAGAAGTATCTGTCAAATTAATCCCTCTAGAAATGTTTAAGTTAATAAGAAATCACTTGAAATCACAGTTGACAAAATTGACAACTATGGAACACCGCATAAGTTTTAAACCTCATAAATCTGAGTAGGAAATAATGACATGTGTTTGGTATAACATGGAATAAAAGGAATTTAATTGAAAATCTATTTAAATCTCACTTTGATTGCTTAATTCCCTAGTTGGATTTGACCCTTAAATGCTGTGTCAATTTGATTACTTGTCATTCCACTATATAGAAGGAATTTTTAACATATTCATATCCTCTGTGTCTCTAAGATCCTTGTTCTTTGAGGATTTTTTTTCCCTAAGGTGAAAAGTCATTTTTATATCCATATAGTCAGAGTTGCATATAAGTTGTTATTGCTTCTAGTATAAATATCAGACTTTTTATCCTGAAAATTTGAATATAAGGTTAGTGCATGTTGTGAAGATAAAACAAGACAAACTTGCAACTGAGGACTGTCATCTTATATAGGGTTTTGGGTGGGGTTTTTTTGGCTAATCTTTTTGCTATTTATCTTGCTCATACTTCATTTTTCTTATGCTGTGTCTGTCAGTGTAGGTATCCTTTTGTACCAGTTAGGGAAGTTAGCAAAAAGTGAAGCTAGTGTTTTGAAAAGAAAAAAAAAAAAAGTTTTTCTGTTTGTTTTCTTTTTGAGTTTTTTGGTAGGTTTTCCTTGTGTCTTTGGTTGGCTGGTTGGTTGGTTGGTTGTTTGGTGTTTTTTCAAATAATTTTCAGGTCAGACTCTTGAGACCTTCTTGCAACCATTACCATACCTTTCCTATTAATGTATCAACCTGAAACTTTTAACTATGTATGCTACAAAATACTCTTATTTGAGACAGTGGTTGCAGCGAGTGTTGATAATTAACTGAACAAGTGAATGTTTTGCCCAGATGGCTATTTATATGCACAGTGTTCTTATTGAATATTTTATAATAGAACATTTTGTTAAAATAGAAGTATTAATGATAGTTTTATACAATGGAAAAGACAAAACTATTTAATAAATGATGGACTCTTAAATCATTTGCTCAGTCCCTATTACAGTTCTAAGACTATATGTAATAAAGTGCAAAGGTTCCAAGAGAAGGACTAAAGCAAAGCTGAGATGTTCAAAACTGGAATTCAAAAATTTCCTATATGAAAACCTGAAAATTTTTAGAAGGTGCCTTAATCTGTTGGGTACAATTCACAAAATCTTTTTTAATGTCAGAATTCAACAGATCTAGTGAGTTCTGTCTCTGGCTAGATCTCCTAAAGGTGTTTTCAAATCATTGCTTTCTTCCAAAGCACAGTAGGGATGTAGGAACTAAGTAACACTCTAACAAATACCCTTAGATGGACTTAGTTATTATTAGTTACTCTTAGTTATTGGCCTCTGTTAATAACTACCAGTTTAAAGGTAGTTGCTGTTGTGTTGTATAACAGCTCAAGAAGGTATAGAAGTGTCCAGTATATGTAAAATCAAGCTCTAGAGCTCTTAAGGCTGAAGGATTTGCATATACGTCTCTACCCTGAGAGCTTCCTAATCACAATAAAAACTTGAAAATTCCCAGCTTTTCTTGAAAAATGTATCATTAAATATTCATTGAATGAGAGATAGAAAACAAGTAACTTACTGATTAGAGTCTTCAAGTGGAAAAAGAATACCTAGTGTTCTGGTCTTTGTTCCTAATGTTGTTGCTATTTTCTTGTATTTAAATACTGTGTAATGTAAATTACAAAAAAGAAGACTGAGAATAGATAAGAAAAAGCATGTCTAATACTTTCCAGATGAATACCATGAACACAGGAATACTCAGTTTTACAACTTTCTATTTTTCTTTTACTTTTTTCATTAGAGAAAAGGAGTTCTTGTGAATTAGCAGGTCAAAATTAAAAAGATTATTTGAAACAAAATTTGTGAAAGAATGATCAAATCAATGATAAAAAATTAAAGTAAAACAACATATCAAATAAGTTCAACAAATGATATCACATAAGAACTTAAACCAATGACAAAGATGTAAAAGGGGTACTCATGAATCAGCAGACTACAGCAAATGAATTCTCAGTGAATTCTATGTTCTTAGTGAATGTTGGGGATATTCTGACAGATTTTTGGATTCCTTCCAGAAAATAGGCAAGAGGAATTAAAAAAATTAAATTATTTAAAAAAAAAAAAAAGTAAACCCAAACCATGCATGAAATATTGAACTACAAAGAGAAGTTAGAAGCTAGTAAGTCATTGGGGCAGAACAGTATTCACCTAGGAGATCTGAAAGGCTTCGAACATGAAATTTTACTACAGATCATAGAATCATAGACTAGTTTGGGTTGGAAGGGACCTTTAAAGACCATCTAGTCCAACCCCCCTGCAATTAACAGGGACATCATCAACTGGATCAAGTTGCGCAGTTGGAGCCTCGTCCAACCTGACCTTGAATATTTCCAGGAATGGTGCATCTAACCACCTCTCTGGGCAACCTGTGCCAGTGTTTCATGGTGAAAAATTTCTTCTTCTTTTAGTTTAAAAACATTACCCCTTGTTCTATTGCTGCAGGGCCTGCTGAAAAGTCTGTCCCCATCTTTCCTACAAGCCCCCTTTAAGTACTGAAAGACCGCACTAAGGTATCCCCAGAGCCTTCTCTTCTCCAGGCTGAACAACCCCAGCTCTCTCAGCCTGTCCTCATAGGAGAGGTGTTTCATCCCTATGATCATTTTTGTGGCCTTCCTCTGGACCTGCTCCAACAGGTCCATGTCTTTCTTGTGCTGAGGTCTCCAGATCTGGATGCAGAGGTCCCGCTGGGTTCTCACCAGAGTGGAGGAGAGGGACAGAATGAGCTTCCTATGACCAGCTGGCCATGATTCTTTTTACGGGGCCTTGGATACATTTGGCTTTCTAGGCTGCAAGTCAAATAATCACATATAATATTAAAAATGCAGGTGATCATTTCCACAAGATAAAGAAAAAATAGATAAAAAAATAAATAACATATATACAGTTTGATGACTGTCACTTTTCATCATGACACATAACATGTTAAAACAGGCTTGAATTGGTAATGGTAATCAATAGCTGATTTGACAGGAACATACGAAAGAAAACAACACTGACTTTGTATGCCTTATTAGCATTAACATTCACTTAATTATTAGAAATGACACAGTACTTTCTTTTTAAACTGAATTAAGTAAAATTTTGGGACTTTATCTTACTTTTTTCTTATATAAAATTATTACTACCCAACGAGACTACTAGGGTATTTTAAATATTGCATGGCTATAGTATTTCCTTATCCCTGGAGCACCAGAATTATGACATCTGTAAGTAACTCTGACGAAGGGGCAACGATAGTTGTGATTATAAATATAAATGGATTTAACCTCATAACTGATTTCATGGAATTGATGAAAGTGGTGGCCACTGAATATAAATCCGGCTGACATAACTATTGAATTTTAAAAGACTGAGCTCAGAATGCACAAACAGAAGTCACAGCATGTGACTGTTTCTTTACAAATGGTGAAACTCATCCAAGCAAGCTGCATTAGTTATGAAGAGTAGTTTTACAAATGACTGTGCCATGTTATCACAAATCTACTCCCTGGGGTGACAGCCAACATGACTTGTAGTTTAAATAGACCGAAGTAAAGACTGAGGCTAAGTGAGTCTGATTTAATCATACTTATCTTTGAAAAATAGTAAAATTGGATTAAATGTTCCCTTCTTTTCCCTTGTGTTTGTACATTGGTTCATCTGAATATTTCAGAATGGAAAGAAGTCATGCAAAGGACAGTACTACATCATTTTTGGCCCATGTTTCAAGGAATAAAAGAAATTAAAGGCTGTCACATGCCATCAAGACTTATACATTTCCCCATTCATGTTCCTTACCAAAGTAAAAGGCCAAAGAGTGAAAATACATTTTTAATTGAATTTTAAAACTATACAGCCTAATAAAGTCAGCGGAGTGCATACAAATCATATTATCCAGTGCTTCTAGAAGCTTTAACTCATTTTGCCTTACAGCTAAAGAAAAATGTGTGCTCATCGTAGGAGTAATAAACATGGGTAATTATGCATAATTATAGAGATTAAGTTCCAATTAAGGTTCAATTTCTGTAATAATCCTATCCAAAAGTCTTTTAAGGTTTTTGGTGGCACTAATGAAGACCAAGGTAACTCAAGGTAGTAAGGATTCTTATGATTATAGGCAAGAAATGATTGCAGATTTGGGTGGTTTGAATGCATTGACGTGCTTTAACAGCATTAAGTTTTAAAGTGCATATTTCCTTTTGCTTTGGAACTTTTAATGTTTCCTATAGCATCATCATAGATCAGAAAAATATTTTTTATATCATACAGAAATACTCTGTTAGCTATATTGTAGAGGGTTTTTTGTTTTGTATTTAATAGAAGAAAATGATACATGTTTGCATCTCAGTCATTTGTACGTTTGCCAGTTCTGCTATGCTAAAAAAAAGGTTCCAAATCTTGTTCCACCTAAATTCCTTTATGTGGTTGCATATTCATTAGTGTAATGAGCTTAAATATTTAACATCTCATTTTATTAATAAGGAAATTAAGCTTAAATTACAAAAATAAAAATTAATACAATTAACATTTCCATGTGATATTCAGCAGAAAAGGTTCCATAGTAATAAGAATCTATAGAGAGTATAAATATCACTTAACTTATGTAATTTCACATACATTCAACTTTTTCTAATTTTATTTGATAAATAAGAAGCTTATTATAGCAATATATGCAATACTTTAAATCAACAGTCTTGTGCAAAAACAAGTAATTGTGCAACTCCAAGTGAAATTTTATCCCAACTTCTACTTTCAGAATTCCTGAAGACAGTATCTCAACTACAGAAGACTCAGGCTTCAAGCATAGCTTGGGAGGTAGGCAGGGCCAGGTAAAGGGATATGACTGCAGATGCTGTGGGCAAGTAAAATGTGCACTCAGGGCAGCTATAGACAGTAGTTTTGGAGTTTGTTAAAGATAAAGAACAGGAATTAACATGCTTTAACATAAAATATTTTTATATATTTAAATGATGCAAGTTCAAAAATAACCAGAGAATAATTATACATTATGGCTCTTGATATGAAGAAATTTTGGTATTCATGTAATTATGACCCACTTGGCAGACTGTGCTCCTTAAGGCTGCATACCTATCAAACCATGCAAATCAAAAGGAAACCTGCAGCCCTACTAAAGGGGAATTCACTCTCTAACAACAATAACAAAAGAGAAGGGAATCCGATACTCACTAAGACCAAATAGTTATTTGTTAATGTCTTCAGGATTGTATTCCATGGCTACAGATTTAGAATCTAAATGGGTTGATCTATCTACATCTTTCATAAAGCAGCTTCAAACGACTGTATAGGTAGTTTTGATACTATACTTGACTGAAAGTTTAATTTTTGCAATCACAAGGTCTTGCAATTTTTTCAGTAAAGGGAAAACTATTCTATTGTTGTTACAACTACAACAGCTATAGCAGTAGGCATGAGCCTGTTTTTCCCATTACTTAGTCAAACTCTGGAGATCTCCAAATGGATGTAGGGAAATTTGCGTTGGTATCTAGCTGATTTGGAACCTAAAGTGTTGGTACTTATCAGATATTAAGGAAAAAAGAAGATAAAAGGGTTGTGTCAATGTTTTCAGTTACCTATAGGCATAATTATTTCCATTTTGGCTTAAAATAAAACATGGGTTTTTATATAAAATGGAAATTTCAAGGAAAAAGATTGTTCAGTGTAAATCAAAATGCAGTCAAGTTCAGATGATTTAATGTACTGAATTTTATATATATGCATACATAATACATATCTATATACAACTTGTTTATGTTTTATTTATATGTACATATATAATTTGATACATATAAGTATTTTATACATAATCATGTATATCTATCAGAGCTCTTTGTTTAATTATAAGGGTTCTTAATAAAAAAAACCCTGATATTTTCCTGTGAAATACTTAGATTGAACCATGATAAAAAAAGTAATTGTAATTTTTTTTTTTTTATTTATCGTCTTTTCTGTCTTAAATTTGTCTAGCAGTCTTAGTAGAGTTTCTTACAGTTGTATGACACAGTCAATATCATACAGGGTCATATGATACAGGTGGGATTAAAGTGTTTTACACATACAGCTACATCTATAGGAAAGTATTCTGGCTTTGTATCTCTGGGTATTATCTATTTTTAGCAGTTAGACATGACATTGCCTTGTTATGTTTGAAACTAAACCCAAAAGGAACTCCAGACATGAACACTTCTGCCACTACAGAACAATAGGGCCATAATATATATGATAACGTAAGCAAAGCCATTATTGATAGCAATATTCATAATGGGACATAATTAACAAGAGTCATAGTATCAATATATTCACATCTGAATTTACTTAATCTAGGTCACTAAAGATCTGAGCTCCAAAACTTTGAGAGAAAGTGATTTATTTTCGTACAAGTAAGTATGAATAATTTATCCTTTACTAATATGATCATTAATATAATGAAGAGTTAAAAAAAAAAAAAAAGCAGCCTATCGCTTGCTTATTTACCAGTAATGTTCAGGTTCAGAGGAATTCCCCCCCTTCCCCAGTCATTGCCTTACTGATTTTGCTCGATACCACATCTATTTTAAAAGATTGTCTCCAGGAGATTACAGCTTCTCCCTAACCACTGAAAACAGATAATTCAAAAAGGGTCCCTGGTGGGATGTTGGTGCTCATCCTGAGCACAACTCAGCCATTGTATGTTTCAGCAGATGGTTATGTCAGTGTGCACTGAATCATGAAATTTCCACGGTGGGGTTTTTTGCTTCTCCCTCTCCAGAAACAGGTCAAATTGTACCAGATACAGCAGACAACCATTCTAGTTACTTACAATAAGAAGGATAATGGTTATGATTTCTTAAAATAAATGTCTTTCATTCAAAGCAGTTATTGTTTGACCTTGTGCTTCAGGAATTATTTTTCTATCTATTGGCATAACTGTGTTAATATTTTCAGGTGTTTACATGTAAATATGTAACATACAACATTTTGAAAGTTATTACAAAGTGATGTAAATTTAATTAAGTGTATGCTGACTGTTAGCAAGGTGTAATTACCATTAAATGCACCATTTTTCATTTTGGAAGTACCCATGCAAAATACATAAAGAATAGTCATTAAGGTAAAAGAAATATTAAATAAACATTGCTTTGTACTAGCAATAAAAAATAATGGAAAGGTTTGAGCCAAGTTGTGGCTAGAACCAGTGGGTTTATACTGTGTGCAAATGAGTCTGTGTACTCACTCTCCCTTTTCTTGCTTAATTCAAAGATAATTGGGATTCCTACTACTTTGACATTTTCCAGTTTTAATTATGTCATTGTTTGAAATTATGGTACAAATTCAAGGATGAGAAAAATCTTCTGACACATTGCTATTGGAAAAATTGAACTAAAAACCCCACACCATTAGCTGAACACCATATAAGATAGGTCTCGAAAGAGTGAAATATGTAGAAGGCGTTTATCAGACAGACAGATCCCTACTAAACTGAACATAAATTCACGATTCTTCTTGAGGTGTGGTATTGAATTTGCATATTTCCTTTAGCCACTAATTCATAGTGCACTGGCACAAAGAAAAAATAAATTAACTAGCATGAAAGACCATAAATAGAGGAAAGTAAGAAACAGTATCAATATGGCATGAATTTATTCATAGTCAGTGTTATACATTGGATGAATCTGTTAGGAACCAGTGTCTTGTTAAGGGAAAACCTTGTTTCCTCCATTATAGAAGTAGTACTCATTTTTATACATATGACAAATTCTTGTCACCATTATGAGCCTCTTATGACAGGAAATGATTGTGCCATAATTACACTCAGTGATGAAGAAAAGAAAGCTTGAAAAGGACTGTAAGAGTCTGGGTGCATTCCACAATTTTTTACGAAACATTGTGTAGTCTTATGCAGGATGTGACCTAGTCTGATGCTACTGTTGTTGGTGTATCATCTTGCGTAATTTTCAATAAAAAATTGAAATGTCAGGGGGCATTTTCCTTCTTCTCAGAGGGTCCTAGGACTTTTTATCACATTGGCATTCCATTGCTGCCTGTTTGCAGTTAAGAGCTCAAAAGAGTTGCGTGGTAAATTATACTCAGTCCTGCATGTCCTTAGGGTGCCCTTGAAGCAGTTTCCTGAGTTGTCATGGCTCTTTAGACACTCCAGTTAAAAAGGAGAGGATTTTTTTTTTTAAAGAATGTGTACTTCATCCATCCAAACCATCACTTATATTAGTCACAATGATAGAGAGTCTTGAGGGATGACGAGTATAAAAAATATACTGTGCCCTGAAATATAACAATCCACCATTTTAAATCAGTAGATAGATTCATGATCCCCAGGCTAGAATTTTGTGTGGGGTTCCATGGGCTACTGATAGCCAGCTGTTACAGATAATTATGTAGAATTTGGAACAGGCTGTGATAATGCTAAAAAGGAACTAAAAAGCAGAGTGAAGATATAGGAAAGTTCTACTTCTTCAGCCTGTAAAACAGAAGACTCCTGGTGAAAATAGTCTGTAAAGCAGTAAAAGTGAGATCATAATGACTACAGAATATTTTTTTAGAATTTATTTATCTTTTCCTGGTAAACATATTCTGACTCAGTAATTCAGTCAACTCTGTACAACTTACCTGTATTGATTGTTTCAGCCTTTTGCTCAGTTGCATTAGGGTGTTTTTTTAAACACATCTGACATCTTTATAGGTTCATTACAAGCTTACTGTAACTGACTCAAATTACTATATTTAAGATCAACAATGTGGAAAGTCTATAATACCTTATTAACACTGTGCACCAATGACTGTTGAGTTAACAGCTCACTTATTGATGTGAAGGAACACAGGGATAAGTTATGCTCTAGCTTGTGGTACAATGAGTTTTAATTGTGCCCAAAGAAAACTAGTTACTTTTGCTATTAGACATTACCAAAGACCTATTTCTCTTTATATGGTATACAATTTTTAAAAGTAGACATAAAATATTTTGAGTAGAGGGAGAGACAGGCTAATGAATATTGCATTAATAAATCCAGAATAGATATTGTTTCCTGCAGTATCCCTTGCAAAAGTATAGTCTCTGAGATTTGAAAGATTCCCTAGCATATTAATCTTTCAAATTTGACAATGATAGAGCCAGTACTCAGAAACGATCTGCAAATTCTTAAGCTCTGAAAGTGATGCAAATGGATGGTGGATGTTACAGAAGCACAGAATCACAGAATGTTAAGGGTTGGAAGGGACCTCTAGAGATCATCTGGTCCAACCCCCCTGCCAGAGCAAGTCCACCTACAGCAGGTTGCACAGGATGGTGTCCAGGTGGGTTTTGAATGTCTCCAGAGTTGGAGACTCCACCACCTCTCTGGGCAGCCTCTTCCAGTGCTCTGCCACCCTCAAAGGAAAGAAGTTCCTCCTCATGTTCACATGGAACTTCCTATATTTGAACTTATACCCACTGCCCCTTGTCCTGTCACTGGATACCACTGAAAAAACACTGGCCCTCTCCTCCTGGCACCTTCCCTTTAAATATTTGTAAGCATTGATGAGATCCCCCCTCAGCCTTCTCTTCTCTAGATTAAAAAGACCCAACTCCCTCAGCCTTTCCTCATAAGAAAGATGCTCCAGCCCCCTAATCATCTTTGTGGCCCTTTGCTGCACCCACTCCAGCAGTTCCTTGTCCTTCTTAAACTAGGGAGCCCAGAACTGGACACAGTATTTCAGATGCAGCTTCACCAGGGCAGAGTAAAGGAGGAGGACGACCACCCTCGACCTGCTTGCCGCACTCTGGGTGCACCCCAGGATGGCATGTGCCTTCTTGGCCACAAGGGCACATTGCTAGCTCATGGTGATCCTGTTGTCCACCAGGACTCCCAGGTCCCTCTTTGCACAGCTGCTTTCCAGCAGGTCAGTCCCCAACCTGTACTGGTGCCCGGGGTTATTCCTCCCTAGGTGCAGGACCCTACACTTACTTCTGTTGAACTTCATAAGGTTTTTCTCTGCCCAACTCTCAAGCCTGTCCAGGTCATGCTGAATGGCAGCTCAGCATTCTGGTGTGTCAGTCACCCCTCCCAGCTTCATGTCATCAGCAAACTTGCTGATGGTACACTCCATCCCTTCATCTAGGTCATTGATGAATATGTTGAACAGGACTGGACCCAGCACTGACCCCTGAGGAACACCACTAGTTACACCTGGGGCTATATATTTCTTACCTGGACTTTAGTAAAGCCTTTGACAGCATTTACCACAGCATTGTCCTGGAGAAACTGGCTGCTCATGACTTCGCTGAGACAAAAACTGTCTGGAAGGCTGGGCCCAAAGACTTGTGGTGAATGGAGTCAAATTCAGTTGGCAGCCAGTCACAAGTGATGTTCCCCAGGGCTCAGTATTGGGGCCAGTTCTCTTTAATATCTTTATCAACAACCTGGATGAGGGGATAGAGTGCACCCTCAGAAAGTTTGCAGGTGACACCAAGTTAGGAGGGAGTGTTGATCTGCTTGAGGGTAGGATGGCCCTACAGAGGGATCTGGACAGGCTGGATCCATGGGCCAAGGCCGATGGTGTGAGTCTCAACAAGGCCAAGTGCCGGGTCCTGCACTTGGGTCACAACAACCCCAGGCAACGCTACAGGCCTGGGGAAGAGTGGCTGCAAAGATGCCTGGCAGAAAAGGACCAGGAGCTATTTGTTGACAGCTGGCTGAATATGAGCCAGCAGTGTGCCGAGGTGGCCCAGAAGAATAGTTATTTGGGGTAATTTCACGTGCCATGGTTTAATCAGGACAGATGTGGAAGTTTGATACACATGACTCTGGGACTTAGAGCTCTGAGAACCAAATCTTTCTAGAATAGGCATTAGAGGCTTCACAGTGACTGATATGATAGTAAACACAAATATTTAGATAACTGAATCTTGCCTTTTATGTGTGTTTTAGTCTGAGCTCTTCAGGATTTTCAGGCTACTCTTCTGTTTGATATCCTTCTTCTGAAGGTTCCTGCTACTTACTTGATAACTATTAAAACTGTACAGTTCAAAACAGTTATTCAAGTAAGATCATAATCCAAACTTACCCCTAGCTAGATGGCTGTCTTAGTAATAAAGCCAGGTTCTTTTTGTGTTATCGTCTTACGTGAGCTCAATGACTTCTTACCTTTTTCTGAGACACTGTTTTTATCCATTTTCCTCCCAGAGGGAAGTAATGGCTTTCAAAAACATTTTCACAAGGCAATTTTGAATGAAATTTTGTATTCATTGTGTTTAAATTCAGTGAATTATTTGTGGATCTCAAGTAGTTGATTGATTGCCTTTTTTGGCAATTAACTATTGTGGAATTGAACAGTCTGCAGAATACTTTTTTTACATTTGCAAAAGATAGCTTGGAAGATCAAGTAGGGTTTGTTGTCAACGAGAGAGTTTCATTCCTCTAAAACATTGAAATCTCTTGTAGTTAAAGTTAATGTTATTTACATTGAAAAATTATTTCAATTTTCACCGAAATACATTTGAAATGAGCTCTAGTGTGTTGAACTAAGAAGTTTTCTCTAAGTAAATTTCTCTTTTTTTTTTTATAAAAAACAATGACCCTTCAGAACATTCTTCAGGTTCTACCAAAGTAAAATAACAATAGTATTTGTTCTGTGGCCTGCTTAATATATTCTATGTTCACATTGTTTATTGTATTTTTTCAAGGGAGAAATCTGTTGCCAGCAGGGAAATTATTCTGAGTAGTTCACATAGTCACTATTCTGTGATTACACCTTTGAAAACAGATTGACTACATTTTCTTCCCACTTCACCTACCCCTAGATCTTTTTTGAGTCAACAAAATATTATTATTATTCGGGGGGGGGGGG
>VZSF01003173.1:75866-108390 GCA_013398295.1 Chionis minor | reverse complement strand
GGGGGGGGGGGGGTGTGTGTATTTCCTTCAAGGCAAAGGATGTGATATGACACAAGGGCTTTGTTACAGGTTTTCAGAAGTGTGTTTTAAAACATGGAAACGACATTTGGGGTTGCAAAATAAAAAGTGTGCAAAGGCTTCTGGAACAGTGTTGAATAGCTGAATAGACCAGAATGAGTTGAAATATATGCAGTCTCATCTATACTACCTGTCAATGGTACTGGAAAACAGCACTTTCCAGGAAGTGTACCAGATACCAGGAAGTATTAATTTCTATCAACATGTTTTTATCAGTCTGGAAATACGAATTTTATTGAAATGACATCATAAGTTTTCAGAAAACATAGTGGGTGACAGTTCTTCAGTGACCTACAAGTTTCATTCTGAAAAGCAGAAAATGAATAAACTTTAAAACAACATCTAATTAGAGTTTTCATAACCCCCAGAAAACATAATACAGTAAGATAAACCGAACACCATAGAACATCAAAGAAAAACATGTAAATTTCAAACAATTAGAGTGAATTTTTTATGCAGAAGTGATATTATTCTGTATTGAACTGTTCTACAGAGACATATCAGTGAAAATAGAGCTTTGTCTTAGAGCTAAGTCAACAAGTTCCTTCAAAAGTATACAAATCAAATGGTTATTTTTAGATCAAAAAATCCCATTTATAGCTTCACAAAGGAATCTATTCAGTGTATGAAATACAACTGGAATTTTAAATACTTTTAATACTTTGGAAAGAAACAGAGGTGTTACACATGTAAAGCTTTCCTAATAATTGTTGTTTTACCTGCAGCTCTCTATTTTGGATTTAAATTAATACTTCTGTATAATGTGAGAGTATTTTAATAGATAAAAATGATTAAAAAAATCTGCTGTGATTAAGGGGGTATCATTATCTATAGGTAAGCATCTAGAAGTCTTGAACAAAGTAATAAAAAAGACTGTAATTTCTTTTCAGTGTGTTGTTTGGGGTTTTTTTCATTTTAATATTTAATGGAAGTCATCAGGGCTTAAAAGTCTGACAATACTGCGTGAATGATCATCCAACTCACTCATAAAACTCATGAGGTTTTTCATTGTCAGAGAACCAAATTTCCTCAGTTCCTCTGTAGTATTCTATGCAATGGAAGACAATTATTTGTTGCATTAAATTTTCCATAAAATGTCCTAGGATGAAATACTTAGACAAGATTTTAAAATATTGCATTCCTTTACCAGCTGCAGTGATACTAGATAAAGATACAAAACCAAACTATGTTTAGTTTATTTATGAAATCTGTGCCAAAGATGCTGCAGACTTAAAATCGATCCAAAACCAAACCAAACCAAAAGTGCTGAATTGCACCAAATTCCATTTTGATGTCTACTTGTCCTGAATGAAATTTCAGCAGAGACAGACCAAATTAAACTGGAATTACAAATATCCTGTGAAATATCCTGTGAAATGGATAGCTTCAAATCCTAATCAAACTCTATTACATGTGAATTTCCTTATGTATAATTACACCTGTGAACTATGAATTGTTATCAAGATTACTGTACCACAAAAAAACATAACGATTGCCATTAATGAGTTACACATTCAGTCATTCAGTTCTAGGTCCTTCCATCCTTCAGCATTAAGCTATCTGTTATCTGCCACTGAATATTTACTATGAAAATTGGATATTAACTTATTATTTAATTTCTATTAAAGGAA
The DNA here is from genome assembly GCA_013398295.1 of Chionis minor. Taxonomy (NCBI): domain Eukaryota; kingdom Metazoa; phylum Chordata; class Aves; order Charadriiformes; family Chionidae; genus Chionis; species Chionis minor. The sequence goes on along the minus strand of VZSF01003173.1, from coordinate 106,681 downwards.
ACATCCTGGTGTAATAATTGAAAATACATTTTTAACTCCTAATATGGTCTATAGATGTAAAGAGTAGACTGGAAAAGATATTATCAGGAATTGACAATTTCTTATTAAGATTAAATTGCACTAAAACTGTTTGTCGCCTTTATCTTCTTTTTTTTGGTTTCATTTATGAAGTCCCAAATATTGATGAATCTGCCTGAGAAAATGAGATTACAGTTACTATTCTTGCATCATGCAAATTAATGCACCTGAAAATCTTGATGAAATGAAGATTTAGCCACATTAATTCTGTGTGTGAATGATACCACTATGACTAGGATTATAATGAGCCTAGTCAGAGGCAATACTAAGTTCCACTTTCTTTCATATTAAATATTATTTCAATTTAAAAAAATCAATACAGATACATATAATGTACACTCAAATATGTATCAAATAAAATGAATTTTAACATATTCCTTTCCAACAGAAAAACAACTCAAACATTCTGAAACTAGTCCAAACACAAATCACTAATTCCATTAATGGAGTTTAAAAATACACAGACATGAATTCCTGAAAACTTCAACAACTTTTTAAAGTACATCTGGATGTAAAGGTGTTTTCTGGATATGTACGTGTAATATATTTTATTTTGTCATAATACTTTTCATATTATTGTTGTAAGAAGAGCAAGACACATGCCTATATTTGCACTGTATATCCATAAAAATACTACTTAAACTAGTAATGCTATTATGATTTATATATATTAAGAATCTACTCTTTGAGTTTCAATTTCACTTCTCAGTCATAATGGGCAAAAATCAATATTTACATAGTCTGCACTTAATATGGAATGTATTTTAAAGTATTTATATTATTCATCATTAACTTATATCCAGGGAGAATGGAAATTGCTAGCAAAGTGTGAACAGCACGAAGTGTGAAGTTACTGATACCAAAGCAAGAGACAAAAGAAAAAAAAAAAAAAGAGAGAAAAAGAAAAAGTAAAAAAAAAAAGGGTAACAGAAAAAAAAAAAAGAAAGAAAGAGAACTGACAGTATCATCCAATCAATTTATGCATTAACAGTTATGCAGCATTAACCTAGATCTATTACCTTCAATTTCTGCACATGCTAGCACGTGCTACTCCATGACGGGTCCAGGTAATTTGGCCTGTGCTTGTTCTGCTTCCCTCCACAGAACCTGGGTTCTGGTAGCTAATTTATAAAGTACTTCAGCTCCTGTTTTTACAAATAATGGAATTTAACCAGGTTTTAAATTTCTTCAAGGAAAATATGAGAGTTTTTAATTTTGTATGTTTGTATTTTGTCATCACTTCAATAGCTAAAAACTGAAAGGAGTAGATGGGATCAAGGTAAGCTGCAGATGCCCAATCCTATATAAATGTACAGTTATTCTTCTAGTAATCAAACACTGTCTCTACTGTGCTTTAGTAGGGCAGTATTGTAGTTCTTCATAGATATAAGTGTTCCAGCTAATTTTAGACAAAATGTCAGGAAATTTAGCAGAAATCATTCTCCTTCACTCTCCAAAAAAAGCACCCCACACAAATCAACAAAAACAGAACAAGAAACTTATAAGTAGCAAAGATTTCAGTAGAATTACAGTGGTTTGCCAATTTTTTTCAGTGCATTAGTGAATTATAAGTATCATATGATGATTTGTATTATTATCTTGAACTCTGACGCAAATTTGTCTCCAAGATATCTTTGATTCCAGACTTTTTAATAATCATCCCTAATTCTGTTCTGATTTTCTGAAGAAGTTTTCTTCACTCAACCTTTTTCTCCTTTCTGATTTTATTTCTGTTGACATTGCATTACTGAGCCTGGGAGCCTTTTCTGGGTTAATTGGTCCAGGTGGATTAATTTGGCATCGAATTACACAAATGTTTTTTGATACTGCTGTGAGTTTTTCAGGGTCACACTAAGTGAACTGCATTCAGATACTTTTTTAAAAAATCAAGAATATTTTTTCATTATTTATTTTTCCAATCTGATACTAAGCTCAGTCCAAATCCCTTTGAAATTAGTGGCTAAATTCTCATTGACTTGACTGGGACTTCATTGACTTGAATCAGGCCTGAATCACATATATAGATATATGTCAACTGACACATTTTAGACAGTGCATTAAAAAGTGTATGCTGCCTTTGTCTGTTTGAAATACTTGCAGAGCAGTCACACTCCTTAGTCTCTCTTTTTTGAAACATGCACAGGCAGATACCAACACGTATACACACATAATAGTATACACAGATTTGGTTTCTACAAATTTGATGGAGCACTGCTCTTCAAATACATATAAAGTCACTTTTTCTAACCATTATTACCAAGATGTATTGTGCTACACATGATATTTCCAGATTTTGAGAACTAATAAAGGGCAGTTTTGTTCTTAACCTATATGCATGAAGGTTAAATATATGCATTGGCTGAAAATGTTTCATTGATGATGGATGTCAAGTGTTTTATTTTTTATTCTGTCATCCTTGATTTCATGCCATCATTAAATACAATGCAACACTCCATAAAGTAGGAATCAAATACACAATTCATTCCTAAATCTGCATATGATGCTTCAAAACATATTTTAAAAATCTAAAAATACACCGCAAGAAATCAGGTCAGGATAAGTGGTGGTCACAGTTTATTATTATTATTACCACTTTCTTCTCATAATCACATTGTTTTGTACATACTTTTGACAGGTAGAAATTATAGGAACATGCAACATATCTAATTAGAGAGACAGTAAATGCCTTAAATAGAGCCATACAAGTCAAAGCAGGATGAACAAATATTGTGACAGGAGAATGACAAGAAATGGGAAGAGAAATTATACTAGTGTTGGAGCAAGGGGACAGAGAAAGAAACGGATATAAAGGAAAGGACTAAAGTGGAAAAAAGGACTAATGAAATACGCTTCTGGGCTACTATTTAGCCAAATGAACATTTTATCTGCATCCATTCTAAAATGACCAATAAAATCTAGGTGCTAGTGATATAGACGTATGTGTATAAGACTCAGAAGATTTAGATCTTCTAAAGAAGGTCGCTTAAATGCTTGGGTTTTGTTTCTTGGATTGAGGTTTTTCCATATTTGGATATTTCTTAATGATGTAAAAGCCTTTGTATCAGAACAATTTCTGTAGATTTAATTTTTACCTGTACACCTACTATGCAAATTAGAAAGGAAAAAACAACACCCAACCAACCACCTATAAACTAATATTAAAAATAGCTTTATCTACAAATACCAGAATTCTCAGACCTGAGAATTTTTTGAATGCCTGCAAAAAAGCCAATATTTCTACAAAATGTATCACAATAGTTCATGTGATACATTGACTATTTTTAGAGAAGTGTGATCTTTGGATATCAAAATTGGTAGTTTATAACTGGTTAACTAACAGTCAGTTCAACTGCAGTATGTTTCGTCGCTGTCTTCACCATACTTAACACATGTTGTCTTCTGCGTCATTGGACAGAGAAATTAGAAGCATTTTTGTTCACAACAGTTCTTGAGCAAAACAGTCAGTCAAGAAAACATACTTGTTACAGCATGAAAGCCTACTTCCCTGTCTAGCATGTCCAGACTTTAGTCTGTATGTAGACAGCTGTGGTTAATATACTCAACGTATCTATAGATTTTAAAACATTTGTAAAGCTTTTAATATTATACTGAAGCAATAATTTAATGTGGGAACCCTGTCAAGTATCATAGCTTCTAAGGTGAAAAACACAATGTCTCCATCTACAGAGGCACTCTTTGTTTTTTATTGACTGCATGGGGAAATTAGGTCTTTAAGCAGACTGGCTCAGTAGGCATCTTTAGAATAGAATAGGAATTAGGGAACTATATTAAGTTGGGCAGGCATCATCCTTAATAAACAATGTGCAAAATGGCACTGAATAAAGTTTGATACATACGTGCAGAATACATTTTATAGAATAACTCTGTAACTATATATATAGTTGTATATATACCTTTGTGTAAAAATACATATAACTATATGTATTTATACATACCTATGTACATATAGATATATGTATAAAACAGCAATTTTGCTATGTAACTCCTATAATTATCTAGAAGGCAGCTTTGCAGCAAAGGAGCTGGGGTTCTGGTGGACAGCAAGTTGAACAGGAGCCAGCAATGGGCCCTTGACACAAAGTATAATGGTATCCACAGTTACACCAGGAGAAGTGCCAGCAGGTCAAGGGAGGTGATACTTCCTCTATACTCAGCACTGGTAAGGCCACCTCTAGACTACTGTGCCCAGTTCTGGGCTCTCCAGAACAAGAAAGGTATAGACTTACTGTGGCTAGTCTAGCACAGGACCACTCTGATGATTAAGGTAATGGAGCATCTGACACATGAGGAGAGGCTGGGAGAGTTGGGACTGTTCAGCCTGGAGAAGAGAAGGCTCAAGGGGGATCTCATCAATATGTGTAGATACCTGATCGGAGGGAATGCAGAAGTGGCAACCACATTCATCTCAGTAGTACTCGCTGACAGGACAAGAGGCAACGAGCATAAATTAAAAAGCATAAAATTTCATCTGAGCATAGGGAAAATCATTTTTACTGTGAAGGTGATCGACTGTAATAGATAGCCCACAGAGGATGGGGGTCTCCATCTGATATTCAAAATCTAACAGGATATAGCCGTGAGCGACCTGGTCCATTGACCCTGCTTGAACTTCCAAGGTCAAGAGTTCTGTAATTCTTTGATTTTCTGATTCTGTGATTCTTTGACTGCACACACAGATTTAAATAACCTGAAGCAGAAGACAGGGGCAAGGGGTGAAATGTGTTTCATCCTGAAAGAATTCTCTGATCACTGATGTGTTGAGATTATCTCTTGCTCTTTCTGTGGCTATAATTACACAAAAATAAAAGCCCTGTTTTTACTAGCATATACTTTGCAAAGGATTCAGCAATGATTCAAAAACGTCTGACCATTGAATCTTGTCTGGGTGACTGTGAGATAAACTGTATCAGCAGAATTAAAATTAATATATATTGGGCCATGAACTTCAGGTGTCACGGTAACTGAAAATACTAAATTGAAATACCGATACAACTGGTATCCAAAATTGGATTACCAAAATTACCAGTAGGTTAAGTAGCAACTGCATAAGACTTTTCAGAATATCAATTTGGATTTAGAGTCCTAAATTGCGTTTGTGAATTTTGTGGGATCACAGTTAGTACAATATATTTATTTATTTTTTATTTTTTGCACAGCATTTCCTACATTATCAATAACTACATTCCATGTCTTCTAAATATTTAAGAGCTATATGAGTCTTCTGTAATACAAGTCTGAGTGAGTACGAAGGTTAATAGGAGTATCTGACCCAACACTAGAGGCATCTGAAAATACGTTATTTATCACATTACATTTTTGATTCCTTGCAAGGGGTTTTTTTTTTCATGTTAGTAATTATTTTACTCTTGAAATATAACACTTCTCACTGACAAAACACAGAAGTTAATTATATTACATTGTTTGTACTTTTATAATACATTTGCAATAAAGCAGTTGTAATCATAGAAATGGAAACAGAAGTGCTATCCATATCTAATTCATTCCATTGCCCCAGGTTGGAACATTCATATATAACCCTTCCTAGAAAATGACTGTTTAAGCTTTTCTTAAAGTCCTCTTAAGGTGAAGACGTAATGCACTATCTTAGCGAGTTAAATGAATTTGAAACTTTTCTGATGGCTAATCTAAATTTTCTGTGTCATAATAATGGACTGAACAACATATTGTCTTTCTCTCTGGTGCTATATTTTATGTATTTAAATCTCCATTCTTCTTGTCTTTCAACAGTACAATTTTATTTCTTTTCACCTTGCCTTGGAAGTCATACTTTCTGAAGATATAACCATTTTTGTATACTTCCTCTGTATTTTACCCAATTAATCCATGATTTTTCCCTGAAATATACTAACAATTTTGACATTTCCCTGTCAAGGCCTTATTGAGGCTAGCCAAAACATGAAAATTACTTACTGCTTTAGAGAAAATGATCCTATACATATTTTTTTGGTATTTTAGTATATATTTTTAACTATATTTGCACATTTACCTACAACACATAAATTTGTTCTAGATACTCTTTGATAAAAGATTTTCCTGGGCAGGCAGGTAAATAATTTTAGTCCCATTTTGAAGACTGATATTCACTGAAAAATTAATTCATTCTTAAAATACAAAATCAGAGGAAAAGACTGAGGCAGAACAGATTAGGACCCCATTTTCACAACTGTTATACTTTTTTTAAAGTACTATTCTCCTTGAACTTAGCAGAAGGATACATCACAAAACATTTTCTACTTCATGTTTTTTTTTAATTTTCAAAGTACAACACCCTAATACACCATCCATAACAAAAATATTGTACATCTTTCACTTTCCCTTAAAAGTGTGGACGTAATAGTGTATAATCTATATCACTTAAGAAATTGAGTACAGACAGGATTCAAGGACAGACAAAGTGTAAACTTTCTATCAAGATTAAATTTTGTCCTCTGTTTTACCACGGCATATTCTAGTAAAAACAGTTCCAAGGAAACTTTTTTATCACTTTTATTATGGTTATTATTTTTATTATTGTTATTAATTTCAGTGAGAAAGAACTAGAAATATATTAAAATATGCCCTGAAGCTCAAGAATAGGTAGACTTAAACACCTTCAAAATATTTAAGAATTTGTAAAACATGTTTTCACAGGATACAGTGTGAGTACTCTGTAAGGAGAAAATATCACTCTCTCCTTCATTTTCCTACACTTTCTTCCTATCTCTTTCCTGTCAATGTTAACCGTCTCTTGTTTTCAAACAGTATCTCTTCCTGCCAAGATCTAGAGACTCACACAGAGCTTATATCTTGGTAATTCAGATTCTATAACAATTAATCCATTATACTTTACTATAGTTTCACTTTGATTCTAAATTTAATAGAAAACAGTGGGTTTGGTTTTAGCTTAAAATGCTTAATTATAAAATGAGACACACTTCCCTTGTGAATTGCGTTTTATGTTTTTAAGAATTTCTTCCACATTTCTCATCATCAAAAATGCCAAGCTTACTATCCATCTAGCAAGCAGAATGCATCAATTTCTCAATTGTATTAAAATTTAGAATGTTTTAATGGCAAAATTTTATTACTGACAAAATTTACAAAATAATAGCCTCAAGCTCATGTTATGCTCTCCAATAACTGAATTCCTGTTTCATGTTGCTAATTGTCTTAATAATATTAAAGGCCAAATTAAACTTCCTTTCATAGTTGTAACCTGTAAATCTTCAAAGATGTCTGCTTAGAAATAATTTTAAATACTGGTGTTGAGTTTAATTAAGAAAGCGTGACTTGTGATTTGAAAGTAAATTATGCCAAAATGTTAGGAGAAGTGGTCTTCTCAGTCCATAACACATATTGATTACAATTCTTCATTCTACTTCAGGAATGTTATCTCTGAATAGAAAAAATAACTGACCTGTGTTAAAGAGAGGTGAACATCTCACCTTCCAGCCCCTCCTGACTCCAGGCATTCTTCTCTTAAATTGTTCTTTAAATACTAATTATTTCACCAAACTTTCTCCTTTTTTTTTTTTTCTTCTTTTTTGCCACTGATGACATCTCCACATTATTACATTACCAAACTGCAAAACCATGTTTCAGTACTACAGGAGGTAAATGACAAGATGTTTAGACTGTGAACGATTGTTTCTGTCTGTGTATATATAGTGTGGTGTAAAGAAGGTATAATTACTATTGTGAGAAGGACTATCATTTAGGGATATAAGCTCATATAAAGAATACTGTCAAAAAATGCCAAAGGCTTAGATGGGAAAGATGTAAAATAAATAGTTCATTAATTAGACAGGATACTGTAAGGATTGAAGGCAGTTCCTGCTTTTTCACCATCTGAATAACACATTGTTTAAAATTGCTTTAATTCTTCATGGTTGGGCTTATGTCTTTGGAAAAGCTTGAATTTCATAAAACATCAAATTCATTGCAAAATATTTTTTTACCAATGGCAGATGGTTTTGGTAGAGCATGGACGGAGTTCAACCCCTTTGAGATCCACTATTTTAAATCTTCCGGAATCAAGCTAAAGTTGACTTTGGTTTACTTTTAGAATTCTCAGAACTACTGGTAGTTTTTTGATAGAAACTTCCCTGAAGCACATTTTCAGTTTCCGACTTCAAACTCTTGAGTCCTATGAATTTTTCTGAGCATTTCTACCATCATGCCTTCCAACTATATGTCTTATTCTAGTCTGAGGTACATACATGTGAGATTTGGTTTGAAACAGGGCCTGAAAGTGAATTAACTGTGTTTAAAATGTTTGTACTAATTCAAATGCATGTGTTTTCCATGGCTGATGTGCATGTGTGGAAGAAAGTCTGGTGGGTTGGACTTACTACACATATATGAAAGACTGCATTGCATGCAATACAAAGCAACCAGTCCATCAGCCCATGAAGTTTCCAGTACCTTCTTGGATCTTAAAATCACCTTTTTTTTTTTCTTAACCCATTGTTTCTCAGGGCTGATAAACTGACAATAAACTCAGTTATCTAAAACTATCTCTTGTTATTAGCCCACGGGATTAAATGGTAGGCATGAACATTTAAAAGAGCTTTTAAAAGAAAAAGGTTCATTTGTTGTTCATAATTAACTGGACCATTTGTAGCAATAGTTTTTAGGAGGTCTTACACCTTTGGATTTTCCTCTTTTTTAAGACAAGGACATCATGATGTTTTGCCTCAATTTCATTTGTTCAGAATGACACTAAAGTGATCATTGATTCATTCTCCACCAGCCATTCTTTGTAATTTATTATCTTATACTCCTTTTTCTAGCTATATTTTTTAGATGTGGTTGTTCAAATAAGTTGTACACTAACTATATTTTGTGTTCTCTGTCTGAACAAAAATACAAGTATTTCCACCAATATTACTTGCCCACAGGACAGAATTTAGTATTAGACTAAATTAGACTGAATTTAGTATTAGAGAATTTAGACTGATAATTTGTACATGTTAAACTCAATTGCTATGAACATTTATGGAAAAGAAAGACAGGAGAGGTATGAAGGTCACCAAGGTGAATGCATTTTAAAAGGAGTCAACAAGTATTCACATTTTTTTAGATTTTTCTCTCACTGTAGCTTTCTAAGAATCCGATATCTTACTAGTCCCTCCACTGATTCTATATAACATTGTTCATAGTAATTTCTAACTTTGATATTCAACCCAGTTTAGTTTATTGAACCAATAAAAATAATGTGCTGGTATGAGTAAGAATAAAGCAATTTTCTCATTTTGTGACTGTGACTAAAAATTCAGCAAAAAGATACAAAAAGACATGAACTTTCATCTTTCATCAAATCCTTTGTTATTTATTTTTGGAACTATTATTCCTTTGAATATTTCCTTTGAAAACACCAATTTGGAAAAGGAGTAGTAGTTTCTTTGTTATTTAAATTTAACAGTTATTAGAATTCTGTAGATTTGAGATTTTTTTATTATTTTTGTTAACTTGTCCTCTGGGTGTGAACTGAGCATCTCCCAGATGGTTGTTTTTTCTATGTTTTTTTTCTAATAGATATTGTTTAATTAAGTTTGGAACTGTGATACTAGGTATTACAATGATGTCTTATTTAATTAGTGTGTAGGAAGAGCAGATGATAACATGTTTTATCATTTGTTACCTTTTGTGAATATTTATTCTAACAGCAAAAGTTAACTTCAATGAAGATTTAGAGTCTAGAGAGGGATGACTGCAATAAAAATGTGTTTGTTAAAAGATGAACACTGTATTTTGGGGGGAAAAGTCTTAAAGAATCTACTAAATTTGAGAAAAGAAGATAATAAGATTTAGTATGTGGAGACTTTTTTTTTTTTCTGCTATTGGGGAAGGTATGAGCTTAGATAATTAGTTAATGACTAACTTTTAATATGTTACTAGGTGAATAACAGAAGCACAGAATCACAGCGGTTGGAAGCAACCTCTGGAGATCATCTAGTTCAACCGCCCTGGCAAAGCAGGTTCAGCTAGAGCAGGTTTCACAGGATGGCGTTCAGTTTTGAATGTCTCCAGTCAACCTTTGTTCTGCCCAGTTCTTTATCAACTGAAATGCAGTAATGCAGAGTCACAGGGACACAATAAATTAACCCTAAAATGGATAGCCTGGATGTCAGCAGCTTTCTAGCAGTGACTTCTTAGAAAGCACTTCAAAATCAGACCAGGAAATAAATTACATTTGGCATTGTTAAGCTAAGAGGCGTGTTGTTATCCAAAAAGCTAAATTAAAGGTAGCCCAGCTCCATCTGTACTCTTGTAAACACAGTGCAGAAATCTACATAGATTACAATATTCTGAAAAAAAGCCCAACTACAAAAATATAATTTTCTACAGACAGTAACATTTCCGCAGTGTTTCTCCAGTATTATTGTAAATTGCCAATATCCTTTGGTTGTTGGCCATATCACTTTGCTCACCTATTACTACACTGGATCACTGAATTGAGGGAGCATTCTCAATGGCTAGGGAACATACTAAATGTTACATCATTTCATAATGTCAGATTATTTAACGTGAAACGTGCTGAAACTGCTGTCAAACTGACTTTATCTTCTAGGAAATTAAGCTGCATTATCTCACACAATGCAGACTTATAAAAACAGCAAGGCAAATCTAGTGGGTAGTTGTCAGGAGATAATCACCCCCCCTTGGGAATTATAGATACTGTGCTAAATCTCATATCTTTTACAGCCTTAGGGATATGATTATATTATGACAAAAATACCCCTGTTGCATTACTTACATTTTTCAGTCAAGGACTACCTGCAGTCATCTAGTTGAAATACCTCAAGAGAGCATTTCTTTATGCTATTAAATTTCAAGTTTTAAATAACCACATGAGAGAATATCTACTATTCAGCTACATAATTGTAAAACTTCATTAAACTTTGTTACTAGGAAGTATCAAAGAGGTTTCTGTAAGAATATATAATTTATGTTAATATTATACAAAGAAATTAAATAAAGCCTATGCATGGCAATAATCATAATCATGAAAACAGTACAAACAGTAGTGATAACAACAATAAGGTAGTGAGAGTAGTGAGGCACTGGAACGGGTTGTCCAGGGAGGTTGTGGAGGCCCCATCCCTGGAACTGTTCAGGGCCAGGTTGGATGAGGCTTTGGGCAACCAGATCTAGTGGGAGGTGTCCCTGCCCGTGGCAGTGGGGTTGGAACTAGATGATCTTTAAGGTCCCTTCCAACACAAACCATTCTATGATTCTATGAATAACATCTAAAATACTGAATTAGAAATAGTATAAGAATCAGAAATAGCACTATTTCTTTTCTGTTTTTAAAACCCTAATTATATTTCAACTGATTCCAAGATTAATGCTATCCCTTGCCTCTGAGCTGAGTAGAACACTGACAGGAAAACCAAATTGTGGCATTCTGGTATCTTTTCAACCATGACTATATAAATATACCCTTCATCATAGAGTGAATTTATTTAAATTTAACCTTAAGAAAAACACAGCTATGGATTTGGTTTAACATTTGATTAATACATTTATGAAAATCCCGGGATAATTTAGGGATTGCTCACTTCAGCAGCAGAAAAGAGCAGGGCGGAGGGGGGAGGAGTGGGCAGGAAGAAAGAGTCTTTTCCCCCTTTTTGTGGAAATGAAACACTGGGGTTTCGTTTAGACAAATTGCAACACTATTTGAAACTTAAGAGAATGTTTCTTTGGGGCATCTGTGAAACAACACATGAAAGAAGATCTTTAAAAAGAAAGTTGCCAGTGGAGGAATAAACATCATCATTTATTCAACAGCCTATGGGGCAGACCAGCTAGCCTTCAGAGCCTGAACCCACATTATCTTTTTTCAAGAGTCAGGCTTGAACCTTAAGACTATACATTATTGTCGCCTTATTACACAATGGCTGTATATCTAAGCGTAATAATTGAGCACCATTTAAAATATATATAAACTAGCTTTTAACAAATTACCTTTTCCATCAGAAGTACACAGTGGTGCAGTGCTACAGCCAAGGCAATTTATGTGCTTATTGGAAACTTTAAGATAAATTAGGAGTACAGACAAGAAACTTGAAGAAAATAATTTGGGTTTGGAATTACATTTATGTGCACAAATTAATTGACAGGAATACAAACTGTCTGTGGAAGTCAAGTGAATGAAAAAAGCAAATCACTTATCTGTGGTGCTAGCATAATTTTCTTCATAGCAATTCATATGGTGCTGTATTTTAGATTTTTGGCCAAAATAACATTGATAAGACACTAGTGTTCTGGCTTTTGCTGAACAGTGTTTCATACCATCAAGACCTTCTCTGTTTCTCACTCTGCCCCCTCAGTGAATAGACTAGGAGGGGCACAATAGGTTGGGAAAGGACACAACCAAGCAGATGACCTGAACTAACCAAATAGATATTCCATGCATAAAACAACATGCTTAGCAAAAAACAGGAAAAGAAGTTTTAGGAGGGTTTGCCATCTTTGGCTTGTTAACTGACAATGCACTGGTCTATGCATGGGAGGCAGTGAGCAATTAGCTCTGCATCTCTTCTTTTGTTTTTCTTTCGTTTATTTTCTTCCACTTATTAAACTCTTTATTTTTTTTTTTAAATCTTGACCTGCAAATGTTCTTGCATTTATTCCACCTTTCCTTTTTCCCTATCCTACTCAGGGTGATGGGAGGATGTGAGCACGTAGCTGTGTGGTGCCTAGTTCCCCATAGAGGTTAGCCCTACGGCTAACCTGGACGAGATCCATCTATTGTACAAAGCCTTAGTAATTGTTTCCTTGTTGAAAACTATGTGAGAGGCAAGAGATTCAGTTTTATTACTTGTAGTCAGGATTCTATCATACTCTTTCTCCACCAGTGCTATTCTAGTCTGCAGTTTGACATCCTGTTATAATAAATGGATCCACAGATTATAAAACTTTAAGGAGGCACTGGTTATCTAGCCTGACTTCATCATAACACAAGTCAAAAGAGTTCTTTGAATTAATCTGATTCTGAACTAGAGCAACTTTTCCAGGAAAGCACGCATTTTTAGTGATGGATTCTCCATCACAGCTTGCAAGTGCAACAGATTATTACCATCACAATTAAAATTATATTCCTTATTTCTAATCTAAATGAGTCTATTGTCAGCTTCCAGGCACTGGACCTTATTATACCTCAGTCTCTTAGTTTGAAATGACAGGATACTTATTACAGAATATTTTATTCCAGATCAGTGTGGGTCAAGCAGAGTTTCAGGTTTAAAAATGATAATGTGACCTGTTATCATCGAAACTTCTTTACTTTTACTTGTCATTTTCTATTTCTGTATAATAGAAGTACATTAGAACATTTGCCACAGCATTCATCAGACTATATTCTCAGTCTGAATGTATGACTTAACATTTGGCCTTATTAATTGGTATTGATTACTGGTTTAACAATTGGTCACCCTAATATTAGCAAGCAGACGCATTCCTTATTTGGCACTCTTTCATTGTTCTTTTTCAGTTTTGATTGTTAAAAAAATTATTCTTTCTTACATATCATTGATACTAGCACATGGCCAGAATCAATTCCTGTAATGCACACATGGTAATTATCTATGGATGATCCTTATTTTGACGCCAATAGTGAGTCAGTTTTCACTCCATTTAATATTTACCATGCTCATACCATTCTAGTCTCTTTATCCAAGTGTTCCAAAAACACTAAATCATATACACGCCTTACAATATTAATTTATACTGCATCTTCACTATTATTTATATTAAATTCTCATAATATCCAGACAAATCTATCTCAGTTACTCACCTGAGTCCTTCATAACTCTCTTTGCAATACCAGCTCTTATGGCAGTCGTATCATGAGCACATGATGATATCCGTGCCTAAAGGTTAAATGGGAGGCATAGCTTTAAAATAGAGTAGTCATAGCACCTTTGATTTTTATCATTCTACTGAGATTTATATGGTACACTTAGCCTTTCATAGGATAAGGGTCAGACTGTAACGTGTAGCTTTTTTGCTCCATAGCCACCTTTCAGTCATATATATACACAATGGAACTTTCATAGCAGAAGCAACATGATCAAAACCAAGCTCATGCTTAACTACATTTGTAGAATTCAATATGTGGTATATTTTAAAAAAACAGTACAATCCTTTGCAGAGATCATAAGGACAATGGTTAAAGTGCTTATGCAGCTTTCTATTCAGAATTAGTTTGGAAAATAAATATAGTAGCCAAGTTTCATGTGCTTTAAATTTATACTGTCTATATATCTTTGCTACTGTTATTATATCTTTGCTACTCTTATTTCAACACTTTCTGTTTATTGAGGAAGGCTGTTCTATCTCCAGACAAACTATAGCCTAATTTTGTAGCATTATTAATTTATTACAGTCTGTAGCTATTAACACCACATATAATTTAATTCGGTTGCTATAGAGATCTCTACAGGGACACAAAAAATAAAAAGAGGCAAAATTAATCTGCCTTACAGTCTAGTTGCCTAGAGCGCACCCCCTATAGGGATAGAGCCATAATTAAGCCTTGTTTACTGTAGGTTCCATTAAACCTTTGTTGTTACTGATTATATCATTGTCTGATTGATTTTTCAGGTGTGGAAAACAACAGAAAATTAACTGCCTTAGTCTTCATGAGCAAATGACGTGTGCATTGTGAGCTGCAACACAGAATTCTTTTTGAACAGCTGGAGCTTTTCCACTTGCTCTTCATTTTATTTTCCATTGTATCAGGGAACTCTGAGGTAGGGGAAATTGCTTCTATCCACAGATTTGGATTTTGTATGTGATCAATATAATAGAGAAAACAAAAGGATTTGTTCTTAAATTAATCCAATACTTCCCTCTTACAAAATAACAGCAGGAAAGAAAATGTTTTTCATCATCAGGAAACGTGTTTAAGGAAAATGGTGCTACAGACTGTACACTATATTACATTTCAACTAGTGGTAAC
Organism: Chionis minor; assembly: GCA_013398295.1. Lineage (NCBI taxonomy): Eukaryota > Metazoa > Chordata > Aves > Charadriiformes > Chionidae > Chionis > Chionis minor. The sequence goes on along the minus strand of VZSF01003173.1, from coordinate 91,614 downwards.
AAATGAACCAAGCAAGATAACAGATGAATTTCACCGTCTGTTTTATTGCTTCATTAGAAGTATTTTACTTACATATTTACTGGAAGAAAGCTATAGATTTTGTACCTTAGATATATTTTTTTCATGCTCGACTGTTATTTGTTATGTGAACTTTATTACCATATAAATATTTGATTCAGACACTAAGGGTGGATATATTATTAGTTTATTTAAGGACAAGGAGTATATACTTTTAGGGGATTTGGACAAGATATGAGTATTGAAAGTACCTGAAATGCAGATTAGACAAAAGACAATACTATTTTCTGAAATGTAATTATAGTTGAGTTATTGGAGAGTAACAAAGGGCAATATTTTATTTAATGCAATCAAGTCTGATATGTTGTGTACTATGTATCCTTAGGTAATACATTGAGTTTCTTACTCTTCAGTAAACATAGTTATGCCTTTCCACTACATATTATTCAGGAAAAGCATGTGTGGTTGTGGGAGAATCAGTTTATCAAATTTCGCTCACCTTGACATGCTTAATCACAAACAAGTTTGTATCCTATATAACAGACAGTCATGCTGTTGCTGCAGCTGTACTTTAGGGTCGAGGATATGTTCTGGATTTTCATGAGATCTTTAAGGAGACAAAAATCAATTCCAGCATTTATAAAGACAAAACTACAACTAGTCACTTGGTCACAGCAAACACATCTACTAGCAGTGGCAACCTAAAGGAAAATTACATGATAAGGTGCATCTGTTACAACATTTTGACAGCTAGAACTGTGAAATCAAACATGAGTAGAGCTATGCTTTTGTTGCACAGGATCTCAATTTAGCCAAGCCAGTACGCTGCATTAATGCTCATACAAAGAACTCAATTTCATTAGTAGGGAGAGTTTAGAAATATCACTGCTTCTTTTTCAAAAATTATGCTCTTCTATATCTGAAGTCTTATAACTTTAATATTAACTGTTATGAAGAAGTCATTTGTGTTGCTATTTCTTCAGGATTAGAAATGAATTGGTCTATCTTTTCATGGCAAACATATTAGTTTATATGCATTTTGCTTTCAGGCTCGTTGGCTAAATGCCATGACCAGATGTCATGTTTTAACCCCAATAGGCAGCACAGCCCCATGCAGCCACTGCTCACTCCCACTCAGTGGGATGGGGGAGGGTAAAAGTGAGAAAACTCATGGGGTTGCGTAAAGACAGTTTAATAGGTAAAGAAAAAGCTGCACATGCAAGTAAAGCAAAATAAGTGTCATTCACTATTTCCCACCAGCTGGCAGGTGTTCAGCCTCTCCAGCAAAGCAGGGCTTCATCACACATAACAGTTACTTGGGAAGACAAAGGGCATAATTCCAAATGTCCCCCCCTTCCTCTTTCTTGCCTGTAGCTTTTATTACTGAGCACAATGTCATACAGTATGGAATATACCTTTGGCTTGTTGGAGTGAGCTGTCCCGGCTGTGTGTCCCCTCCCAACTTGTGCACCCCCAACCTATTCACTGACAGGGCAGTCTGAGAAACAGAAAAGGCCTTGACTCTGTGTAAGCCCTGTTCAGCAATAACTAAAACATCCCTATGTTACCAACATCATTTTCAGCACAAATTCAAACCATAACGTTACACAAGCTACTATGAAGAAAATTAACTCTATCCCAGCCAAACTCAGTACACCAGAAAAACAGAAGATTGGTAATTGTAATGTTTTTACCTGTTTTTATATCTCAGCAAAAGACCACTACCCCAAATAAAGTACAAAAGAAAAGAAGTGCAAGATACACCTTATTTTGTACTGTGACAAAGTTAGCTTAAGTAAAATGCTTTCGGCAGTAGATATTTAGATTTGTTAAAAAAAAAGAAAATATTTCTGACCTGGAGACTCCAAATAGTAATTTCACTGATTATTTCAGGCTCTCTTATTTTTGTGTCCTTTTGATATAAGACTACAGCACAGATTTATACAGATCAGTATGAGTAAAACAGATTATGGTGAAACCAAACTGAAACAATAGATAGAACTAGAGGTAGGAGACCGTAGAGTCCAGAAGAATTGAAAAAGATTGGTTATTGCAAGAATTACAAACTTTTCCCAGGATCAGTAACTGTTAACATTACTTCACTTTCTATGGAATATTCCAGTAAAAGCGTATATTTATGTCAGTGATAGAACTAATAGATGTGGTTTTCAACATTTTAAAGAAATTATAGAATCACAGAATAGTTTGGGTTGGAAGGGTCCTTTAAAGGTCATCTAACTCAACCCCCCTGCAATGAGCAGGGATATCTTCAATCAGATTAGACTGCTCAGAGCCCCGTCCAGCCTGACCTTGAATGTTTCCAGGCGCATCTACTACCTCTCTGGACCACCTGTTTCAGTGTTTCATTGTAAAAAATAGCTTCCTTCTATCTAGTCTAAATCTACCCTCTTCTAGTTTAAAGCCATTACCCCTTGTCCTAACACAACAGGCCCTGCTGAAAAGTTTGTCCTCATTTTTCTTATATTTTCTTTAGATACTGAAAGGCTGCAATAAGGTCTCCCTGGAGCCTTCTCTTCTCCACGCTGAACAACCCCAATTCCCTCAGCCTGTCTTCATAGGCGAGGTGTTCCACCCCTCTGATCATTTTTGTGTCCCTCCTCTGGACCCACTCCAACAGATCCATGGTGTTTTGCTGAAATACTTATAGGCCGAGTAGAACAATACAGATTCTAAAGATCATATTTTACTACACAAATCTGTAAGGCCAAGCAAATTCAGAGAACTATGTATATATTTTTTTATCAAACTTTTGTTTACTTTTGGGGAACAGAGTTGTTAGGCTGTAGTTACCACCTAAGAGAACAAACTATATCTCAAGCTTCATATGGCAAGCCATTTAAAGTAAGGTTTTGGTCCAGGCTGACTGAAGGTGTTTGGTCTATTTTTTGTTGGTTAAGGAAACTGGCATCACAGCTCCAACTTGGTCTGGGATAATTTGTTACTTAAGAACTTTAAATTGAGTTAAATCCCCATTGTTCTCATCCTTTCCACATCTCATGTTTGTGCTCTAAATCCTGAATTTTTCAGCAAAGAGAAAAAATGCCTTCTCCATGGAAGCTATAGTTAATTTGATTTGTTTTCCTTACATATATACTTAATTTTACTTTTTTAATGAGAAAAATCGAAGCATTTGTAAAAGTCATTAATTTGAATTAATTTTTTGTACTTTGTTTGAGCCTTAAACTTCACATTTCATTTCACAGCCATAAATACTAAATTGACTCTTGAGCTCACCAATAATCAGTTACAGACTGGACAGTGATTGTGACTCAGTTACAATACACCACTTAAAAACAACTAATAATAATGAATTTCAGACATAATGTGTAGCATCTAATTTTCAATAATAGGACTAGAAGCAATAAACTCTATGTCCCCAAGCCTACAGGATAGTAAAATGACAGTTGCCAGGTACACTTTTTGTAAGGATGACAATTCTGGTAAGTGCTTCTGGAGTACTTCTGAGGACGTTTCAGAACATTCCTGTGTAAGTACTGTAGTTCTTAGCAAACATCTTTCCAAGACTCACACATATCTTAAAGCTCTATATGGATGCTCAGTGGAGTAAAAAAACTTCCTACTATAAACAGACACTTGTTCTACACGAAAATTGCTCAGAGACGCATTCAGAAAGCTAAATGAAGAAAAGACACCACAATATACTCGCCAAATGTTTAGAGACAGAGGCCAAATGATGTGTTACAGAATAACACTTGCTAAGTGACAAAAAACAAATGAGTATCTGGGGGGTGTGTGGGGTGGTGGTGTATAAATTTTTCTAACCTTTCAGTAGAAGTGAATGCCTATCCTTCATGTTGTAAAATAATAATTTAATAGCTATACATCATGCGTAAAATGCAAACTGTATTCTTCATCTGGGTTTTTTTTGTTTGTCTGCTTGCCTGGTTGTTTTCCTGAGAACCACATCAGATGGGATTCTTCTCACCTAAATCCACAATTAGTTTGGATGTCTGTAACTGAACTAAACCTTGTTCTGTATCCTCAATTCTCTTACACTTAAGAGTTAGATGTTTCAAGGTGGGTGTGTGTTTACTTACAAATTTAAAAAGTTTATGAAATTAATTAATTTTTTGTTTTCTGATTGCTTGATTTTTCTTCGGTACAGAAAATAGATTGTTAGGGGATTTTTATGTGTGTACAAATACGTGTTTGACATAAGGCATGGCACTATGTGCACAGACTACATACCATACTGAATAATAGTAATGATGATAATAAAAACAGTAATGGCTAAAATAAAAGTCTATTAAAGTGAACCTGACAAAACTCAGTACCATTTCATTCTTAACTGTAACCTATTATACAAAATAAAATGCACATTCCTTGTTAGCAGCAAAATATGAAGATGCATTTGCTTAAAAGCTGGTTTGTGTTGCATTATTTTCTGCTCTGGGAACACTGGGGGATTTTGCGTAATTTAAGTTCTACCCTTGAATCTTCTGTTGCTTCAAAGAGAACTTTATGTGTGTGATGAACGATCAGCATGCCTCCACTATTCTTATAAAGTCTTAAGTATTTTGTTATACTGCCATTATTCTGATTTTGCAGCGTCCTCCAGTTGTGTGCCAAGTTCAGCAAAACGAATTTTTTTGAAATGTCTTAGGGATTTTGAAAGCTATAATTTCAAACATGTATCTCACAATATAGCTAAAACATTGACATTAGACTTTTATTATACTTCTCATGTGAGTCAACCTATAGCATAAGGGACTAGAGTATTAATTCTGGTTTTTGTCTCTAAAAATACATCCCACAAAAGGCACTAGAATAAATTACACATGAACTTTTTACTGTTCACTCAGACTGATTTTAAAAACATAAGGAAATATGAAAATGCTAATGAAATAAGCTGCTGGGCTCTGATAAGTGACTCAGAGCAACTTCAAATGTTTCTATTAAAGTAAATCACTGTACTTCTCACTGTTGACATGCGTTATCTATTCAGGCGCTGCAACATGGTGCCCATTTTGTTCCATGGCATATAGTACCAGCCTGTAGAATTTTTTCTGGCCGTAACAATAGAAACCAGGAACTAACAGTTGCACTAGCAAGCAACTGTGTTATCTTCTGACGATGCAGAAGTAGTATACATGCTAGTAGTGGCAAAAAATATTTGGTGTTTTAAAGCAATTAAAATAGTTATTTGCATCATATGATTTTATAATTACTAATTAGAGATTAGTGTCTAAAAATGACCAGCACAAACCTAGAGGGAGAAAAACAACAGAAATAAATGGTAAATTAATGGTATAAACTGAAAAAGACAACTCTTCATCAACAAATGATGAAAATTTAAACACTTTTCAGTGCATTCAGCTACAATGAAACAAACAAATAAATAAAATTTTCCCTACATATCCTTTACAAAAAATCATTGTATTATACTGAATGCTGGAATAACAGGTCTTCTGCTGTATAATCCAAATCCACTGACAGATAAGAGAAATGAGCATTATGAATATGGAAGTCCTTCAGAAGTCTTATGCAGTACTACTGGAAAGTCAGCTTATTGAAGGTCTCTTTCTGCATAGCTCAGCTCTTACATTCACAAAGGTTCCCCTGTCTGGTCTCCTACAAGTTCGTTGTCATTTACCTGACTGTTACAGTATCCACCAAATGATTGTTGTGATGTTGAGTTTTAGTGTTATCAAACAGAAATAATATATAAATTCTTAATGAGCCATTGGATCCATGCTTTACTAGGCTTATGCTTACAAAAATGTAAATTTAATACCTACTTACGTGAAAAGTTTCCTGATTTATATGGAAATGTATCAATCAGCTTCCAAACTCAACTACTTGCATTATACACTGAAGATTAGAAAGATAATTTGACTATCCAAAGACAGCAATATCATCAGAAGAAACTGAAATAGATTTGTTAGGTAGAATAGGCAAAGTGATTTAAATTACAGGAACCAAACTCAGTAAAAGCTGAACAGGAATATTAATGTGGAGGGGCCTATTTGTTCTTTGTTAAATGACTAGTGGTGAGTTTATTCTCTCCTTCGCACAGGAGTAGTTAACCCCAAAGTCTTCAAATGGAGAATCAGAATCAATCCCACTTTTCTAAAGAAAAATCATCTCTTGTGGAAATACTGTTTTGTATTGTGACTACAATGGCTATAATTATTTTCAACCTGAGCTACTTTCACTTGCAGTTTTCACAGATACAAAGAAAGTCATCTAGATATTCTGATACAGCCTTGATTATTTTAGCAGTAAACTGAAGTAATTGTCAGGCTTCTTTTCATTTTTATGACATGTAACTACCCATGCCTCTCACACATGATATTTTATTGGTTAATTCTCAAACGGTACACCTTAATTTCCAGGAGGATGTATTAATTAGTTGCACTTAAACTCCATCTAGAGTTGTTATTTTTGTGTTTAAACTCACCTTTTTCAACTTTCTTTTATATCAATAGCAAGCTGGCAAGATCTTATTTTGATCTCAATAACCCACATGCATTATTCTTAATTTTCTTTTAAGAGACAGGTTTTTTTGAAATTTGTTCAAGAATTGACTCACCTTAACCTTCTTGTTGATATTATAACCCTCATTAAATGATTCCAGCGTATCTGAAATCTCACAGCAGTGAAGTGCAGTTTCCAACAACTGGTAAAAAGAGACATCACACCCATTTTTTAAAAAGAGTAAAAAGGAGGACCCTGGGAAATACTGACCAGTGTGTCTCACCTTGTGCACAGAAAGATGTGGGATCATGGGACAGATTGTCCTGGAAGGTATGTCGAAACATATGCAAGAAAAGGAGGTGATTAGACAGCCAACATGACTTCAAGGCCAAATTGTGCCTGACTAATCTACGGGTCTTCTGTGATGGAGTTACTGTATCAGTGGACAAGGGAAGAGCTACTGCTATCGTCTGCCTGGACTTCAGTAGGGCCTTTGATATGGTCTTCCACAATATTCTTCCCTCTAAACTGAAGAGATATGAGTGACAGTTGGACATTTTAAATGGATAAGAAATTGGCTGGATGGCTGTGTCTAAAATATTACAGTCAATGCTCAATGTCCAAGGAGAAACCGGTAACAAGTGGTGTCCTTCAGGGGCTTGTACTGAAACCAAAACTATTTAATATTTTAGAATCTTAGAATCATAGAGTGGTTTAGTTTGGAAGGGAACTTTAAAGATCACCTAGTTCACTCTCCCTGCAATGAGTAGGAGCATCTTTCACTAGATCAGGTTGAGCAAAGCCACATCCAACCTGACCTTGAACATTTCCATTGATGGGGAATTCTATAATTAATTAAACAAAAGTTTCTGTCCAATACCCTGAACGTTATTTGTCCAGGGTGAAAAGTAAATGTTAAATAACTCAGAAGTGAATGTTATATCATTCACAATAGTATTTGCATTATTTCTTATTGTAAGTATTGTAATAAAGCGATGCATACTAATGTGATTAACACAGGCATTTTAACTGATTTCTGGGCTTCTTTTTGTCTATATTTATGCTTTATTTTATTTTTATATTTTTGCAACATCCATTGACTGTCATTAATTTATTCTGCTCTGAGGAAATATTTTGGGTCATATTCAGTTATAAGTAATAGAGAAAAATGTCAGAGGAAGGCTGAGATGTGAAATCATTAAAGAAATCAAGATTATAGTCAGATCTAGAACTATATTTGAATCTTTGAAAAATCAAGGTAGATATTAAACTGATAATAGTGCCCAAGGGTATGAGAAGTTTTTGGAGGATGGATTTTCTTAGAAATACAAAGGAGCAGAAGGAGAGAGAAGACTCCCCTGATAAAGCATAATCAATCACTGTGACAGAAGAGATAAGAGAGAGAGAAGACCTGAAGTTGTAAGAAAAAGGAAAAGGTTTGTAGAAAGATTAACTATCCAAATAATGCATGAGTTTAAGGAAGAGTTAGATTAGTGAAGAAAAGATTGTTTGAAAAACTTATTAGCCTCGATCAATCAAGAGAGGAGGAAACAAATGAAAAAGGTATTAAGACAGAGTTGGAAAAGAGGAAGTAATTTCAGGTAATAAATATCAGGCACATATAAGTGAACAAAATTACTAGGTATTTTCTAAGGACTGATAAGGTTTATTTGTAAGAGACATCTACAGCTTACTGTTTGCTGGTTAGCTTCTTAATAAGTTTAGAATGACAAACAAAACACATAGATATGTTTGTACAGAAAATGAGTTTGGAATTAGTTTAATTCCAAAAAAAAAAAAACATACAGTGTTCTTAAAATTTTATAGTTAATATATTGCTTTTTAAACAGTTGAATAATAAACAATAAGCAATACAATTAATATTCATACTAAAGTGAACATTTTTTGTAATGGGAATAATGATACTTAAAAAAACCCAACCAAAAACATACAAAAAAACCCAACCAAAACCAGCAAACTGTGGTAAAATACAAACATTAGATGTTAACACAACTTCCACCAAGATAATGTGTTTGTCTAGGCACAGTTACTCATTTTCAGAATATAAAATAATGCTGATAGAATTTATATTAAATATTAAATGTTAAATTCTCTAAAATAACATGTCTTTGGAAATGACTATTGCTGTTATTAAAAAAAAAAAAAAAATCAACATCAGCAAACACATCAGATAATCTTTGTCTCATCAGGTGGTTAGTCCCAATTGCCAGTCATGATACTACTGGGGTTAAAAATCTTCAACCTTTCAGAAACTAGAAACATTCCTTTACTTTCTAATGAAATATTACAGATGAGTAAATTATAAGCCAAACTCTCTTTGTCAATTTAAATCTCCATGTCCCTGATCACTTTTACTGTCCTTCCCTTCACATACACCACATATTTCTCAGCTGCGGATGCACAGAATTTTAAATGAAATCTCATCTTTCTCTGTATACTGGCACTAATATTTCTCTAGCCCAAGCAAAATAGATCATTTGATGTAATCCTAAATTTATGTTTCCCTTTGGTGTTTCCTCTTATGTTTCTTTGGTGGTTTATCTTCATCTGTGGTTGCCTGATACATCCAGAAGAGAAATCATTACTTTAATAATATTGTGTGTGTGGTTTATCAAACCAACATGAGATGTTCACATTTGAGAGAATAATTCAAGTTTCCTAGTAAGAACCACTTAATATTGTCAATTGGGCCCAAAGCATGATCCATTTCATTCTGAACTGGCAAGAGATTGTCCCTGAAAATGTCTATTTCTTGAGTACAGAAAGAGCCTAGACTATTGTAGCTGTCTATATTGCTGAATCTCATCTTTTGATGCAACATACTCTGTTACTTAATTAGGTGTTTTGGCACTTCTAAATATTAAACCTTTCATTTGGTGGCATCTCTGGTGCAATATGTTGAATTATTTGTAATTTTAAAGCAGACCCCTATGTATAATGCATGGATACCTACAACATTGGATACCTACAATAAAATCACTGCAATATGGCAATGTTTTATTGATGCTGATAAGTCATAAACTGGGAGAGAGGAGTGCAGTATAAAGAAACCAATCTGGTGAGTGAGTGCTTTTGGAATACTGATAAGACACCCAAATAGATATAGAACGACCACTGCTTTTTTAAGCAGTCAATTTATTACATTGCACTTCAGATCTCAGTTTTTGCACTGAAGCATATTTCTTAGATGCTGATAATATTAACAATAGATTTGTGAACTCTTCAAAAGTATAGAAAACTAAAATATAGAATGTAGATACTGAAATTATAATACTAGAACCTTAAAAGTAATTGCACTTTGTCACAAACACTCTCCTACTGTGACACGCTTGTAGCAAATAACAAATAGTCCCTTTCTGGTTTGTTTTTGGTTTGTGGTTTGTTTTGGTTTTTTTTTTTCCACAGTTTTAGTTGATTCTTTTTTTCCTTTTATTTAGAGCTGACCAAATCTTCATTGTGATATATATTTTTCAACCTAAATACTTAAATACGTAAAGACCATACTCCATCAATAACAGACTTCAAAGTTGTGGTTTAACCTCAGTAGGCAGCACAGCCCCACACAGCTGATTGCTCGCTCCCCCACAGTGGAGTGGGGCAGAGAATCCAAAGGGCAAAATTGCGAAAACTCACGGAGCGATATAAAGACAGTTTAATAGGTACACACACAAGCAAAGCAAAATAAGGAATTCATTCACTACTTCCTGTTGGCAGGCAGATGTTTAGCCATTTCCAGGAAAGCAGGACTTCATCACAGGTAAAGGTTACTTGTGAAGGTTACTGCCTTCCTCATTCTTGCCTGTAGCTTTTATTGCTGAACATGATGTCACACGGTATGGAATATCCCTTTGGTTTGTGGGAGTGACTTGTCCCATCTGTGTCCCCTCCCAAATTCTTGTGAACTCACAGCCTAGTTGCTGGCAGACAGTGTGAGAAAGAAAAGGCCTTGACTCTGTGTAAGCATTGTTCAGCAATAACTACAACACGGGTGTGTTATCAACACTGTTTTCAGCACAAATCCAAAACGGCACCATACAAGATACTATGAAGAAATTTTACTCTATCGCAGCCAAAACCAATATACTCAGGCACAAAAAACGTACTTAGATTCAGTCATTTATGAATAGAATACTAAATCCTGGATTATATACCTTCCCTGTATATACAGTGTTAAAAATCAACCACGTGCTTTGAGAAGGGTTCCAAAATAGTCAATAAATGGAATCACTACATTCATTTAGCTTACAGAATCACATCACCAAGAGGTGATCATGCACCTCTTGGCACCACAGTACACACAACATTCTTGAACTAGAAAAATCCATTCAAGCCTACCGTGTGCAGTACTTAACTCTTATCTTCTCACAGACCATGAGACATTTATTATGTTTTAAACATTTTTTTCTTCAGTTCAAAGTGTTGGAAATAAAGTGAAAGCATAAAATGTGTTGTATGCTCTGGGATGTCTCAAGAAGGTTGGTGGAGGCGCTTCAGGATGAAAAACTCATTGGGTTTGTGACAACTTTGAAAGACTGCATAAAGTAAAAGGAATCAAACTTCTTGATGTTTCATGCATGATACTTAAAGGCGGATGTTTCAAAATTTTTCTCATTCTAGGCAAGAGTTCTAAACAGTAGTTATAATATAAATCTCACCATCAACTTTTCCCTCAGTAGATTTTAAAGAATAATAATGAGCCCTGCTCTTCAGAAGGCATATTGGGTCTGGATCTAAGTGTGTATGTAAATAATTTCCTTTGACTTTGAGTTTCACTCTTAAAACACGGTTACAAAAAGCAGTCCAAACAACTTACTTTATTTAGCTGTTGAACATTTCTTGCTGGGTAACTTTAGGATCCTTCCTGTTGGCAGTTGTCCACACTTGTCACTAAAAATTAAAGTTTTCTCTGCTGACAACTTGGTATTTAACCGAATTTTATCTCTAGACAGACAAGTTGGTTTACCCCCATTAGGTAAATGGTTACATTCTCATTTGGATTTATTCTTTAGGTTTTTATTTGACTTCAACCAAAACCAAGCAAGAAGTTCAAGGTCGGATAACTTAGTCCTAAAACTCTTTTTTTTCACTCTTTCACCATCTAAATTGAGCTGGATCCTGTGAGATAAATCATTTCCACAGCTAACTGGGAGATAACTTTATTTTCTATCTTTTTACCAGACCTACAACATCTTGAAAATAAAAAAGCTTGTTATTACATTCCCAAATGGGATTTGCTTATTTTGCAACAGTGTCACACTGTTGGCACTTACTTCGTGCGTGATACATGGTTACTCCCAGAACTCCCCTCTGCTCCGTTGATGCCTACTCAGATATTCCCCATTAGTATTTTTCCTCCTTCAGAAATGAAGTGTTTTGCTTTTGTCTCAGTTGGATTTCATCTTCCTAATTTTAGATCCTGCACTAATTTGCCAAGACCACTTTGAAATCTGAGCTTCTTTGTCAAACTGCACCTCCTTTCTGTTGGATGTCATCTGCAAATTTTAGAAGTCAGACTCTGTTTTCTATCATAACATTAATGAAAATCTGGCCTTAAGAGAGATTTAAGATGCTTCATAATTGTACACCAAACCATTGATAACTATTACTGAAAAGTCATTTTCCAGACACCTTGAATGGCTATAACAACCAGGCTTTAAGACTTTAGTTAATTGATGAGATGTTTTGTGGAACAGATTCCATCATTCTGCTGTAGTTTTGATACATAACCAACACGGTTACACTCCATAAGAAAAAGAATGCCCCTGCCAAACAGCACATACAACTACATACAGTTTTGCTGTCATCTGTGACCCGATCTATTCTCTCAAGTTGTTAGAGATAGTGGAGAGATTCTAAGTGACTTTTCATAAGTCCTTTGGCATGCTCTGGTGAATTGTTTCATCAGGCCCTGAGAAACAAAACACAGATGTCATACCAACATGTCCTTTAATCAGATTTTGATGTGTGTTTTTTCCCCCCTGAACTCCAGGTTTTAAACCTGTCTCGTCACTAAACTTTATTATTTTATATGCCTTGTCACAGAGCAACACCCCATAACTTTTCCAATTTGAAGTACGTCTGTTTTCTTGTATATTAAGCACTTCTACACTCTCTTCTTGTTGCTTTTTCTGTCTCTTGCTACTTAAAACAGATTTTCTTTTTTCCCCTGATTTTTCCTGTATGTATCACTGGTGTGAAGCTAGGGGAAAATAAAGCTAAACAAAAAGTACTTCTCCCACTTAATCTTCCTTTGCTCCCTAAGGTAGAAAGTAAAACAAAATTGTGGCTATGTCATTAAGCATATGCCCCTTGGGGTAAAAAGCTGGCTTTGCTTGCTAAGGAATAGTACACCAGAATGTAAAATAAATGATGGAACAAATTTTATGCTTCTCTAAGCTTAAAGAAAACAAAAGAGTTTCATCAAGAGTGATTTTTCCCAATCAGTTTAATTTTCCTTAATATATAACTAATTAATTCTTGCTTGTTAATTAGAAAGTGTGTATGATACTTTGAAGATGGATATCACTACAGATGTTCACAGCTCAAGTAATCATTTGGTTGATTTCAGATTTTTTCTTGTCCTTTATACTGTTGAATATATACAAAACCCACTAACACTGAATGCCTCTCCATGCATTTTTTTACACCATAATTAGCTGGAACACTGGAACATTATAATCCTGATTTTTAGAGGCCTGACTTGGTTAAACTAATGATGTTTGTTTAGCAGTTTAAAATAAATTTTCATATAAATCTCCCTTCTACATTATAAGAAGCAAGGGCATTGTAGATTTTACATAGAAATTTTGTAATATTTTGTCTATATTTTTGGGGGGTTTGTGGTACTTTGATGCATTTTTTTTAAATATTCATCACAAAATATAAATATAAGTGAGTTTTAAATTGTGAAATAAATTCTAAGTAAAAAATAAAGTATATTTTGCTTAGTATATTTGTAAAACAATTCTATTTTATTCTGCTGAATTGATCCTCTCATTTGTAAAAACACTAGAGAGATGTATTTGAGAATAAGCAAATATTTTAATGATTAAGGGCATTCTCTAAGTCCCAGTCTAGAAACTTAATAGAGATTCATCTGAAGCTCAAATACAAACAAGATGTTCATGGCACAACAGACGAACTTTCCCTCTGAAGCACTTAGAATATGACTGTAGTTAATTCACAATAACAATGTGCAGTGCTTGACAAGGACAGAATGTCAGTAAGTATCTCTTAATTGGAGATTCTCAACTGAAATTGACTGAGTGTGTAATTAAATTTATTCAGGCAAAGAAACAAGGAATTTCTATATCCATGTAGTGGTTGAAAGTCAGCAGGAGAGTACCATTGGTTAAGGTCATTCTTTAGTGCAGAAAAATGCCAACACTTGCAGCTCTGAAAAACAAGTCCTCTTCAAAATGCAGGAACCTTTTATTTCTATGGGATTTTTAGAGGACGATAGAGCAAAAAAGAAAACCAAAGATAATTAACCATGAAGCGAGTAACCAAAGGAAACTCAACTGTAAAATGTAAGAACTTATTTCTCTGTTAAGGAATGCTGGAAATTCAAAGAATTTTTCTGCCAGAGAAAGTAAGCCATTGTTAACAGAGGTGCTGAGAGGAGAGTAAGCCCCACCATTACTGAGTGAGAAAATGAGTAAAGAATACAGCAGTGGGAAGTACTGCAAAGATTTACTTTCTAAATCCATTCACTTTAAGATATTTAGGTTTAACATCTAAAATTTCTACTAGAATTACAACTTTTGTTTGCAACAATATTTCTTTGTACCGCTCAAATAATCATCATTATTCACATTATTAGAAAACTTTCCAATCTGTAACTTTTAAAGCATAATCTATTGCTCTGTCAGTTTTCCTGTGTCTGAGTCAATTTCCTCAGTATTTCTGTCCTCATTTATTTGTATCTAATCTAACAATATATTTGATTTTATACCAAAATGTCTAATACTAAAAAAGAATTGAGAAATTTCATAAATGGATCTCAAAGGACTTCATATTCACATTTGTTGAGATTCTCAAAAGCATCTGCTGTAAAAAAATGCAGGAATTATATATATATATATATATGAAAAATAAACACATAAAATATCCTCAGTGACCTAGGCTATTGTGACTGTTGAGCTCAAACTTTCATGAAACTACTTAAAGTTTCTGTTCCTTGGCATCTTTAAAAATCAGTAACAAACTGCCTAAATACAGATTAGGAGCTCAGTTTTCATAAGAGTGTTTGATCATTTGGCTTAAGGAGGGTGGTACAAAAAGTTGAAAAATACATAACCATTTTGCTTAATCCAGAAATAACTAATTACTTATGGTCATGCGCTATTTAAAAATACAGAACCTAAAAAGAAATATCATTAATATCTTTAAAAGTAGAGGAAACAATTAAAAAAAAAAAAGTAAACCAAATTTTGATCAGAAACCTATTATTTTTCTAGAGAAAAAAATTTTTTAAAGAGCCTGAGTTTGACCCCTTCAGAAAATGTTATGGAGATACAAATGCAAGTGATTTTAGATGCCGATATCTTTGTGTACTTTAGAGAAACACAGAAGAACATTGTATTTAATAAATTAATTGTTCATAGGTATGGCTATAATGTCTTTTCAGTTGATTGAAAATAGTGGTGTAATTATAGCATAACTGTAGTAATTTTATTCTGGATGCACAGATCTGTCATGTTATGTCTACACTTTAATACATTTTGCTTCTCCATTTATTAATTATAGCTGCCTTTTGTTTCCTGGAAAGTCATTTCGTTTCAGGGATGAAGGGATGCTATGTCAGGGAAAAAGGTAGGACTTGGGAGGTTGTGGGCCCTCTCCGGAAGGAAACGGGAGACCTGGCCACCCAGGATATGGATAAGGCTGAGGTACTGAATGACTTTTTTGCCTCAGTCTTCACTGGCAAGGGCTCTAACTGCACTGCCCAAGTCACAGTAGGTAAAAACAGGGGCTCTGAGAATGGAGAACTGCCCACAGTAGGAGAAGATCAGGTTCGAGACCACCTGAACAACCTGAAAGCGCACAAGTCCATGGGACCTGATGAAATTCATCCACGGGTCCTGAAGGAGCTGGCGGACCAAGTTGCAAAGCCACTTTCCATCATATTTGAGAAATCGTGGCAGTCTGGTGAAATTCCTGTGGATTGGAAAAAGGGGAACATAACCCCCACATTCAAGAAAGGAAAAAAAGAGGACCCAGGAAACTATAGGCCAGTCAGTCTCACCTC
>VZSF01003173.1:64491-75158 GCA_013398295.1 Chionis minor | reverse complement strand
TAAATTGGAAGAGGGGAGATTTAGATTAGATATTAGGAAGAAGTTCTTTACTGTGCGGGTGGTGAGGCACTGGAACAGGTTGCCCAGGGAAGTTGTGGCTGCCCCATCCCTGGAAGTGTTTAAGGCCAGGCTGGATGGGGCTTTGAGCAACCTGCTCTAGTGAGAGGTGTCCCTGCCCATGGCAGGGGGGTTGGAACTTGATGATCTTTAAGGTCCCTTCCAACTCTAACCATTCTATGATTCTATGATTCTATGATTCAGTGAATTTAAACGTATTACCAGGAGGAAATAAGTATAACTTTCTTTAGCTCAGCACTTACCAGTACTGACCATTCACAAAAGGCTGACAGGAAGCCATGTAAGGAACTTGTGAGAAGATAAACTGGCAATTGATATTTAACAGAGAGAAAGTAAAAATTAATCAAATAAGTGACCTATCTGAAAAAAAAAAAAAAATTGATTGCTATTAACTGGTCAGTAGTGTTCTATGAGTTTTTAAGTGCAAGTGAAGAGCGAGCATCCTTTCCTTTGTACGGTTTAACAACAGATACAATTCAAGCAATTTTTTTATAATCCACTGCATTGTTTTTGTAACATCTTTTGGAGAAAAAAAAAAATTCTGTGTTTCTCTTCTTGATTTACAAAACCAGCTTTATTAAGTTGTGAGAAAATCGAGGAGTTCTATTTCTGACACATGAAAATACAGAAAATTTATGTGGAAATCTAAGTTGAAATTCCTATAGAAATAGGATTTTATTACTATATTACTATTGTATTTTTTCCTTAAAAATTATAATTCTTTTAATTCTAATTCTTCTGCAACACTCTTGGAAAGTCATCTATTCAATCTTTCTAGCAGTTATTCCTCATTAAAATAACAGCCTTTTCTTACTCCACTGAATGGGTTCACTTTAGACGGATGAACTATATGTGATGTAGACTGTCATCCTTCCTAATAAGAAACTGCTTTGGAGTTTAACAAATATTTTTATAGAAGAAAGATATGTTGAATCTTTCAACTTCTACTTTTTCTCTTTAAATGATTTGAGTATTTTAAATTTATACTGAAATAGCCAAGAAAAGAATAAAAACTTAGAGGAAATATTTTCCTATTTATGGAAAAAGTAGAATAGCATAGTTTTAAGTTCTTACTACCAGGTTCTTGACCCTTTAAACTAGCTAATATGACTAACTTTATATTGACTACAACAGTCAGATTACGCTGCAAAATGTTCATAAAACCAGGTCTCGTTATGAACTGCCAATAAACTTCACTGACTTCACGGTACCCTCTTTGTTACCTTTATTTTACACTAATGTGTATACAGCATTTATTCACACTTATTTCTGTTTATTGCAAGCACACACATAGGAGAAAGTTAAGTATTTCCATATTTCTGTATCCAGAAAAAAAACTTAAAAATTACATTTAATTAACATAAATGTGCTAAATAATACTAATTATGCTATGTCAATTTGGCTCATTCAATTTGGTCACTGTTAAGTATTTGGATATTCCCTGAATATTATAAATGCTTTTTAGTAGTTATCTTCAGTTAGCGACTGTTACTATGAAACTCACGACTATTAAACTCATAAGGTAGTATGCTGTCATGAAAAGTTTTTAAGGAAACATAACAGCAGGAGACATAGCATAAAATTATAATGGATTTCTGTTTTGCACATAAAGCAGGATACATAGCTTTTTTCTGCTTAGAAAATAAGTTATATTTTCTGGTTCAAAAATCTTTACTCCCAGAGTTGAACATAAAATATCTGATAATATTTATGCAAACATGTTAGTTATTTGAGACAGATAACTACTTTTTCTTTGTGGTGGGTTTAGGTTGCTTCAGGAAGAAGATCTATAGTTAAGACTTAAACTAGAGATGCTTCTTTCTTTCTCCTGATTCCAATGTCCATATTTTCACATAAAAGAAACCTGGGTTTCCAGTGATAAGTGAAAAGAGTCCATTAATTTTTCTTTTACTCAGTTTACATCAGTATTATAAATGAAACTACAGCTATGTATGTTTGCATTATTCATGTTTTTTGCCTAATTCTACTGATTACATTGGCTAGTGAAAAGCAACTGTGAGGTTACTACCTAAAGACTTCACGTGACATTATCTCAAACCTGCAAAGCTATTTAGGAAGAAATAATTCTATTCTATGAGATAAAATGATTTTGGGGTAAGGATACACACTGGCTTGACTGTGTCTGTCTTTTAAAATCTCAGTGATTAGACACTGTCTAGGCACTAGTTTTGAAACATTTGTTAGGGATTGTTTGCAATTCATTACAATGCAACACTGGCTGGGGACACAGACTAAGAGAAGTAGGAACTTTCATGCAGAAATATTCATTAGATTCAAAGAATCAAATGTCAGAGATAAATATCTGAGATTTCTTGATAAGGGTAATATATTTAAATATTAAATATTTTAATTGCGTATTTCTCACCGTCAGAGATTTTTTTGGTTTTATTGTTTTAATATAAGCTTAATTCTAAAGTTGGTGGGCATGCAAAAGTTAATTTATTGACAATTAACACCTTTGTGATGTTTTTATGCTTAAATTAAAAATAAATAAATGAATGAATGAACAGAATCACTATGTAACTTGCTTAACATCCTGGGGATAAAAATAATACCAGTTCTAGTCATTCCTATTTCTTACAACTTAATCTGTTCATTGTATGTAGAAGAAAGGCTGCAAAGAAATGCTGTCTATATAGCAGTTTTCCATGGATTGTGTGGATGTTCCGCTGCAGGTCCTGTTCTCTGTACAAGAGTAGGAATTAGAATAAAGACTGGAAGTATGAGACCTTAATGGAGAACAAGAGAAGCCCGACAGTGCTCACTGTACAGGACAGCTTCTTTTCTGTAGTACAATGCAGAAGAAAGCTGAGACCTAACGTTTTTATAATAATATTTCACATTTTATTCACATTAGTATGCACCATGTCCTGTGCTTAGACACAAATCATAGATCTCCTGGGATTTTGTTCATTGTGCTTGTGCATAACTGTTGTACAATGAAAGCTGACTTACAAGCTGAGGAGAAGAAAAAAACCCAACAACCATGAATGTAGGAAATTCTCTTGTTTAATCCCTCTTGACTACATATCTGGGGCACAGCAATATTTTAATTTATTTGCCGTTCTCATTTCTTTGCATTTAATACATAGATTTATAATCAGAAGAAAAATCCCAGGGAAAGACGAGAGACCTGTTCTGTATATTTCATACAGTTCGGCAATTTTATGCACATCTGTCAGAAGAAGCAACAGTGGCATCAATAACAGTGACACATAGGTCGGTAATATACAAGAAAAAAAAAAGAAACGTTATTAAATTAAGAATTAAGAATATATTCAGGATGTTAGGAACCTGGACTAGGAAGAGATCTACTGAATTTTATTAATTCCTTTCAATGTTGCGTTTTACTTGGAGGATTTAGCAGTTGTTGAAATGTTTTACAAAGCCAGGCTTCCATAAGAAAATGAGCTTTATCATCACTGGAATAATTTTAAAAAAAATTGGAAGTTATAAAAAAGTGTTTTAAATAAACCCAAGGCAGCAATCCATGATGAGATAGTGGAGTAAAATGTGAAGTTTTTTGATGTTAAGGGGAACTTCAGAAAAAGAATATAAGAAGAAAGAACTTAGTTTTTTTATTCTCAGTTTTATCAGACAAAAAAAAATGTTGTTTGTTTTTTAATTGCTACAAAACCAAAATATTTTCTGTGAACAGAAGCTACATTTTCCAAAGACATGTATCGTCCTTCCCTCTGATAAAATACTGAGTGGACAAAGTCTTTGTTTCTATGTCCTCATGACTAACTTTTCTCCTAATTTTGCAATGTTTTCTCCATCAGTACTTAGAGAAGCTGGATTTTGAACTGTAATATAGGTTTCCTTTGGATAAGAAATCCACTCCAAGAAGTTGATTTACACAACTGTCTCAGGATAAAATGACCTCTGGTGATGTCTATTTCTGTCCATTTACTAGAAGAGAACGGTGAATGTCTCAGAGTTATATAAGCATATATGCATATATACATGTATATATGTATGGATATAAATATATGTATATTATTCCACATATAAAATTAGGTTTTAGGAGATTAATTTTCTAATTAATGTCATCCTGGATTTTTTTTTTCTTATATGGTGCTAAATATTTTCTTTTGTAAAATTCTGAATGTGAAATGCTCCACTATTTCATTCACTCAGTTGAATACATTTTTGTTAGTAATGCAATGCTTTTACATTTTTCTTCAAATCACAGGATATCAAAATACATGATGAAACACCAAGTTTTCAAAGTATAACATACTTATTAGCATCAATATTCTATGCAAAACATGAAGTTTTAAGTCATAGAATAACATGTTTCTCCTCACAGCAAGGATTATTAGCTCAGGAAGTACACCCCACTAGACATAGATGTATTTTGTTGTTGTTTAGAGTTAGTTTATATGTAGTAAGGCACAGTGATATGCAGTGGGGTTTTTTACATCTGTCTTCAAAAGACTGTGGGTTTTTGGTCTTTTATGGAATAGTTACAAATCTTCAATTTAATGTGGTCATAAAAATATTCAGCTTGTGGTGCATCAGTGAGCATTTTCAATTGAAGTGAGGAAAAATGAATGACATTACAAAAGGCATTCAAATATTGCATGTAATTTTGATTAACTACATTAAAGAGAGAGAAATTCAAACTGGAAAAAAACTTAGATGATTATCTTGGAAATGGAGAAGCTATACTGAAGGTGATCGGTGGATTTTGGGGCTTCTCACTTCTCACTGGCTTATACTACACTTAAAACACAAGAGTGCAGGATTTCGGGTACTATTGCATTTTCAGGCAATATCAGTTTTTTACCTCTTATTTAAAACTGACCATCACAGAGAGATTAGAATATTTCTCCTATCAATAATGATTAATATTAATGTATTATGAAAATGATGGGGTTTTAGAGGCTAAGTTAGAATATTCAAATAAATAGAAATAAATCTTGAAAAGTGATGGCTATTTTCCACGGGGAAATTTCAAAAGATGTTATAAATTAAAAAACATTGTGAAAAACTTTGGCTTTTTTTTAAACAAAAAGATGTTTTCCATTTTCAGTTAACATGTTTTACTTTGGTTACAGAAGTTTCATCAAATAAAACTTTTAAGATTTGAAATGAATAGTAATTTCTCTGCCACAAACTTCTACACCAAGTAAAATTGCAGCCTGTCTGTTGCAGACCAAGAAAATCAGGGAATTGGCTTTTCAATGGAAGATAAAGCTGAAGCACAGCATCCGTCAATTCAAAAAGCAGAAAATTCAGTGTTTCTTTTAGAAGGGAAGAGGTGCACTAGCAAAGGATGTTAAGACTGGTGTTTGTGCTTGACGGTAGATACAGACAGCAGGAGAATTCTTTCTGCTGAGATGATAAATAATTAAAACATGCTTAGAACCTAGCACACAGAGTGGCAGGGTGCTATCAAACAAGCTGTTGGAGGCAACAAAAATGGCATCCTGTTGGCTAACGTGGATGCATGAGTAAAGTTGGCTTTTAAAACAGTACAAGAAAGCTGAGAGCACTTAAGATGAGGATATTATTTTCTGTTGGTTATTACAACAGTCAAAGCTATGCAGGTAGAATGACATTATGGTAGTTAGCAAGTTGTTTCCATCATCACAGTGATTCAGAATAACTGATGCTACGTTGAGACAGAGAGATAAAACAGATTATATCTTGCTGTTTCTTTTCAGTCTCCTTTTTATTATAATCTTATAATTTGAGATTTTTTACAGTGAGAATTGAAAAGATAAGATGATAGACAATATTTTTTTCTACCTTTATATCCATTTTTGATGCATGAGGCACATTAAATCCTGGTTAAACATATTTATATATTTTTCAGTTAACACAAAGGGAGTTGTAATTATTAAGCAGAATCAATAGGCAAACATCACGTAAGTGCATATAGTTGGCTTAATCCTCTGATGAACCAGCAACATAATGTCCTGCAGAGCTCTAGAGTATAAAACTGACAGTGTTCAGCTAACATTACATGAAACACACATAAGGCAGACATTGAACTATCATTTAACTATGTCAGTTAACAAATTAGGGAAGTTTAAACTTAAACAGAATGTTGGATCATATAACAGGACATGTAAGTGCTTCCAGGAAACCTTTAAAACTCAGTACTATTAAAACTGAGTGTGGCTTGTGTAGATATTCTGGAGAACTCCTTTTTCTCAGTTCTCTGTCTTCAAAGTGGTCAGATCATGATTAAACAGATGGATTTGAAAGCTGAGAGCGGTTGTGACAATCATTTAGCCTGTACTCATCCCATTATTCTTGTATTACTGGAAGAATGGTAGTTCCCTGACCTTTAAATAGGTTTCAAGGATTTTCACAACATAAGGTGTAATTTCACAAATATGGATGTTGTCTAACAACTTCCAGGTGGAAACATAAATCTTCCCTTTTTATGAATATGAAGACAAAGACAGGCTCAGTAATGTGGAAGTGAATACTAATAAAGAACTCTGAACTTTGGAGGAAAAATTCCAGTATTATGCTTTATTCATTATTCTCTTCTCATACAAAATAAGAGAATATCCTGCCTTTCCAATGCAATGGAAAATTATATTTCTCAGAGCTTTACCAGCGAAACTGTAACAAACAGAAGTTAAAAATGCAATCATTTCCACAATGCATGTGATACATGTTATTTCAGACCTTGCTTTAGGCTCCAAAATTTGCAATTTCTGTCTTATTTTGTTTCTTATTAAAGAGTGTTTGAAAATGTGAGGAAGAATGTGATTCATCTCACCTAACTTCTGCCATTTATAAGTCTAAACTAGTTAACTACAACTTGATTCAGTTGTACACACAGAGGCATCTAGCATCACTGAGATTCCCTGGAGAATCCCACTCACTCCCCAGTTGCCTATCCAGAAATACCTGCCTTCTATTTTGTAACTTATAGTCCTATGAAGGTATCACAGTTGAGACTAATTTCAGCTACTCTAGGTATCTGTTTACCCAACCCATACTTTCTAAGCTACCACATGAGACTGATGTAGGAAATGGTCTCAAAAGTCTTCTTGAAGTTTAGATAGCCCTTCTGCTGTCTTTTTCTCCTTGTAGCCCATCATTCAACAGCAGAAGACACTCAGTTTGTCAAGCAAGATTAGCCTTGGTAAATTTTAGTACCAACATGTTTGTCACGCATTTGGGAATGGATTCTGAGAAGATATGCTTCATGATCTTTCTAAGTACTGAGGTGAGGTTGAATGACTTTTAGATTCTCGGGTCCCTCTTCTTTAAAATCAATATAGCATGATTAATTTTCTGAGTTGTTGGCAACAGCTCCTGAATAGTGTGATTTTTCACAAATGAATGACAGCAGTAGTCCAGTTTCAGCAACCATTTCAACACCCTCAGGTAAATTAAATGAACAAAAACTCATCAAAATTAAAATGCTTACAGATGATGTACAGATCTTTTAAATTCCACTTCTGCTATTTCCTGTATGCTTCCTTTTTATATTTTAGTTCACCAAAAAGTTTCTTGCTTAGTCAAATAAGCTTTCTGCCAAATTTCCAGACTTCTCAAGTTCATCCTCGTTGTCAGATGATCAAAACCAGCCTTCTTACCGCAAAATCATCTCATCTAGAGACACAGAAAATATGTCTCTGGCTTCATGCTGGAGCTCTACATGTCCAGGGAGTAGAATGCAACTCTGTTCTCTCCTTATACTTCTTTAACAGTCATTTATGTGCTCCTGTCCTGCTGTCACACCAAGTCCGTGTGATTTCCATCATTGCATAACCTTGTCTCAGTATAAGAATTTCCAATTCCTCCTGTTTATTTTGCTAAGTACTTTGGGTTAATATACAGACACTTGAGAAAAGCTTCTGAACAGCCTCTCTTCTAAAAGAGAATGTGAGTCTCCCTTATTCCATGAGAACCTCCTCTTCTGTGGCTCTTTCTTAATTACTTCTGGATTTAGGTACCCATCATGGTCAACTCATGTTAAAGTTCTTCTTACTATGTTAATAAATTTGCTATTCCCTGTCTTTATCAGGTGTATTTTCATTTCTTGACAGTAGTTTTCCTCCTTCATCAAATTATGCACCTCTGTTCAAGAGGCCAAACTGTTCACTAACAACAGCTATGCAGCCAGGTGTTGGTTTTCTCCACATGAATGCTCTTACTATAGCCTTCTCCCTTGACTGAAAATATCGTAGAATACATCCTTGAGTGCTCTTCCTTCTCAGTTTCAAGAGCCCTAAATCTGTCTTCTCATCAGTTACAAGTGGAAAGTGTGCCTTTCTCTAGCTCTCAAAAGTAACAGTTTTCCAGCTGTCACGCACCTGACCTCTTTTGTTATCTTCCTGTTTCTGTGTTGTCCTAGACATGACTTTATTTCCACTACGACAAGGCTCAGGCCATTGCCTCTGCTAATTCTTCTTGGAGATGCTGTTTATCTTCTGTTCTCATCCTCGCAACAACGAAGCTCACTCACCTCTTGCACCTCTTCCATCTGGCACTACAGCATCTGTATCAGAGCACACAACCCTAGGTGGGACATCCTCAGTACTGTTCCTGGCCCCATCCTGGGGAGGAACACCAGGTACACTCTGTATCTGAAGACATCGTCAAAGACACCCAGACTCAGGAGTTTATCTTCCTTTTCTCTAGTCTTTTTCTCTTGTATCGAAATGATGTACACTGGGTCAAGAAAACCAGCTAACTATGTTTTTACTTGATCATATCCTGAAAATAATATTAAAATTATATTAAATTCTCTTGAAAACTCATACCAGCCACTCTACAATCTCTCTTAGTACCCTGCATATTAAAATTAAAAGTGAAATGAGCTCATTTTACTTTGGTTCCTTAAATAACAAGAAAAAAAGCTATTTTAATTGTATAAATGGTATTTTATTTTCATTTCATATAATCAGATTTCTATTATTCTACTGTCTGCAACTAATGTGAATTAAAATTACACAGAAATCAAAACAGAAACCATACTTTTAGACATTTACACATACTTTGAATGGCATCTGCTGAAATCATGAATGACACTTCAAAAGCTTTTTACATTTTTGAGAAGCAGAGAGTGTCAGTTTTTTCTAAATAAAAAATATATTTTGTGATGCATTTGAAAAACAATAAATTGATCACTGAAGCATGTAAAGTTGCCAGCATTTCTCTATAGTTCTTTATTAAAAAAGAAAGCTCTCTGAGAAAACTTTTTACTCTGTGAAAGATCCACACAAATAAATCCCACTGTAACCAGACATGCTTCTCCCATATGTGCACCATGTACTTCTCAGTTGTAAACATATAGGCTTTACACCCTCAGCAGAAAGAAAAAAACACTCATTTAGAAAGAATTATAATGGAGTATGCTTGTTTGGAGAAAAGTGAAAGAATAAGCTAGATAGTTTTAAGGAAGGATGCTGGCAAAATGAAGGGGAAACCTGGAAAAATAAGATGATCATCAGCTTTTATGAAAAGACAAATGTCTTTTTTACTTCTACCTTGTCCAAATAAGTGTGACTCAGGAATCGATATGTGACCCTTAATCATGACATTAATGTAATTTCATAATTCCATTCATTCTCAACATAATTTACAACCATCTCATAAATTAAAAATACAAATTAGGTATGGAAGAAATAATTTGCTGACTATGAGGGAATACATGCAGCAATTTGGATATCTTATATACTTTCTGTTCAATGACAGAAAAGTATCTCAGCTACCACTGCAGATAGATTATCATCCCGCTTTCTCACCTTTGTTCTTGTCTTTGTTCTTTCCTTTTATCTCTCCTTATTTTTGCAAACTTCTTTCTTGTTGTTGTTTGCATATTTGAAATGCACAAATTTATCAAACTTTATAAAGGCTTCAGTCAAAATATTCTGATAGACATTTTAACATTGGCCATGGCCTAAGGTGTGTTCTCCTCATGAAGCCTGCCTGTTTTCTCTGCCTGCAAAAATTTTAAAAGGCTCCAGGCTTCTCCACCTTCATTTTTCTCAATAATTAATAACAAAATAATGTATCTCAACATGTAACATCCTTTTGCTTCATTTATTTTATTTTATTTACTTTACGTTTTTTTTTTTCCACTGGTGATATTTACCCTTTTTCTTAAAAAATTTGAATTGGTTTGAATTTCAGTTTCTACTTACTTTTTCAGGTTTCCACCTGGTTCCCATTAAAACTTGTCAAAAAGAAATAGTGTGAACCGGGAATACTGAATCTAGAACTGCAGAATTCTCAAAATGGTAAAAGTTTCTTTATGCTAAACAGAAATGTATTGAAACTGGCTAAATATAATGCAAAGGGAGAAACAGATTTACTGCATGATATATTTCCATGATCAACACAATTTTGAGTGTATTAATTTAAGACAAGGGTCAGATTAATTCTAATTTACAAGCTGAGGTGATTTACTTTTTACTTTGAGAAGGATAGACATAAGTTCTTAACTTTGTGCCCTGGTGAAATTAAATCTTCATTTGAATGTCTTATTCTGGGTACAGTGTTGGAAGCCGAGGTGCTTTCCAAATTCATCTTGGAATTATAGCACACACACACCCCCACCCCACACCCCAAAAAAAAAAAAAAAAAAA
>VZSF01003173.1:30859-57658 GCA_013398295.1 Chionis minor | reverse complement strand
AAAAAAAAAAAAGTTTTGAATTGCAGCTCAGATTTTGTTTACTTAGTAAACCTGAGTGCTGTAAGGTCATTTCTGAAACATTACCTGTACAACACTTAAATTGCCATTGATGAAACTTGTTATTATGAATCAAGAATCTGGGCATGAGAGCACTACAAGTATAATTTCCTTCCTTTCTGTTTGATTTATACACATGCATAGGGACAACTTAATTCACAAGAGATGTACAAATAATTTATTTCCAGATACTGAAACTGTACAATAATTTGTCTGACTTTTGATGTGGTACTGTTGTTAAGGCAAAAATGACATTGAGTGATACCAAAGAGTTGTCATTTTGGTGTTTATCTTTGATTTGAAGTCCTTAGATATATATTTTCTTTGAAAGGCCAAATTGCTTTTTCTTTCACACATAGGCAGAAACAGATCAGATATTAAATGGAAACCAAGTGAGCAATAGCCATTGCTATTTGTTGACTTCTTTTACTTAAATTGGATAGTTACTGTGCTGCAATCAAAAAAGACTAGAACTATTATAGTGTTATCAGGTGCTTTGAACAACTTAATGTTCATCTTATCCTTGACACTGTATATAATCAACATATTTCAATCTGTGCAGAATTCAGTTTCCTTTTTTCTCTGATCTAGAAACAAAGGACTGAAGACTGTACAATTTTATTAAACATATTGAAATAAATTAAGTGATACTACTTGTTCCATGAACTATGAAGAAAAAAGGTTTCTGTGTTCCTTACTCAGTGACACAGGCTTTGCAAACATACAAAAAGATGTCTTAAAAAGGAGCAGATAATCCATATCTAGATAAAGAATTCAATGATTCAAAGTCATCCAGGAAAAAAAAATCTGAACATTTTTTGATTGGACTCCCAACCCTGAACTGAATCCAGACTTGGTCTGACCACAGAAATTTGACTGACATCAATAAGAAATGTTCTTACATATTACTCAATGAGTTATAATTTAACAGGGACCAAAATTACAGAATCCTAGAGTGACAGATTCATAGAATCATGGAATAGTTGGGCTGGAAGGAAATTTTAAAGATTACATAGTGTAACCCCCCTGCCATGGTCAGGGAAATATTGCGATAGATCAGGTTGCTCCAAGCCCCATCCAGCCTGATTCTGAACATTCTAATAATGGGACATTCTCAGCTTCTGTGGGCAAAGTGGTCCTGTGTCTCCCCACCCTCATCATAAAAAAAAATCCTCCTTATATTCAATCTAAATCTATTCTTTTTCAGTTTAAAACTATTAACCCTTTTCCTGTCACTACGGGCCTTGTTAAAAAGTCTTTCTCCATCTTTTTTAAAAGACCCCTTTAAATACTGAATGGTGTCAAGGTTTAAACCCAGGTGTCAACTAAGTACCACACAGCTGTTCATTTACTCCTCCCAGCATGGGATGGGGGAAAGAATCAGAACAGCGAAAATGAGAAAACTCATGGGTTGAGATAAAGACAGCTTAATAAGCAGGCCAGCAGGTGTCCAGCCATCTCCAGGAAAGCAGGGCTCCATACATGTAACAGTTACTTGGGAAGACAAACACCATCACTCTAGATGTCCCTCCACCTTGCTTCTTCTTCCCCCAGCTTTTATTGCTGAGCATGACATCATATGGTATGGGATATCTCTTTGGTCTGTTGGGATCAGCTGTCCTGTCTGTGTCCCCTCCCAGCCTACTCTTTGGTAGGGCATTATGAGAAAGAAAAGGTCTTGACACTACGTAGGCTGTCCCTAATCTATCTAAAAATTACCTGTCACCTACAAAAAACAGTTTCAAGAAAGCAGAAGTTCATCATGAATCTTGAAACAGAAAATAGATAACTAACATGAAACTCACTTTTATACTTCTAAAATCTTAGAGCAGCTATCTACTTGGAAACATACCAGAGGGGAACGAAAACCAACAGATTTTAGATCTGCTCAATATAACCATACTTAAACTTTTACATGTATTATTAATACAGAGCCTCTGGATACGTTACTAGGAAAAGTTAATTCTTATCAAAGATCTATATAATCCAAGTGTTCCATGAATTGTGGACAAATAACAGATTTCTGGCAAAGAAAAGCATAAAACCACACATGGTACGTAGTGATAAATAAAAATGTTCTCTGAGATTTATTGAACTTCAGTGGCCCATGTGACTCAAAAACTTTCTCAACTGCTGTTCACATATTCATATTTCAAAGATCTCTAAGATTATTTTTCCCCATGAGTTTGTTCAAATTCCTACTGAACTCTTTCACTTTTAACATCCACAGTATAATTTGGTGTTCCATAGTTTAACATCCATCGGTGTTTGTTTTAAATCCCTTATTACTGACTTTCTTCTTTTGGCCTCCAGACCTTCTGCTGGAAATTTGTTTCATGTGTTTCTCACTGCTTATAGACTGTCATAAAGTTATCCCTCAATTACGTGTTTCCTTTTGAAGAGTCATAAACTGTTTAACTGAAAGGCGGGAGCCATCATCTGTCAAGAAGTGAGAGCTGCTTTGGAACGTCTTTTGGCTATTTATGAGAGTGTTTCTTTAAGATGAGGGGGGTGGGGGAGTGATAAAATAACAGCTTGATTAACAAGGTGAATTCAGTAATCCTATTAAAAATATACTTTTTTAACTCGGAAGTGAAAGAGAAGAACTTTGAACTACAGCAAATTGGCCGATTTGCTGAAGGAGTTATGAACACAAGAAAAGCTCTAAAAACAGATACAGTTCTGGAGATTTGGTGACCTGCAGCATAAGAATGGGCAGAAAAGTAGAGATATTTGACTAATGTACTTTCATGGTAGAGTTCATCTCATCATAAATTCACAGAATCATGTTGGAAGAGAACTTTAAGATCATTGAGTCCAACCATCAATCTAAGACTGAGAAAACCACCACTAAACCAGGTCTCTAAGCACCACATCTACCCATCTTTTATGTACCTCCAGGCATGATGATTCTGTCACTTCGCTGGGCAGCCTGTTCCAATGTTTGGTAACCCTTTTGGTGAAGAAATTTTTACTAATACCAATATAAATCTCCCCTGGCAAAACTTGAGGGCATTCCTCATTCATCATGTTCATGGGATTGCTCAGAAATTGGATTAATCGTGACGTACTCAGCAGGCAGCTTGCATGAAACTGTGTTTCTAAGACCTTGTTAAGCTAGCATGTATAGGGGACATTCATATTAGAATCACAGAATATGATTGGAAAATAACTTTAAGATCATCAAGTCCAACCTCAAACCTAACAGTACTAAGTCCACCACTAAACAATGTCCCTTGAAACCACAGCTACATGTCTTTTAAATACCTCTAGGAATGGCGTTTCCACCACTTCCCTGGGCAGCCTGTTACAATGTATGATGACCCTTTTCCTGAAGAAATTTTTCCTAATATCCAGTCTAAATCTTCCCTGGCACAACTTAAGGCCATTTCCTCTTGTCCTATTGCTTGCTACTTGGGAGAAGAGACCAACATCCATCTTGCTATAACCTTCTCTCAGGTACTTGTAGAGAGCCATAAAGCGTCCCCTCAGGCTCCTTTTCTCCAGGCTAAACAACTCTAGTTCCCTCAGCTGCTCCTCATAAGATTTATGCTTTAGACCATTCACCAGCTTTGTTGCCCTTCTGTGGACATGCTCCAGCACCTCAATATCTTTCTTGCAGTGAGGGGCCCAAAACTGAACACAGTATTGGACGTGCAGCCTCACCAATGCAGAGTACAGGATGACGATCACTTCCCTAGGCCTGCTGACCACACAATTTCTGTCACCAGCCAGGATGCTGTTGGCCTTCTTGGAAACCTGGACACACTGATGGCTCATATTCAGCCAGCTGTTGACCAAACCCACAGATCCTTTTCTGCCAGGTGGCTTTCAAGCCACTCTTCCCCAAGCCTGGAGAACTGCATGGGGTTGTTGTGACCCAAGTGCTGCACCCAGCATTTGGCCTTGTTGAAATTTATACCATTGACTTTGTCCCATCTATCCAGCCAGTTCAGATTACTCTGTAGGGCCATCCTGCCCTCAAAAAGATCAACACTCCTGCCTAACTTGGTGTTGTCTACAAACTTACCGAGGGTACACTCAATCCCCTTGCCCAGATCATTGATAAAGATATTGAAAATAATTGGGCCCAATACTGGGCCCTGGGGAACACCACTTGTGACTGGCCACCAACCAGATTTAAGTCCATTCACCACAAGTCTTTTGACCTGGCCTTCCAGCCAGTTTTTCACCCAGCAAACAGTACACTCATCGAAGCCATGAGCAGCCTCCAGCTGCTTCCTTTTAGCCTCCAGCAAAGTTAAACCTAAGTGACCTAGCCAGTTATGGTAACTAATGAGATATAGTGACTAGTTCAAATACAGTACTAATTCAGATATAGATGACTTAATTGGAGGAGAGGTTAGATTAAGACATTTAAATTTAGGTGTCTGCATGGAAGTGCCTATAGCAGCAACAGGCTTAATTCAGTTTCCTAAACAGAAGGCATCTAGCACTATTTGAGATTTTCTAGAGTATTTGAGAATATCTGCATGGGTATAATTGCTATGACAGAAGACCCACAGGCAACCTATACTCCTCCAGAAAAGCAACTGGAAACCAGACAGATTATAGCCAGGCATTTAAAATGTAATGAGAGTCCTACATTTAGGCAACTGAATAAAGCTATAGATATTCAAATTCCTGTAAAAAGCAATAGAGATCTACAGCCCATACACATCTATTTTTCAGCAACTGAGTCAAGATACAGTGTCATGGTTTAACCCCCGCTGGCAACTAAACACCACACAGCTGCTCACTCCCTCCCTCTCAGCAGGATGGGGGACAGAAGTAGAACAATAAAACTGACAAAACTCATGGGTGAATTTAAAGACACTTTAATAGGTAAAGCAAAAGTTGTGCGCACAAGCAAGGTAAAACAAGGAATTCATTCACTACTTCCCATCAGCAGGCAGGTGTTCAGCCATCTTCAGAACTCTGTCACATCTATCACATGTAACAGTTACTTGGGAAGACAAACGCCATCACTCTGGATGTCCCCTTCCCCCTTTCTTCATTTTCCCCCAGCTTTTATTGCTGAGCATGACATCATATGTCATGGCATATTCTTTCAGTCAGTTGGGGTCAGCTGACCACTCCCAGCTTCTTGTGCATTTCCACCCTACTTGCTGAAAAGCAGAAAAGATCTTGGCTCTTTGTAAGCACTGCTGAGCAGTGACTAAAACATGCCTGTATTATCAACAGTTTTCTGCACAAATCCAAAACATAGCTCCAAAGAAGCTACTATGAAGAAAAATAATTCTATCACAGCCAAAACCAGCACATCCAGACATACAATAATAGGTGAATTGAATTAAATGCAGAGAAATGTTCCAAAAGCCCTGCATCAAGAAGCAGGAAACATAAATCCCAGAGTCAACCCTGTCAAGATTCCCAGAATTACAATTTTATCTGAAATCTTCAAGGCTTTGAACTAGGTTTCTGATGAGCTAAATCTCTCAGAGCTTCCACTACAGCAGAACAGTAGACAAAGTCAGGAATTCAGACTGTTTAAAAAGACTCTTTTTGCAGTTCATCATTTGTTCTTGTTTTAACAGCAAATGCTAAAACTGGCATTGGAAACAATTATTCTAGAGTTTCCTAACTTCCTCCTTTCCCTTATTTTATTTTTTGTATTTTGTTTGCAGCATTACACCTTGGTCACTGACTAAACTTCAAGTGTTTTAATATCATTTAGAAATGGAGACGATCAACAATTCAACAATTATGAAAATCATGAATATGTTTTCTAAGGTCCACATTGCAGAATCATATAATCACAGACTGGCTAAGGTTGAAAGGGACCTCTGGAAATCTAGTCCAATCCACTGCTCAGAGCAGAATCAGAGTAGGTTGCCCATTACCATGTCCGGTCAGATTTTAAGTATCTACAGGGATGGAGACTCTACAACTTCTCTGGGAAACCTGCTCCTGTGTTTTACCACCCACATCATAAAAACAAAACCAAACACAAAACCAACCACATTTTCTTCTGCTGTGTTGGGTGGAGGTGGAAAGGTTTGTGTCCTTAAGGGTGCTGCAGGATGGCTCTGGTGAGGAGAGGCTGGGGCTGCCCTGTGGTTGACACAGCCAGTTCCTGCCAGCTCCAACAGATGCTCTGCAAGGCACAGCTGAGCCCCTCAGACAAAGTGGTGGCACCGCTGGGGGAATGCATTCAAAAAAAAGCAAAATGCCAGACAAAGAGTGCGAATTGGGGGGGTGGGGTGGGGCGGGGAAGTGTAGGAAACAACCCTGTGAACACCAAGGTCACGGAAGAAGGAGGGGGAATAGGTGCTCCAGTGCCTGGAGCAGAGATTCCCCTGCAGCCCATAGAGACAACCACACAGAAGAAGATATCCACATTGCAGTCTGTGGAGGACCCCACAGCATAGCAGATGGATATTTCCTGAAGGTATTAGAAAACTCACGCTGGAGCAGGTTCCCCATGCTGAGTAGAGGAGTTGGAAATGAAAGATTAAAGTTGAATCTGTGAGAAAAGTGGTGGGAAGGTGTTATTTTAATTTTGTCTTTGTTTCTCACTATCCAAATCTTAAGTGTCAAAAAATTAAATTAATTTTCCCCAAGCCAAGTCTGTTTTACCTGTGATGGTAACTGGTAAGTGATCTCCCTATCCTCATTGCCATCCATAGGCTCTTTTCATTTTATTTACTCCTCTTGTCTTTTTGAGGATGAGGAATGAGAAAGTGTTCGGTTGGGTGTCTGGTAGCTGGCCAAGGTCAACCCACCACAAGTGTTTAAATGGAATTTCTTGTTTTTCAGTTTGTGCCCATTACCTTTTACTATTTCACTGAGCACCACTGATAAAAGTCTGCCTCTGATTAGATATGATTATATACCTGAGTCCTCTCTTCCTCATGCTGAACAGTCACAGCTCACTCACATGTGAGATGACCCTTCACAGAACTCTCTCCAGTGTGTCCATATCTCTGTTGTATGGAGGAGCCCAGAACTGGCCTCACCAGTGCTGAGCAGAGAGGAAGGAACATGTTTGTCAACCTGCTAGCAATGCCCTTCCTAATGTAGTCCAAGAAGTTGTTGGCCTTCTTTGCTGCAAGGGCTCATTGCTGGCTTAAAGTGGTTAAACTCTTTCCACAAATCACTTTCCAGCCTGTTGGCTTACAGGCTATATTGGTGTCTGGAGTTATTCCTCCCCAGGTGCAGGATTTCACATTTCCTTTTGTTAAACTTGCTGACATTCCTGTCAGGCTATCTCTTCAGCCTGTCAAGGTAACACCACAATGTGATCTATAATCAGTTTCTCCCTATCTTTCATTCTCCCTATCTTTCATTATCTACAAACTTGCTAAGGGGGTACTGTCTTCCATTATGTAGGTCAGATTGTTCTGTCCCATGTTAGACTGTAAAGGCAAGCTGAATCTGGTGATGCTTTTCCTATTGATAGGTCCAGATAAGAGCATGGCTTAGCATGTTATTCTGAAGATGGAGGTACAAACAGGACCAAATGTGTTCCTACTTTATAGCTGACCTTATTGGGCTTCACTAGTGAACATCCACTTATCCTCATGCTTGTGATCCACATCTCAATCCCTCAAATCCTTGACCAGACCTGAACGCATGACCAGATCCCAGGCTCC
Source organism: Chionis minor (assembly GCA_013398295.1). Taxonomy (NCBI): domain Eukaryota; kingdom Metazoa; phylum Chordata; class Aves; order Charadriiformes; family Chionidae; genus Chionis; species Chionis minor. Next base: position 49,985 of record VZSF01003173.1, on the reverse strand, counting down.
ATTACCTAGTCTTCAGCTTCAGCCTTGGATCTTTCCAGATTCTAGTCTCTTACACACTGGCTAATCCAGTTTGAATCATGTTCCTCCCTCTGCTTTCCCTCCACCTCTGTAATATAGAGCAAGGTCACATAGAAAATAGGCAAGAATAGAATTTAATAAGACATGACAGACCATGGTAGTCAGGCATGGTGATTGGTCAGATTAGTGTCCTGACCATCAGCTTGTTTATACATGACAAGCCTCTTATCTCTTTTCTTCTTTGCTTTCCCACTTGTTATTCCCCGATCAACTTTGATGCCTCATTTTCTCACCTTTTGTGCTTCCCCTAAACATTCCATAGTAGATTTTTCACATGCTAATCACCCCTTAAAATGTCCAGTTTTATGTTTTACACAATCTCACAAGATCTCTCAAATATCTCATAAGAAGTCTGCTCCCACTCATGAGAACCATGATAATCTGGTCTGCCCTCTTCTTACCAATTACAAAGGAGTTCCTTCAGTGGTTTATCAGTCAGTGGCCTGAGACTTGTGGTTCTTGTTGATGTCTCTATGACCTCCTGTTGATTAGACTTTGTGTATTTAGGTGTTTAATTTATTACTTTTTCTACCTTCTAATTATTTGTTATGTTTAACAACCTTTAATTAGATTTCCTCCCAAACTGGGTGATTTACACTCTATTACCTGTAGTATAAGTCTTTGGAGGATAGTTTCTGAGTGGGGGTGGAAGAAATTATTTATTTAAAAATACGAAATTGCGGTACAATCTAAGTTTTAAAATAACAGAAATATATATCTAACATTCCTCTTTTTAATTTATGACAGTGAAAAACAGAGATGAAGGTAAAGTACAAGTTCAAAAATGTTCTTTCAACACGTTTCTCTTCCAAATATATAAACAAAAATAAGAAAAGTGCCAAAGAATGTCAGAAAAAAAAATAAAAGAAATAACACCACTTAGGGAAATGCATTTTTTACTGGACTGGTATCAAGTTTTTAAAGAAAAATGACTTTTGAAAGTTTATTATTTCTTTATGATTTAAAAAAAGATGCTAATATGATGTTTAGTAAAGCATGTCATTCTGCCAGCAGTGACGTCTATAATTCCCATTACTGCTAATAGTAGTTATGCACATAAATCTCTTCTGATCTGAAGGGAGAAAAGATCTCTAGTTTTTGGAAATGCATATTACTTAACCACCAGACTATAACAAGTCTTCAGAAATCATAACAGCCCATTGAGTAAATCCCTATTTAAGTATTTCATGGTGGTGAATTTTTAACTTGTCAAGCAAAAACTCTCTTCTTAGTTTATAGTTTTGATTTCCATTTCTCCTCTGAACCATTACAATCATTACTAATCTGGTTCAGGTACGTGATTACATAGTTGTCAAGATAAAACTTTGAATGTCATTTTTTTCTGAAGTAAAGTTGTACAGAGTGTTGGCAGGATTATTGTCTCTCTGTTTAGTGAAATTCACCAAAGTAAAAATATGCTAGGCACAAGACTAATATCTTTTAATCATTTACAACTGGCAGAAAAAATCATATAACACAGAAGTGTACTGTGAAGCATCTACAGTATTTCTTCAGAGTTTTTCACTTGATGTCTGATTTTGCATCTCAGTGGAGTAAAAATAAGAGAAGAAAGATTTTGTGCTAAGAAAATTACATTGCTGGGTATGTTTTTTGTTTTCTTTTTTTCCATTTCACTAACCAATTTACAAGTCAAGTATATTTTTAATTTCAAATAACATCTTTCTACACCTGTCAGAAAGCTTAAAGAAACTAATTTCTAACATTGAGATTCAGTTGTTCTTCCTTCCTAATTTCCCTCTGTATTGGCAAGGTTTTGGCAGCAGGGGGGCTATAGGGGTTGCTTCTGTGAGGTGCTAGAAACTTCTCATATGTCCGATAGAACCAATGCCAGTCGACTCCAAGATGGACTCCCCACTGACCAAGGCTGAGCCAATTAGTGATGGTGGTAGCGTCTCTGGGATAACATATTTAAGAAGGGGAAAAAACACACGGCACAACAGCAATTACAACAGGAGAGACGAGTGAGAATATGTGAGAGCAACAGCTCTGCAGACTCCAAGGTCAGTGAAGAAGGATGGTGAGGAGGTGCTCCAGGTGCTGGAGCAGAGATGCCCCTGCAGCCTGTGGTGAAGGCCATGGTGAGGTAGGCTGTCCCCCTGCAGCCCATGGAGGTCCATGGTGGAGCAGATGTCTACCTGCAGCCCATGGAGGACCCCATGCTGGAACAGGTGGATGCCAGAAGGAGACTGTGACCCCATGGGAGTCCCACACTGGAGCAGGGTTCTGGCAGGACCTGCGACATCGTGGGGAGAGGAGCCCACACTGGAGCAGGTTTGTTGGCAGGACTTGTGACCCCATGGGGGACCCACACTGGAGCAGTTTGTGAAGAACTGTAGCCTGTGGGAAGTACTTATGGTACGGAGGACTGTTTCCTGTGGGACGGACATCACACTGGAGCAGGGGACGAATGGGAGGCGTCCTCCCCCAGAGGAGGAAGGAGCAGCAGAGGCAATCTGTGAAAAATTTACAGCAACCTCCATCTGCATCCCCCGGCCCTGCTTGGAGAGGGGAGGAGGTAGAGAAATCCGCAGTGAAGTTGAGCCCAGGAAGAAGGGAGGGGTTGGGGGAAGGTGTTATACACTTTTTATTTCTCATTAGTATGCTCTGATTTGATTAGCAATAAATTAAATTTTCCCAAGTTGAGTCTGTTTTCTCTGTGACAGTAATTGGTGAGTGATCTCCCTGTCCTTAGCTCGACTCTCAAGCCTTTTGTTATGATTTCTCTCCCCTGTCCGACTGAGGAGGGGCAGTGATGGAGTGCCTTGGTGGGCACCTGGCATCCAGCCGAGGTCAACCCAGCACACCCTCTATTCCAGAATTACAGCAATAGCTGCCACTGGCATTATTTGTATGACTGCAGTTAAACAAAAGTGCAAAATCAAATCTGACTGCCTTTGTAAAACATACCTTTCCTATACAGCTGCTTCCTGCTCAAATAAGAATTTCCATTTCTTAATATTTTTACATTATCAAGTTCCTGATGCATGCTAAGAGACTTGAAAAGGTTCTTCTGTATTGTCCTGCGGGAAATAATTGTATGAAAAAAACATTAAGAAGCAAAACCTCAGATTCGTCTTTTTGGTTTGGTACAAACTGACATAATCTAACACCAATTTGGGAATACATTATCTAATAATATTTTGATGCTAATTTCTATATCTATTTCTCTATAACAAAAACATCTTATTTGGAGCAGACCCAGTAGTGGTCTGCAATCCTTTCTTCATAGAATCATAGAACAATTTGTGTTGCCAGAGGCCTTTAAAAGGTCATCTAGTTCAAACCCCTGCAATAAGCAAGGACATCTTCAACTAGATCAGCTTGCTCAGGGCCCCATCCAACCTGACCTTGAATGTTTCCAGGGATAGGGCATCTACCACCTCTCTGGACAACCCCTTCCAGTGTTTCACCACCCTCATTGTTAAAAATGTCTTCCTTCTATCAAGTCCCAGTCCTTTAGTTTAAAGCCATTACCGATGTGTCCAATCACAACAGGCCGTGCTAAAAATTTTGTCCCCATCTTTCTTACAAGCCCCCTTTAAGTACTGGAAGGCTGCAACAAGGTCTTCCCAGAGCTTTCTCTTCTCCAGGCTGAACAACCCCAGCTCTCTCAGCCTGTCTTCATAGGAAAGGTGTTCTGCCCCTCTGATAATTTTGTGGCCCTCCTCTGGACCCACTCCAACAGATCCATGTCTTTCCTGTGCTGAGGACTCCAGAGCTTGATGCAGTACTCCAGGCAGGGTCTCACGAGACCCAAGTAGAGCGGCAGAATCACCTCCCTTGTCCTGCTGGCCACATTTCTTTTGATGCAGTCCAGGATACGTTTGAATTTCTGGGCTGCAAATGCACATTACTGGCTCATGTCCACCTTTTCTTCCACCAGCACCCCCAAGTCCTTCTCCTGTCTGCTCTCAATCCCTTCATTCCCCAGCCTGTATTGATACTGGAGGTTCCCCAGGATCAAAGAATGATATTTGTGAGTATTCTGATCTCTTCCAGTTAGGAGTGGAGAAGGCTTAGAAAGAGAGTGGCTGAGGAGTTTCTGAATTAGGTTTGTTCTCCCATAGAAAAAGGGCACAGGTTTGGCTGCCTGAAAATATAATTTTTTTTTCTAAGTTTTTTATTTCCATGTGTTTCAAAGATTTCAGGAACCTGTTAGAGCTTAAGGAAATATATAAGCTGTTCAAAGCTCAGGGCCTTTAGGTGCATTTCTCCTGAGACTAAGTTATCCATCTGAAGACAGGCTATAATAACTGACATATTAGGGGCTATCACATCTCCTGTCTCTTATCCAGGGAGCAAGGAATATCTATCTCACACTAAAGGGAATAAAGGGGACATATAAGTCATGAAAAGTATAGTGGTGCTACCACAGCTACATTCAGAATTAACAGCTATTTCTCAAAGGCAGGTAACCCGACTAATGAAATACAATCAATGAAACATTATATCAACTTTAAAGAAATAATGTCCTTTAATGATAATAAGACAATACTTAGATTGTGGCAGTACAGTGTAGGATATCAGAGCAACCAGAACTACACACCTGATTCTGAAGCAGTGGCTACTGTGCAACTAGTCATTTTTGTGGTAGTGTTATACGCACTTTAAAGACAGCTCCACTATGCGATCAGTTAAAATAATTTCATTTGGCTTTTTACAGCAATTATTTGTTGGTCAATCTAGCTCTGTGTTCTCTAGTATTCCCTTGTTCCCATACTTTCAAGGCTCCTACTGTCTTGCACTCCTGGGGACAAAAGCTACAGTCTTGTGACTGTTCACTCATACATTCTTATTCTAAAGTCATTGGTAGTTCACTATACAAAAGAAAGGTATTTGAAAGCAGAGAGATTAAGTGAGTGCACATACAGTAATTTCTCAGCAACTTGTTAGTATGTAATTACAGAAATGTTACTAGTATGGGTTAGACTTCTTTTTTTATTTGGGTTACAACACTTTTTTGTAAAGGTCTAAAGAGTTGACATAAGGCGATGTTTTTTAATGATGCAACTGATACTGACTTGCATGACAAGAACATACATTTATTATGAGATTCAGTGTAATTATGTGCAAACAGCTATAATTAATATGGGAGCATATACCAGCTAAATCTTCTGTTGTAAATCAGTGTGACCAAATAGTAAAGACATTCTAACTTTTGCATTTATTTACCTCTTTCGGAAAGACGTGAGACCAAAAATGAAAACATTGAGAATAATTTTCATGAAGCTGCTATGCCTCAAACAAACACTGTTTACATCAAATAAAACTACATTTGATTGAATTAATTTACTGAAGGTATTTGAAAATAACAGAGCTTGAAATCATTCACTCCAAACAATCCTCAGTTCTATCTTCATGATATAGTCTTCACACATGCATACAACAAATTCTAAGCCACATTGTTCTTCCATTAAAAAAAAAAAAACAAACAACAACAAAAACCCAACAAACCAAAACCGTCCCCCTAAAACCCCTAAAATTTTGGAAGCCTAAGCCTAGTCTTTCCTGAAAACACATTGTTTAGTTCTTTTTATTTGTTATTTAAGCAGCAGGAATAAAACTTGATTTGTAATTGTACCATGCTGTTGATCAACACTTGACAGTCACTGCTTTGGTTACTTGTGCCTTAACAGACTTCTTCAGAAGTCAGCTATGGATGTTAAGTTTTCTTAGTTGTTCCTTTACACAGTTTTATTTGATTTGATTCTTTACTGTGATTTACTCTGTTTCACTTTCTTTTTGCTCTACACATTGCTCTATTCTTTATAGTTATATCAATAACAATAGCCTAAACAGAAGAACTTCACCAAATCAGGGAAACTCATCCTGATCTGAAGGGAGGTGGTTCCTGCCGCCATCTGGCCATGATCTCATATGATCTCAAACAAGTGATGCCTAAATCATGAGGCTGTGGTTGAAGCTTGCTTTTAATTTTTTTCCAACTGTTATTCAAGCAAACTTACCAGTAATCTGCCCATTAGCAAAAAAATATTGGCAACATTTAGTATCACAGAATTTGTGGAATTGCATTATATTTGAAAAAGGAGAATGTATAATGACCTTATTATCTTGAATCTGTTGCTGGAAGACAGACGTTTTTACTACAAAAACACCATCACCACCAGCTTCAGTTGTCAAGGTTATTGGCAGTTCTAGCAGAAAGGCTAACAACTGAAAGAATGTAGGATTCCAGCTATTTGAGACAAGTCTTTTAGAAGAAAAAATTGAAGCATATTGGAACAATACTGTGAAAGAAAATCATATATCTTCTGTCTCAGCTGAATTTATTACTTCACTTGAAGCCACTGGCTTTTAATGAGCAGGATTTTAACTCCTTTTTATATTTCTAGGGCCTGACTAAAGATCTCTTATCTAGTACTTAAGAGAATAGAATTACATTATTTTTAATCCCAATTCTAATGTAAAATACCCATATTCCATCAATAGGAATCAAAAGTAGGTTGTCATGGTGCTATCTTTGTATTTGTTTGATCAAAAATGACTTTTTTCATAGGGTTAAATGAATACTAATTAATCTTGGAATGTTGTCAAAATTTGATACTTTTATGTGTTTCCAAGGTTCACATCTGCATTCTGATCCAAGCAGCAAACTACAGCTTCTTTTCAATTGCATATTTGCAATTATAGAACACTGCTATGAAAGCCTAGACACTGTGAAGTCTTTCTTGACATATAATATTCACTAAGACCGAAAGCATTTGAAATGTCTTTGTTAATGGATAAACACCGGATCTGAAGATTAAAAGTGTGCTTCCTGCAGAAAGTGATGTACACACAAGTAAGCACAAGATGTAGCTATGAAAACAATCCACTTTCAAAGCAATTAATAGAAAAAAAGCTTAGTCTATATGACATTCCACTGAAAACAAAGTATTAGTTTTATTCAGTATTTGTCAGCCTTTCCAGAGATGTACCACTTTATATCGAAGAATCAATGACATCTATAAAAAAGCATCTCTAGGGTTATTCAGAACACACTTCGAATGGAGAGCTAAAATCCTTTTTTGAAAAATACTAAATTCTGCTTTAGGATAAAGCTAGATACAGTCCTGACCCTAGTTAAGATAGAAAAGTTGTAGGCCAGCAAAACAGCATACACACCATTGTTTTTATAATGGTTATATTGCTCAGAGAGCAAAGACATTTCAAGGGCTGAAGAAAATTTGAAACTTTAGGATATGTCACAGTATAATAGCAGGCTTTTGGAACAGAATAGCTGCATATCTACACTGGTTGGTCCACTTCCTACCCTTTCTGGATTTTATCACATACCAGAACTATTTTTATTATTGTTTTTATTTTTTTAATAGTAGTTTAAGAAAGTAATCTGTATTTCCTTGAATAAGTTAATCATACTTCAGAACTTCCCTTCCCTTTCCAGTTCTTCCATTTTTACAGAAAGAAATTGCACACAGTTCTTTTCAATGTTGTAACATATTTTGCATTCCCTGAGTTAAACCCATATTTAAAAAAATCAATATTCGGCCTTTATTTACAAGCTATATAGTCTACCGGAAAATATTTAATCATGGTTTTGTGTAACAGGCTTTTTTTCAAAGTATATCAGACCAACCTATTCATATAAAGCTCTAAAACATGTTATTTTTAACGCAAAACTAATGAGATGTATTATTTACAGGGGCTTTAGTATTCTATTTTGTCAGGGTAAATAGAACAAACTACTGTACATTATCCTTTTCATTGGTAGCTACATACCTACTGTGATACCAAGAGCATTTTATCTGTGTTTCTAGGCTTGAAAATTGAATAGAAATTGCTTTGGCAAGGAGCTTGCCGAGTACTGAGAAGACATTATTTCCATAAGGTTTGCTGCTTCATTACTTTGGAACACAGCAAATAATTCAGACTTCACAGGATTGTTTTCTGTATAGATGGTCAATGCTTTATTGTTGAGGGAAAGCAACTTTCCTGCTCTAACTCTTTCTGGTTCAGTCAAATCTGAGTGTCTAGGCAAACTTCTCCACCTTCCTTTTTTCTTTTGGAGGTTTTTCAAGCAGTTATTAGATCAACAGCAATGCATGGCTTAAGGAAAAAAAATTAATGAAAGTTGAACTCTATGGAACTGGAAATTCTGAAAATACATGCAAGAGATTTCTAAAAAATAAAAGTTTGCATTGAACTATTTTGTTCAGTCGGGCATGAATAGTAAAGCCCATTTCTCTGTGTGTTTGGATGTTTAGAATAGACACAATTTCTATTTGTGTATGTAAAAAGAATAGTCTCCCAAACAAGATTCACTGTGATAAATTTATCTTCAAAGCAAGAAATCTAAACCATTCTTGGTATTTTCTTTCTTTCATATTTTGTTTGTAATCAAGATTCATCAGCATCTTTGACACTCTGACAGGGAAGGGGAGTGGATCATGATTTATTTTGAACTGCATTCAGAATATTTTGTTGTCAAAAAGGGTTACTGTTGAAATACATGGTAATGTCAAATTGTCTCTATAGCTCTATACATTTACACAGTGTTTATACAAATCAGAAAAGACATTTTCTCTTAAAAAAAAAAATATATTTCTCCACTGTGTCCCCTTTGCTTACATTTGGACCATTTAGAAACACAGGAAAATGCTTGCTTTAGCTTTTACTACCAGTATGAACTCTATAAAGCCAGTTATTGGTGAACTTCATCTGCCTTTTTTACTCATTTTATCCACCCGGAGATTCCATGATGCAAAACAGACATGCATGGATTCTTCCTGTTAATTTTAAGCACACATTTAAGAGTGCCCTTCACTGTTTTCACTATTTCTAAAACTAAATATGAATCAAGGTAGGTGAAGACTACCTAAGACACGCAGCCATCTGAGGAAGCCTAGGATGCCCAGTCTCTTAAATGAGGTGTCATGAATACATTTTCAGATTTATCCTGGATAAGTCTGAGTCATATCTTGCAGTAACAGCTGAACCTGATAAATTTCACTGACATGAACGATGCTGCGTAAGAGTATAGGGTATTTATTTATGCAGGTACAACCAAGATATGGATATACATCCTGAGGCATTCCTATCTCCATGTAGATGAATGCCTTTAATAGGGCAAAGAGTTGGACAAACTGTGGATGGAAAGATGAAGCCAAGGCCATATCAGAAAGTAGTAAGTGCTAAGGGTGGCAGACTACAATCACATGAGAACAGAAGTTGCTTTCAAAGGGAGATTTCACAACGGTAAATAAAAAATGGCATTGACAAGTCATTTGAAATGATGAAGACTTATCACAGCAGTAAATTAAGCCAACGAAAGAGTACTTGTAAAATGAGGACTTCAGAGAAAGTGTGTCTAATATTAACTTATGGCCTTACAAGAATGGAAAATAAAATGTTAGCAGGACTATTTGGGGAAAAACAATTAAATTATTTTCAATGAGCTATAGCTCTTGACCCAGTGCGCATTATTATGCTAGTTCTGGAATTTGTGTAAATAAGGTGGTAACGACAAGACTTTTTAAACAGTTAAACACTAAAAAGTATTTTAAAGATTAGGAGTAGTTTTCATCAAATAAGACATTGTATTTTCAATCTCACTTTTCTAATCTAGTATAAAGAATTTGTAATATTAGGTTGGTGACCTAATATTTTTCTTTCTATAGACAAAATTTTAATGAGATAAGCAAATAATGTGTGTTGCATGGTACAACCAAAGCACTAAAAAAAATCAGTAATAAATGATGACATGTACTATATATTTTGAAAAATGAGCTTGAACAAGTCTTTATTAAGGTCATTATTTCTCTTATCATAAATCACTAAGGCTTATTTTTGCCCAGTAGATATAAGGCAGTCAAGGACAACTGTTTTAAATTTGTCCTTGCTTGTAATTTACTGCACAAGAAGTTTCTTATAATTTTATCCTTGACTAATACAGAGCAGTATATTCTATGTGTTATTATAATGTGCAAAATATTCAGTAAGATAAATAGAAACTCCACTCTAAAAAATGCTTACAAAATAGTAGCAATCACATTGTCATATAGTAGCAGGGATGGCTTTGAAGTACCATTACGGGGAGGAACAACCAAACATTTTAGATTCTTAGAAATACTTTATAAAAACTGTGTAGTTTATCTATCTACCTGAGACAATAAGCAAAACTTTCACTATCCTGCAAGAGTTTCATATTGTTACAGGGGTCATCAATGATTTCTCTAGTGATTGTTGTTGAAACATTTGTGTCAACTGATGTTGCCTGAACTATTTATTCTTCAGCCTCTTCTAAAGGTGAGAGATTAAGAATCTGGGTCTTTACCTTCTTCCACAAAAAAGACAAGTAAAAAAAGAGTCAGTTGTCTCCTATTTTTGCTGTAATTTAGCACTCTAAAGCCAAGAGGAACAAGTTCAACACTTACTTTTTATACCCATGTTTTACCATAAATATGTGGCATCTATGCACAACATACAAGCACACACATTACACACACATTAACACAGGTCTACAGCAAATATAGTTTTTGTCTCTTTTAATCCTAATACATTGGATTTTTGACAGTTTATAAGAATTTAAAGTGCTCCTCTTTTTAAAGGCCAGGGATAGTTTAGCTTTAAGCTTCTTAATGAATAACATCATAATAATTTAAATTCTAAATGCCAAAGTGTCTGCCCTGTAATTATGAGGTTTTAAACTTTGTAGCTTTTTTAAGGCTTTTTTTTTTTAACATTTTAATAGCCTTTTGCAAGTCTTCAGATGCATTTCAAAAAAGTCTATAGTATTGAAACACATAATAGTTACTGTAACCATTATGTGTCATTACCACTGGTTTTCAGAGTATGTGCATGAGGGTAATTATTCAGAAAACTGTAAAGTATTCTCATAAGTCTATTTCAGAAAAGTGATAATCTAAAAAAAATCCATGCACTTTTTCAAGGAGGTAAACAAATCTATATTAATAACAAAAAATGACTCTAAAGTTTCTCAGATTATGTAAATGAGCTCTTTCAGTGAAGTTGCCTTTTTCCTCCATTATTTTTTCCTTTTGCCCCCCCTTCTCTCCCTGCCTCCTCCCACCCCCATCCCATATTACAGAGTCCAAGAATGCTTCTTTTTGTTTTAAGAAACACTAAGCAGCACTTTTTTTTTTTCTTTTTGAGAGAGAGAGAGATTAGCAAGAATTAATAGTTCCCCCACCCCACAATATCATCTTCTAACAGCAGAAGTTTCTGCTGTTACAAGTTATCTATTTAAAACTTAGGTAGCCGAAATGAGCTTAGTATTCTATTTTTTTCCTGACTACAATCTGATGTTTTATTTCATCTTCATCATATAACTATTGCACATTAGTCTTTATCTCTTTCTTCAGTGTTCAGAAGAACAATTACTTTCAATTTTTACATGTTAGGAATCCTCCTTACTTCTTAAGGGAATAAAATTCCTGTTTGAACTTCTGTGTGTTTTTGCCTCTTCCAAAACACTGCATGTTTCTGTTTCTGTGTCTTTCTCCTGATGCTACATTGTGTATTCTGTTGATTATTAATAAGAAGTTTGAATAACAACATGGATTTGTAATTAATTAAAAAAAATATATTAGATTAATATTCAGTAGGAAAAGACTTTGTGAAGCACCTGTATCATTAATGCTTACTAAAACTCATTTATTGTCACAGTTACTAGTAGGTTCTAGAAACTTTAAGAGCTATTATATTTTTGCCTAACCACATTGAGGCTTATGTGGTTAGGCAACTAATGCCTGACTTAATGGTGACAATGTAATTATAACCAGCCTTACTCTGTTAATTTACCAATTTTATCCTGAAGTAGATGTTTAAACTTGAGAATACAGGTTCCATTTTCATCTCTTTGCTATCACGCTTTTTCCAAAGGGCTGTGTGATTTTCCCTCAATACTGGTTTTTCTTTGAAAATTCCACTGAAAAGAATTTGTATCCATATTCTTTGACAATCTCTGTTGGAGGACCTTAAATAAACAAATCAGGTTTAAGCACACTTTTTTAGGTTTGGGTTTTTGGTTTTTTTTCTTTGGTTGAGGCATTTGGGTGTTTTGTTTAGTTTTTGGTTGTTTGTTTATTTAAAAAAACACAAACCACAACTTTCACACTGTCTTGTTAGAGCTATCACTAAGGTACTGGACATCATCACTATGTCTTATCTCAATAAAGAATGTAAATATTGAAAAGACATAAAAACATTATGTCATGTAAACAAAATAAATACTGTTACCTTTTTAATGTATGTCTATTTATTTAGTAGATTCTGTTCACACATTTTAATTAATAATGAAATATTTCAGAGCACTAAACCCAGCTCTTAATAGACAGTCTACAGGCATACATGTTTAGAGTAAATGAACGTAGAAGACAGTGCCACGCGATGTCATTGCTAGACTGAGTTAGAAAACAGATAAATTATTACTAGTTACTAGAAGGAAGAGAGATGAGTTGCTCTCTCTCTAAAGCAGTAAAGCTTATGACCTCACTCCATTTTACACATGTAATAATAAAAAGGAGAGGAAAACAAATTTGCACAGAGGAAAAAATTGCATATTATTTATGTGTGAAACAAGATTGTGCACAAACAATATATACAGTTTATATAAGCTATATATAACTACATATAGTTTATATACATATCAATATAAATATGTATTGAGAGATAGTTTTATGTGTAATTTACATACATAAACTACAGTTTATCCCAGATGGTGACATACATTTTTCATAACATTCATCCCTTTGGGGTTGGATTATGCTCTCTGCATAATCTCCGCAGATTTTTTTTTAGTGTCAGTAAAAGCTGAAAATCCATAGTGTTTATACGAAGGTATTTTTTCCACCCAGTAAAAGACTGTTACTATGACAGCACTTTATGATGTGAAACTTTCTTCCCAGCTTGCCCCCCCCCCCCAACATAAATAGAAGAATTCTGTTTTGTTCAGTGTTGGGGTTTTTTTTTCCTGTTTTGTAGTTTCTGGGGTTTTTTGTTTGTTTTAATTTCTCTTTCTTCAAATCAAAAAAGGGGTAAAAAAGATGTCCATATATAACTTTATTGCACTTTGTCTGCCCCTTTATTTTGTGAATTTTTCTTTCACCTATAGATCAAAGTTAAAACTGGTCAAAGGCAAATATTATGTCTTCAAATAAATCCTAAAACTTGAATTCTAGGTTTTTTCCCCTCCCTTAGTAGTAGGGAAAGAGACTTATTGAAATGAAAGAAAACATAAGAATAAAAGGATTTTGTTCCAGGGCTTAGTGAGGCATGGATTTCCCTGCAAGCATAAATCATCAGTCTTTGGGTACACTGACAGTACAGATATGTTTTGTGTGACAACTCTAACGCAGAACGCACAAACAGTTCTTAACTAATCTCTCTCTCTCTCTATCTCTTCATCTCTTTTCTGGAGGATTGACCCAATAGCTAGCTGCAATGTGATGCTTTATTACTAATTCTTTCATCCTCTGTATCTTTCCATCTGAGTTATACAGAAGGCCTTCAGACCTCTGACACAAACCAAGAAGCTTGCAGCTCTTGAGCTATGGCCAAGAACCCATGCCTTCCCATGCAAGGTCCCTGCAACGCATACATCCACCACCCGCCACTCCCCCTCCCCACAAAGACCAATCTCTCTTCATCTCCTAGAAAAGAAAGAAACTTCTATTTCAACACTGGATAGCCCATCTTCTCCGCAGGCTACTTTACAACGAATACCGTCAGGCATGGAGCTGGGACTTGTTCTTACTAGAGTTCGGAAGCTGGGCTAGACTTGCAGGAATTTTCAAGATGTTCACAAAATCAAATAGGCATCCCCTCAAAAAAACCAAACAAACAAACCAAAACAAATAAAAAAAATTTAGAAGACATTCTGCATATTGCTAAACTTTATAATGGCTAACAATTTGCAGTTAGTTTTGTCGCATTGAGACATTTTTGCTCTTTTGCTTGAGGCAGAGCTGCAGCATCTATTACTGCACATTTAATCCATTTATCTAGATTATGTGGGATATTACAAAAATAAGACTTTTGTCAGCAGAAATTAAGTGTATTTAAGTATCCATTCCTAGTGCTCAGTCATAATTACCCCAGGAACACTTTTTTTGTTAACAGCATTTAATTTTCAAAGTAAAAAACCCTTTTTTTTTTCCTCTTTTAAATGCAATTCTATTCTAAGACATAGTTAAGATGCGATTTCTCTGTATTTGAAACCACAAAAGAATACTTTTTTATTTCATTAAAATACATAAGAACAGTATGACAAGCATCTAGAAACGTCATCAGTTTGGACAAATCCAGAACAAGAGAGCAAAACCCAAAATATTCCACCCTTTACATAAGAACACTAAGCATATCGCAAAGGGAACTGTACAGCAGTGCTTACGCGTCAGAAAGCTAACCCTATTCCTGAAATTAATTTCATTTTAAATCAGTCAGTCATTTGGGCATTACATTCGGGAAGTTCTTATAACAGAGAGTAGTAGATATAGAAGCAGATCCTTTGTTTTTAAGAGGCACAATACTTTGGAGTCCCAGCTACTTCAAATTCATAATACAGTCAAAACATCCTTGTTTCTTGCATGTACTGTGCTTCTAATTTAAAAGCAGTTACAAAAAAAACCTATACATATATTGTATATATAGTGTTATGTACATGTACATGTTGTAAATCTTTCTTATTCTACCTCTAATTCCACAGAAAACAAGGAGAGTACAGCCTGTAACTCTTAACTGGAACATTTACACAGAGATGACCTTTCTAGAGATAAGAACCATAGGACACACATTCCAAGGGAAGCTTTATAACACAAGAGACTCATTTGATGAAGTCTCATCATACAGTTGCCACAAACAACAAGATGCTAATCATCCTCTACAAAAGTTTAACAAAATAGCTATAGTAATTGAAGGTTTAACACCCTACTTCAGATATGGGTTTACAATTAATACTGAGGGAAGAACAAAATGCCCATCATTTGCAGCTGCTCCTCCTACAAATTGTACTGAAGATTCAAAATTAAAATAACTGCACAACAGTTAATAAATTAATAAACCTAGATTCTACATACTTTAAATTTAAACATTAAAATACAGTTTAAATAAAGTATATAAACAAGAACAAAAACCCAAAAACTAGAGATGAAAGAACATACATAAAGAAAAATATATCCCCAGTAATTTAATAAAATCCTGCTGTAGTATCATGCCTCCCAAGTTGTATTGCCTTCCCATCTACATAGCAGCTAAGCTTTCAAAAAAGTGACAGAAAAAGTTATTACCTGCAAAATGGAAAAACCTATACACAAGCTCTATCCTTAAACATCTACTTATTTGCACTATGGCTACAAATCTTTCTATGAATTCTCATTTTTATTCTTACCTCTTCAACACTCTTGCCTGAAGTGAATCTGAGACTTCTGCTACAGGGCATTAGTAGAGCCGAATACTCATAGGGCCTCTCCTCCTGCCAACTAGTGATTGCTGCACCTGTGACTCCTTAAGTTCATCACAGATGGGCTGGATCTGGTATAATAGAAAGCAATTGTCAGGAAGTAGCTAACAATCTTAGTGTGCCTCTCTTTCTATCTTGTAGATTGAATTAGAAACAGATATAATTCTTTTTTCTGCCCTGGAGGTAGGACTGTCTACAGTTGTGATTTCAGCAAGAAATAAATAACTAAAACATAATTTTATTTTATTTTTTTGGAAGATGTAAGTTTTATTTCACCTGTAAGTAAACCTCTGGCATGTGATTTAATTTTTGGGGGGTTTTATTAATCTATTTAACAGTGCTGACTCAGTGCTTGGCAACCAAGTAGGCAGAACTGAATTTTTCTATCCTGAACATGAGGTGTCAGATTCAGTCTGTTACCGCAACTAAAGCAGAGGAAGATGGAGTATACTTGAGTCAAGGGAGAGAAATATGGATTGTGTCTGGAAGAATAGATATCGTTGTTCCTATTGGGAATTTGAGGTTAGTTATTACTGCAGCTGTTAGGAGGTTGGTTTGCTTACCACAACACAAACTGTTGTTCTATATACCTGAGCTGTTCCTCTAGCAGCACTCACTCTACTTGCTAGCTTAGTTTCCTAGCTGTTCTAAGCAACTGCTTTGTGTGTTGGTTTTGCTGCTAATTAACTCTTTTTCTTAATATTTTTCTGTATATGAAGGGAATAAATTCTTTATTGTTTTATATATTACCACTTGTTGTGAACTGTGAAATGGGTACCACATCTTATCTCAGTATTTTGGTTATCAGGACTGCCTATTCATGAATTTGTAAATTCAGAACGTGTTACCTTAGTGAATTTGAGAACTGCTAGAACAGTTGCTGGTGTTCTTCTTTACATGGACAAAAGTTAACTTTTAGGATAGGTGGGCACAGATATGCTAAAGTAGTTTTAGGTCCCTGAAAAAGTGACCTGTGACAAGGTAAAATGATTAATAAATATGTTTTCATTTCTACACAAGCAGTCATTCAGGAAGGGGGAACACTGGAAACCCTTTTATATTCCACTCAGTCCAAGTTTGAGTGAATTCATGAGTGCTGTATCCTTACAGAGTGCCAAAATCTTTAGCTTGTAGAGAAGTTGGACTATGCTCACCTATGGGAGCTGAGCTGCAATTTTATATAGCAATTAGAGTCTTCTGTTTGATAAAGCCCTTGGCCGCATCTTGTCACAAGATCTCAACTCTGCAGGTAGATTCTTCTTCCTGGTTCTGCACCAGCCAGATTTGGGACTTAGGTTTTCTTTTTGTTTTATTTTTCTCCATGAGAAGGTAGTCTAGTGCTGTTCTAACATAAAATAATTTTGTATCTTAGAAGCAGCACTACAAATCTATTCTTGCGTGTATAATTTGTGACCACTAGAGTTGACCAACTGCTTTGATTATTTTGTGTCATTAATAGTTAGGAAAACCTCCAGATATGTAGACAATATGGATTGTGTTTGCTTCTAAGTGGAGTTTAGATTGCTCAGATACCTCTTTTCCTGGATACTATTCAAGTAATTCAACTTTATTGAAATTATATTGTCAGTGAAGAGCTAAGGGGATTAAATGGAAGCACTCACTGTTTCTACTGGTTTTCTTTAGTCTTGAAGATATTTTATTTAAGGGGACTGAATTGCCCCCAATAGTTTTGCATTACTTTAAAAAACAAAAAAAAAAAAAAAACCAAAAAAAAAAAGAAGTAATATTTTTATTCTAAGTGTGCTGGATTGTTCTCAAAGATCCATACCTGAAATTTTGGTGGGACAGTACACAATTTAAACAGAATAAACTCCACTGTCTTTTAATTCAGGCTCAGTTAGAGTTGCCTTTTTAACATCCAAATCATAACTTAAACTGCTCTTAAGGCTGAAATCAGTTAGATCCAATCTCCAGATACTTTTTTGCGTATCCATATAGTCACCATTGTGTGTGTGTGTGCACACATGCTTGAATTCCACTTATGATTTTGCATGCCAGTTGAAGGGTGCAGCCACTCCCCAGTCAGGCTGGCTGACTGAAGGAACACTTCCCGTTTCTGTCCACCAGCTGACTCCAAAAAGAATAAGGCAAAGAAATGTGTGCAGTGAAAGGAAACATTTATTCCAATGCACTTTAACACTTAAACCCACAAACAAATGAATTAACCAGTCATGTAAGGGGCACTGCCTTTTAGGATATGCCAAATTTATTCTACAGATACTACCAATAAGCAAAACCACAGTTAAAGAAGATTTGATCAGATCCAGTTTCTCATGGGTTGTTTTTAGATTTTTAAGCTGTTCCTCGATGTTATTAGACCAGGACCTTCTTTCTGTCATGTTTTGCTTTCCTCTGCTACATCCATCAGTAGCTCCGTATAGGCTTTTAAGTGTTATGTGGAATGAATTTATTCCATCCAGTCAGAGTCTTTATTATATTTGGCACAGAGGGCTGACCTTTGCTTTGCATTCCCTTCTACATGTCTTCAAACTGCTCTAATCTAGTTGATTAGTTAGGATAAACGCCAGTAGTATATTTTTCTGCTACAAGGTCAGCTTTTCTCATTTTCTTCCTAGTTTACCTGGCTGAGTAGTTTTGGGGCCTACAATCCTCTCTGAATAACAATGCCTACAATAGCTTATGTAAAATTTGTTTATAACATATGATATGCTTCAACAATCTGTGTTGTACTGAATTTCATCTCCTTGATTTCAGATTAATTTTACAATTTACCCAGCTTATTTAAATAGCCAGCTTGTTGATGCCTTTAATCTTTTGACTTCCACCCTGGGACATGACAAATTTTTATAATTGTACAGATCATCTATGTTTTTTGGTGACAGTGCCAATCAGAAATTAAAGGACTTCTTCAAGATTGTGCTTAAAAATACCATTTCAGTTTGATGGAGAATTGCTAGCAATGTCACTTTGACGGTGAGGGGTTTTGTTCTGGTTTGGCTCTTTTTAGTCAGCTGTGCTTTAGCCTTAGCCATTTACTCTGAATATATTTTCCTAGATTTTATGTAAGAATCATGAAAGAAATATTTTAAAGTTAAATTGAGATATGATACATAAACACTGACTATGATACATAAACACTGACTCTTTTTTTACAAGAAAAGTTATATTGACCGCCTCATGCCATATCCATTCTGTTTGAACTCTTGAATGCTTTACTTATGCAAAAGTCAGGTGGCCTAAATAAAACAATAATTTCACTCCTAGTTCTGTTTTGAACCAGACCAAAATGGTTTCTTTTATTCAATATAAGCTCCTATTCAGTATAAAAAGTAAAATACTTGATGTAAGAAGAAAATTTATATAAATTGGAAAAATTCATGATAGTCTTTATTACTGAGACTCTCAGAAAAGTTCTTAAACAAACAAATACAAAAAAAGCAAACCTCCATCAAAGATTTAAACCTGTTATCACAACTGTTTCTTTCATAGCTAATTTAATTTTGTAAGGTACGTAACTAAAGAACTTAAATTACTTGAAAGCAAAAAATAATCCTAAGAAAGGATTCAAGCTTTCTAACTGCAAGAGAAGACACTGTGATGGGGGGG